>CM062520.1:53884293-54411793 GCA_031439585.1 Pterocarpus macrocarpus | reverse complement strand
TTTTTTATAATATTATTTTGTAATATTAATCTAGTTGTATGATGTTGTAATATCTTTATGACTTTTTGTAATATCTTTGTATTTTTTAGAATTTTTATTTTTACAATTAATTGCAAATCTCATTACTTAAATATTTTCTTAGTGTTTGAATATTAATTCTCTTATGATATAATAAAGTAATCATATGATATAATATAGTTTTATAGAAAAAAATATCAATTACAGTTATTTAGTTATAGTTTCAATATTCAATAAAAATAATTAATAATAGAGGTAAACATATCTAAATAATATTATGTTAGTCATACAAAAATTAAAAATAATATATTTTAAAGTGACAGGATTTAAAATAAATAATAAAGCATTAGTCACAAGCTAGAGGTCCATATTATATTAGCGAATACAGGATAACAACATTTCACTTATATCTAAGAACTTGGCCCATTTCTATGGGGACATTGTCTACGGCTATGTCCTTCACCTCGACAGAGGCCGCAATGTTTTGGTCCTCTCATTTCTCTTGTATCCATTTCATTGAGGAAACGAGTTGATTTTGGCCAACCTTTTTCTGTGCGTTTCAACTGGGGGTTAGGATGAATTCTCGGGCCATTATACGGCAGCCATGTACTTTCATGTCCCACAACCCCGAATTCCTGCTTGTACACTTTACATATCTTGTCCATCCTATAAACATCATCGACATAAGCTTGCCAGTCAAGGTACTGATTAGAGCAGCAAGCAATTACGTGATGGCATGGATATCGATCAGTCTAAACATCGCCGCAATCACAATACCTCTCCTTTATATCAACTTTGAATTGTGATTCGTTTGATAGATCTTCAACATGGAAACTTTGATACTGCCTTGAAAAAGTAGTAATGCGTATGCCTCCTGCTGCTTGCTGGTTTTCTCGCAATCTTGTTGTGATGGTTTCAGAAAAAAATACTTCCTGTAGCTTTTCGTGCATATGCCTCCCTTCCTTTAGTAGCAAATAACTCAGCCAACCGAAAGTACGTTGCTTTAACTAAGGCAGTAACTGGTAAATTACAAGCTCCCTTTAACACAGAATTGATACACTCGACCAAGTTCGTGGTCATATGTCCATGCCGATGTCCTCCATCAAAGGCTTGAACCCACTTTTCTCTTGGAATTTTGTCAAGCCAATTTGTATAAATCTCACCATGTTGGCGCATCCGCTCGTAGTGAAGATTAAATTCACGTTCTGTTCTTGAATATCCTATAATTCATAATATGATCAATATATTAAAAAAGAAAAGAATAAAATCACATTTAACAATAGAGATAATTAGGTTGGGAATTACCTATACTCACGACAAGTCAGTGTAAGTAAGGTTTCTTGAATCTCCGTAAGAAATTGGCTGCAATGTGTCTAATGCAGTACATATGAAATGCTCTTGGAGGTTCCCACTGTCCATGGCAACGTTGAATTGCTGCTTTAATTGACTCGTGCCGATCAGAAATAATGCCAACTCCATCTCGAGTCACCACATATCTGCGTAGATAATGTAGAAAAAAATACCATGCATCTGCAGTCTCACCCTCGACTATTGCAAATGCAATTGGCAATATATTCTGATTGCCATCTTGTGCAACCGCCACTAATAGAGTGCCTTTGTATTTTCCATATAAATGTGTCATATCAACTTGGACTAATGGTTTGCAATGTCTGAAAGCTTTGATGCAAGGACCAAAAGTCCAAAATATTCGGCGGAATATTCGATCATTTGGTTGCTCATTAGTGCCATGGTAAGCTAGACTAGTATCAAACTCAACATATGAACCTCTTGTAAAAGCACACATTGCTCCCAATCATTTGGGTAAAGCAGCATATGACTCTTCCCAGCCACCATAAATTCTTTCAATTGCTTTTTGCTTTGCCGTCCATGCTTTCCAGTATGTCAATGTGTATCCATACCGAGATTGAATTTCTGCAATCACAACTTTTACTTTAATGGATACATCAGCTCGAATCATGGGCTCTATATAATGTGCAATCATGTCAGCATCCAACTTTGTGTGATCTTGAGAGATCATCGCTGCAGTACAAGTATGAGGGCCATTATATTTTTTGACCTCCCAAATGCCTTTCTTTTTTCTGAGACTGACCCTAACAAGCCAATTGCATCCTACGCCATAGTATTTGCACTTGCAATAAAATGTCCTTGACTCTGACTCACATACATTGTAGTCCACTGATTTAGAAATGCTGTAGTTCTTAATTGCTCGAACTACAGCCTCCCTATCACTGAATTGCATTCCCACACATAGTTCGCCATCTACAGTATAATCACTAGCCATATTTGCATATTCAGGAAACTCAGGTACATGCATGGCTTCAAGATCTAAAGTATGCATGAAAGATGGAAGACCCTCCGAATACTGAATAATAGCCTGTGTATTTGGTATTTCATCATCATCTTCTGCACCATCATTCTCAGCTTCATGTTCCCCTTCCAAGTAATCGCTATCACTTTCACTGTCTCTAATTTTACATTCTGCACCTTTTTCTGGAAATGGGCTTGGTAAACCTTCTTCATAGTGCTGATACTAACAATTAATATTTATAAATACAAAAGATCATTAGTTTGATACATTTCTTATACATAGGATCCTCAAAAAGAGGCAAATATAAAGCATACTTTGTATCTCATATAATAATACAATTAACAATAATGATAATCATAATAATAGAAACATTATAATAATAATAATAATAATAATAATAATGATAAAAGGAATAATAATTAATAAAGATCATTAATTATATACATTTCTGATACACAGGATCCTCAACAAGAGGAAAGTGTAGAGCATACTTTGCATATAATAATAATAATAACAATAGAAATAATAAAATAACCCTTTATATCTAATAATAATAATAATAATAATAATAATAATAGTAGTAGTAGTAGTCTATTAATAATATTAATAATAATTGTAATATTAATAATCGTAATAATAATACAAATATTAATAACGACAATAATAATAATAATAATAACAATAGAAATATTAATATAAGATTGATAATAATACTAATAATAATATCTACTATAATAATAATAAAGTAATAATAATAATAGAAATAATGATAATAATAAAGCATATCTAATATTATTAATATATAATATAATAAAATAATAATAATAATACTAATATTAATAATAGTAATAATCATAGAAATATTAATAATAACAACAATAACAATTATAACAATAAAAATAATATTATAAGATTAATAATAATACTAATAATAATATCTACTATAATAATAATAATAATAATAATAATAATAATAATTAATAGAAATGATAATAATATAGCTACTTTGTATATAACAATAATAATAATAATAACAATAATAATAGTAATAGTAATATTATTATTATCTAATATAATAAAAATAATAATACTAATACTAATATTAATAATAGTAATAATCATAGAAATATTAATAACAATAATCATAATAATAATAACAATAGAAATAATAATAATAATAATAACGACAACAATTACAATAATAGTAATATAAATAATAATAATAACAATAATAATTAATAAAGATTATTAATCATATATATATTTCTGATACACAGGATCTTCAACCAGAGGCAAGCCATATAATAATAACAATAAACAATAATATTTATAACAAAATAAAATATATATTAATTTTGGAATAAAAATTAGCACACCAAATTATAATAGCACTTACCGGATATGAATTGGGAACAAATTCATCATAATATTGGTTATCCGGATATGAGCTAGGGCCAGCTTTAGCAATAATTTTTTCGAAATCAACATACAACTCCATGACTGCTTTGAAAGTTTGATATTGGCGATACATCCTAAACATTACTCTTATAACCCTATCACTGTTGATTGTAACTGCTCGAAATTTTAGATTCCCATTAATATTTGAAATTGGACACCTATATCGTATTTTTTCCATTTTTTTCTCAAAACCAATATTTATACTTTGACAAAGCTCCATTTTTAATTCTTCTAATGATATAGTATCTGAAAGATATACCTATATAGGATAATCACACCCAAATATTATATTTTCATCAGATATTACAATAGAACCATTAAAATATACAATAGTAGTAACTATATTACTATCCATATTTTTTTTTACTCACTTTTTTCAAACTATCTTACACTCTTAAATATTTTTAAATACTATAAATTGCCTATCAAATACTGAAAATAACTTATCAAACACTGAGAATACTGAGAAACTCCTTGCAATGAATCCGGTAAAATGGCACGCTATTTATAGGGCAAGCTGGGTTAATTTTTTATTTTTTTATTTTTGAAATCGCAATCAAGTACATTGAAACTCTGAACTAGCAATACTGTATCACAAATTCTAAGAATTTGTTGTGATTTCCTACGAGTTCTACTAGAATTCACAATAGGAAACCACAAATTCTAGAATTTGTGGTGCTCCATTGCGAGTTCTTCCTTTTTTTTTTTAAAAAACACCATATTTTCCTAAATCTATTAAAATTACCATATATCTCTATTTCCTTTACTAAACTACAATATAGATATGTTTGACCCCACAAAAGTGTCGAATAATTTTCTTTTTCCTTTTTGATATTATTTAAATATTATAATTTAACACCAATTTAATACAACACCTCACTCATATAAATATACATATACTATATTATTATTTCACCCCAATACATGCATATTTCGATACTAACTTATCCTAGGAACCGATAAAAATGAGAGTTAGTTGTTAGCTACAGTTTGTTAACTCATTATTAGCTTGTTACACAAATAGAAGAATAGTTCTTGAATTGGTTAGTATGCATCACGTACATGCATTCTTGGTGATAGGGTATGCATCGTATATACAGCTGCATTGTGCATGTATACTCTCTCACCCTTATAACTATATAAATTGAATGAATGCAAGTAAATGATAATGATACACTTTTCCCCAAAGCTATTTTCCTCTTATGGTATCAAAGCCCTCACACTGAGAGCTCTCTTGCATGACTCCAAATCTTGTTGCTTCTATCTTCTTCATGACGAGGAATTCACATCAGTCTTAGACCCATCATCTGTAACACCCCAGCCTGAGTGCAGTTACCTGTCGAAACCGGAACCTGAAAAATTCTGAGTCTGAACCCTATGCCTCCTTGGAGGGCTATAGGTTTAAGGCATTTTCTTAAGATCAAAAGTCCCGGTAATGGTTCACTAAGCATCAATGAGTTGAAGAAGGATTTTTAATGAATTTTAGGGAATGGATAACCCCTTCATTTTCAACCCCCAAGTTTATAAAAATGCAAGTTTTCGGAGAATTGTACTAAAACCCAAAAGTTGGATTCTAATCCTTAAGGATTTTGAATTTCTAGATATTTTTATTGAATCCAAATGGGGGGTATTCCCTTATTTACATTTATGTTTTAAAGTTAATGGAGAGTAAAGTTAAATAGGACATTATTCTGGACCTGGGAAATGACTGCAGAAGGAGGGAACCAAGTTTTTGGAGTTAGTAATTGATTACAGGGGATCTGTAATCGATTACAGTCCTCTCTGTATGCCCACAGGTTGAAATTTTCCGCGTTGTAATCGATTACCATCTTTCGTAATCGATTACCAGTTCTGGGTTGGTGGTAATCGATTACCAGAATTGGTAATCGATTACCAGACTTTTGGCTGTGGTAATCGATTACCATAATTAGTAATCGATTACCAAAGGTCAATATATAAGCCGAGACGCGTCCCTTCCCTTCATTTTCGAATTTCTCCTTCTCTCTCTAACCCAAACTCTTTCCCTTCTCTCTAAAACACATCTCCCTTCATTCCTAAACACAATCCTTCACATCTTTCCATCAAATTACACCATTCCCATTCATTTAAACTCAATTTCTTCTTTTAATCTCAAATCACATCTTCAACAAGAAATCAACACATTTGGTCTTGGAGCTTGGAGGAGGTGACACCAAAGCTCTCAAATCTTTCTTCTTCCTTTCCCCTTCTAAAAGGTAATCCTTCAACTCCTTTCCTCCTCTTTTCCTATGAAATTACGAATTATTTCCCCTATAGTGAGTTTCTGGAGAACCCTAGGTTAGAAGAATTAGCAATTTTCATATATGGGAGTAAAGTAGATTAATCGATAGTCTAAGTGACTAATCTTGAATTAAATTTCCGTATTGTTGATAGTATATACCGTTGGAGGACTGGCTTTGGCTTTGAAAGTTCATGGGATTAGGAGTTCGCTATTGGCGTTAAGTCTGTGAGTAGATAGTTTACCCCTACCTTAGTTTTAATGTATTTCGTTTATATATATATGTACATATGCAAATGATTTGGTATGTTTTAGCAATATAATTTAAGTTTTGGTAGCTTATCTGTTTTTACTGGTTCACATGAGACAATGACTTGTTTTCAAAAAGGAAAATATGGCAAATGTTTATTACCTTGGTTTTCTATTAAACTTTGGAGAATTCCCTTTGTTTTGAAAGGTTTTTGGATAAAAGCTTCGGACTTTTACTCGTTTTTGATTTATTAAAACGTTAAAGCTTTACTTTTCTTTAAAGTTACGATTTTATTGTTTTATATATGGTATAACGATATGTTTTATAAGAATCTTTATTAAATATTTTGTATAATGGAAAAGAAAGACTTGGGAAAGTCTAGACCAGGATCTGTAGGCTAACGGCAGTAGGCGTTAGCCCTGGGTGCACCTAGGATGTTGGATTTCATGGCCACTCAAGGGAGTGGTGCGTGCCTGTTATTCATGGCCACACACATAGTGTGGTGCGTGCCTGTTATTCACGGCTACAGGAGGAGTGGTGCGTGCCTGATTATGGTATTCACACGAAGGAATGGCCACCTAAGTGTGTTTCCTAACGGATTTATCCTGGAATAGATGAACTCTATCTTGGAAAAAAAAACTTGGATAATATTTGATTAAGATTTCTACTTGGGTTTCGTTATACATATTATAGTATTACCTTAACATCTATAAATTTGTACATTGTCTCATGTGGTTTAGGGACATTCTATCTCTCACTGAGTTTCTCAAAACTCACCCCGTAGTTGTTCTATCCTTTTCAGATGCAGGTTTAGGCTTGGGAGCCGATTCTTCAGTTCAGCATCATTTGATTCCTATCTGGGTGAGCCCTATTTAGCAATGGGCCCTGATTTATAATTCTATTTCTGTTGTAATCTTAGTATGTAGCTCCATAGCACTACAGGCAGGGTCCGGCCTTGTTTTGTTTTTGTTGTTGTTACATATTCAGTCATACATGTATATGTATATTTCAACTCGTTGGAATTAAAGTTGTTTAAAGGATTTGTTTTCTAAAGAACTTGAACTATATATTTTTGGACATACGATTGTATTTATATATTTTATTGTTATATTGTGTGCTGAGGGGTGTATTCTAAGAATACCTGGATCCCCGATGAAAAGTTGTGTTTGTTTATCTTGCAGGGTATCCTTTTGTAATTGGGAAATATCCGGATTACAAAGGGGACTCTGTCGAAATTTTTATAAATTTATGTGGTGAAAGGCTTGCGTGGGGACTTGTCCCTATGCGCCAGTCATGGCCTAGGTTGGGTCGTGACATCATCAATCCTCATCAAGTTCAAATTGGATGGAGCGATCCCAATCAACACCAGACAAGCCTATTCTATGTCCATCTAAATGAGAATCTTTCAACTGTCATGGTTTCTCCACCATTAATAGGTTCAAATTATAATATTTAGGTAAGGTCAATGCTTAGAGCGCTCATCTCTAAGAACAAGTTTAGATTCTGCGATGCCCTGTGTAAGCCCTCGAGTTTTGAGTTCTGAATTCCAGGTGCAAGGGGAGAGACAATTTGAGTGAATGTTGAATATTCATATGCTTTTATTTGTAGAGACCAGGTTCTGATATCCAGGATTGAAGGTCTGAAATCGAGGTTTGGGGTCCGAGATCCACGGTAGGTAGTCCAGGGTTATGATTGTGTGTTGGAGGCGCAATTCTGCATGGGTGATGGTGGAGTGTCTTGGTAAGATTTCGGACCTAGTTTCGTGGTCGATCACCACTTCTCTGTTCACTTCCCACACTCAATGTGAATTACCATAAGCAACTAGATGTTGAGGTTGGTGTCTGGGGTCCGGGGTCCTACTTTCATGGTCGAGGCATGGGAGTATGGTTCCTCAGGTATCAAGTAGTTGGGAGAGATCTAAACTCAAGGTTGTACCTTCCGAGTTCCGAGTTAGAGTGATCTAATCTCAGTGTGGTGAACTCTGGGTTTTCTCCTAGTGCTACTATTCTGAGTTACAAGTTCACCGGTACATTCTAGGTTTCAGGATCAAAGTTCGTGTGTAATCAACCACCCTTGAGCCTGTAATCGATACCAACCTCTCAAGAAAAGTTTCCTAATTGTAATCAATTATAATTGCTTATAACCAGTTACCAACCTTTCAGGACGCCCACGAGTAAAATTTTCCTAATTGTAATCGATTACACTGAATTGTAATCAATTACTAAGGGTTTATCTAATGTCTAGGTGTGCTCTTTCTCCTCATTTTTGCATGATTCCTTCTCCTTCTAACTTCTAAAACTCTCTCCCTTCTCTCTAACACCCTCCTCTGCCTCATCTTTTGCCTCTATTCCAAATCCTTCCATTCAAATCAATACCATTACACATTATATACTTCCTATAACATTAAATGCCCCTTAAATCTCTCCCTCTCTTCACCACTACCCTCGTGTCTCTCCGCTATCACCACTATTCGCAAGCCTTCTTTGGTTCAGTTCCTGTCCCCTCAGTGATCTTCTCTTCCTCCATTCTCCTCCCTCCGTACTCCTCCCTCTGTACGTGTTTCCTTCACGATTAGGGTGCTGTGTTTTGCTACTCCAAACTAGCCCACAACCCTAGATAGGCTCCTCTTCTTCTTATGTAGGGTTTCCCCTTCCTTTTTTTTGGAATATGACTGCTGAGTTTGCTTTCTTTCCTATCAAGAGTAGCTTTTGGAAACTCTAATTGTTTGGATTATTGGTATATGGGTCATTGCTGTGAGTTTTGGAACCCTAGAGTTTCGACTTTTGTGGGTTTTGTGTTAGGAGGGTGATTTGTGCTAATCTCCTACTCTAGAGTCTAATTTAAGCTTAATTTGTCATATTTGTGATGGTAGAGTAACTTAAGAATTGTTCAGTTTGGTTCATAGCCCTAGAGGAGTGGAATCTTCAACTCTTGGGTTAAATCTATTAGTGGATTATTTGTTTATAACTTGTATTTTATGTATATATATATATGTATGTTTTTATTCTTGAAAATCCATGGGCTAAGCTCTTAAAGTTTAATGAACATAATTTAGAATATTTATGGATATAAGTAAAAGTATTTTTGTTTATCACTAAAGGAATTAGAAAAATTGTTTCTTGAGTATTATGTCTAATGAAAGTTTTAAACTAAGAATTGTTTTGAAAAAGATGATGTAACGAGATTTAGTTGAAATCATAGAAAGGTTTTGGGAATGTCTATTATAGAATTTGCAACTAACGGCAGTAGACTTTAGCCCTGATACACCTTGAATTATTATTTACACAGCTACATAACAATGTGGTGTGTGACAAATTACATAACCACTTAAGGAGTGGTTCGTGATGAAATACGAAATCACATGAAGGAAGGACTGCCTAAGTGTGATCTTGACGAACCATCCTAAATTAGATAACTTCCTATTCATTTGATAATTCTATCGTATATTTATAAAAATATATAAATATATATGTATAGATAAAGTTGAAATTATGGATTTCCTAGCTATATATCTTGCTTAATGGTTTGTTAAAGTAAAGATAAATAGAAAGAGAGTGAAAAGGTTTTCTAACTTGTCTAGTTTGCATTTTCTATGAACATTTATTAATTGTAAAGTAAATTTCTTACTTGGTCATATATACTTATATTGTTCATTTAAGTTCTACTAATTATTTTTTTGAGTTTGTCCTATGCTCGCTATTGACTTATTATCCGTCACAGAGTTGGTTAGACTCACCTCTCACATTTCTTTCAGTTGCCAGTATTGTCTGGTGTTCTTTGGAGTCTTCTGGTGACTTTTATGAAAGTGATTTAGTGCTCCATTAGCCACAGGCAGGGTCTAGCTTCCACAGTTTGAGCTGTTGGTTCTCTTTGGAGTCTATAAGGGATTTCAAGAGTGGAGTGTTGGGCTTGCTAAGTGAACGGTTTCCCTTATGCATCAGTCATGGCCCGAGTTAGTTCGTAACAGATTCTTGAATGAAACAATCATAGTACCATAAGACTTTCATCTGTTGTATCAAGCATGGGAAATGTGCAATACTCTAATTCATTCTTGGATTTGCATTTGTTTCTTCCTTTATGGCTAAAAGTATATATTGATTCTAATAAGAACACTACAGAAGCTTGGAAGGATTTGAAAGAGAGATTCTTTCAGGATGATTTGCTTTGTGTCAATAAATTGCAACAAAAAATTTATGAGTTTTAGCAAGGAACATTTTCAATAACAAATACTTCAAAGAGTTAAAAGCCTCATGGGAATAACTGGAGCACTATTGATTAGTTTCATGTTGTACTTATCCAATTCAATGTGTTTGAGTAGCAATGAGAAATTCAAGAATGTTCAAGCAACAGGACTATACATCCTTCAATTCCTCAAGGGCTTACTGATCAATATGCTCTAGTTCATTCTTAAATATTGTTGGTGGACTCATTTCCCTCGAAGAATTGCATCTTTTTTATGATCATTCAATAAGAAAGGCAGAATAATAGAAATATTTTCGATAATTCAAATGTTTTCGGTGAATATAGAAAATAGAAAAGGTTTGGTAAAGGCAGAGGTTCACCATCTACTAGTTTTGGAAGAAGATCTAACAATTGTCCACCTATTACGGAGAAACTGAGCACACGGTGGAGGTCTATTATCGAAATCATGGGTATCCTCCCTGTTATCAAGCCAAAGAACAAGCATTTGTTCATAATGTTGTGGGCGATATAGGTGATGAGGAAGAAGATGATCACCAATAATTGATGAAGTTTCTATAGAACCCATTCCTACTTTGACTTAAGAGTAATATCAGTGCCTTATGGTGTTATTTCAATGCTCATTTTCACTAGAGTTGTTGTCCTCTAATCAAGCTATGGGGTGTAATGTTAGTATAATTCCAATTTAGGTTACTCCATATTATCCTAAAAACAATGAAATAGGTATTTCAAGTGTTTTAATTTATTTTGTCTTTTAACAAGTTCACTTGTTCTTGGATCTTTGAGTTGGGAGCGATCGACCATATATGTTCTTCACTTGATATCTTTGCATCTTATCACAAAATTAAACCCATCTTAGTTTGTTTACTAAATAGTATTACTATGCTTTCTTATTATCAAGGAAACATATGTTTTTCTCTTTTCCTAATGTAAGTGAATGTCTTAATCTACCAAAATTATCATATAATCTAATCTCCATGTCCAAATTAACTCTGACATCTCCTTGTGTTCTAACCTTGTAATCTGATATTTATGTCAAATAGGATGCAAAGTCCAAGATGACAATTGATGTAGGTGAGTGACACAATGGATTGTATCATTCAGTTGGTTCTTCTCTATGGACTAGGCCACAACTTGTCAACCATAACCCAGTATTCACACCTTTACTTCAAATTCTATCTCATCATTAGATATTTAACATTACCATTTAGGCCATTTGATATCACCCAAATGAGACCAACTTTCAACCCAACCTTGTTCATATATTACATTCAATTTGAATAATACAACATTGTGTGATATATGTCAAAGAGTGAAATAAAAATGCCTTCCTTATTCGTTGAGCATACATAATGTGTCTCACAATCTTTGCATTAGTTCATACGAATATTTGGGGGCCTTTAATTTTTTATCCATCCATGGACACAAATACCTTTTCACCATTTTAGATAATCAACTACCGTGAGATTGATCCTTAGTTTAGGTTCAATCAAAAAGTGGCACTCTAGTCTTTATATGGATTGAAGCAAGTTAGTCATAAATGGTTTGAAAAATCATCATCATTGCTTCTACGATGTGGATATACCTAAGCAAATGTTGTCCACTCTCTATTTACCAAAGTTAATTATTATTGTTGCCATTACTTAACTCCTTGTATATGTTGACGATATTATCTTGGTCAGGAATTCATTATTTGAGTTAACTACATCCAGGGAGAATTTGATTCACATTTTCAAATTAAGGATATTGGCATTTTGAAGTTCTTCCTTGGCTTAGAAGTGGTTCATTCTCAGAAAGGGGTGTCATTATGTCAATATAAATATTGCATGGGTTTTCTTTTGGACTTTGGGCACTCGGGGGCAAAGCTAACAACCCCACTTGCAAACCGCGCCACTCGTCTTAGTCTTGAAACCAGAGCAACCTTCACATTGCTGCAAATCTAGTCTTTCACTAGAGTACTAAGTATCTCAATGTTGACTATCATGTGATGCAAGAACATGCTTAAGCAAGGATCATGCAACTTATTCTAGTGGCATCTTTTGGTCAAGTGGCAGACATATTCACTAAGGCCTCACTTTGTGTTCCATACATTTGCTTTTTCCCAAGCTAGGCATGGTAGATATCCACCATCCTCCAGCTTGTTTTTTTGGGGGGGGGGTACTAGGAATTGCTGAAAATGAAAGTTAGTTGTTCGTTATAATTTGTTAACTAGCTAGTTATTAGTTTGTTACAATAGATAGGAAAATATTTCTCAAGTAATTTAGTATGCATCACATGCATGTAATCTTGATATTAGGGTATGTTATTGTATATACATATGCATGGTGCATGCATAATTTCTCACCCTTTTAACTACATAAATCAAATGAGTGCAAGTAAATGATAATGATATATTTTTCCCCAAAATAGTTTTTTCTCTAAACCTACACTTACATAATTATATGGTATAGATACGATGTTTATATAGTATGGATTAAAAATAAACATTTCTTTTTTGTATACTCAGAACAAAAATATAAGATGCAAGAATGGAGTGATGTACGCAATTTGACTAAGTGAACTTGGATCGATGCTAGCCTAATTTTATTATGGCGCTTTGTTTGATATCTAGAATTAAGTATGAAATTAGAGCTTGGAGCTCAAATTGAGTTTCTCAATTCCAATTTTTCTGTTTGAAATAACATATATCAGAATTATGATTCCAAAAATTGATTCTTTAGTTAAGATGAACCCTTCTTAATTCCTAACTTGTATCCTAAGAATTACTAAGTTCAAAACTTAAAAATGTCTCTCTCCTCATTAAATTATATCTATCATTCTTTCTCATTCTCATTTATTTGCTAGTAATAATATTTATTGAAATTTAATACTTCTATAAAAATATTATAAAATAAATAGTATCCTAATTTTTAATTTTTAATTTTATATATAAATAATGTCCACAAAAAATATTTTTTAAATATTAGTATTAGTATTTTTATTAATTTTCAATTTTGAATCACCCATATAGATAAATAAATATATTAGAATTAAATGTAGAATTATAATTCATATTCTAATCATTTAGGAAATCCAAACATGAAATTTAAGATCCTATATCAACTCCAATTCTAATGACCAAATAGACCCTAAGGTTTTTCAAGCATCATAAAACTTAAACTAAACAAAAAAAAAATGCTACACATCCAATCTTACATAACAAAGTTTATAATATATTGAGATGTTAGAGGTGGAAATAGGTTAAACTAGACTAGGTTTTAACTTAAATGGGCCTGGTCTGTATTTTGAATATGCAATCCAAGCTTGGGTTTATTATCTAACATAGGCTATTTTAAAAGGCCTAACTTGGCCTTTTTAAAAGACTGACTTTGCCTAGAAGTCTATTTAGAGACTAGAACTACTTGATAGTAAGGCTTTCAAATAGAACAAAATGCCTTATCTTAAACAGGCCAAAAATATATTTCTAAATAGGCCAAAAAATTTCCAAAATATACTGAAAATTCTATTTCTAAATAGACTATAAGATTTCTATTATCATTATATTTTTAAAATAATAGTATAATTTAATTTACTTGCTAGCCTATTAGACCCAATAGGTTTTTTTGCATAGCCTATAACATGGTTTTTTTAGTTGAAACGGCATTTTGCCTTAACCTGGTGGGTTTACTAAATAGACTAACCCAAGATAGGCTTAATATAGGCTAGGTTAAAGGCCCTCGATGAATCGCCTAACCTATTTCCACCCCTAGATGTGGTTCAAAGGCTAAGCTAGGAGTTTGTGTGACCAGTTTGGAAGGAAGTTGTCTTGTAGAGTTCATCTTTCATTGTCTTAATTCTTTTTCATTTTAATTAAAAATTCATTAAAAAAAGTGTTGAGAGAGAGTTTTGTCTCATAGTTCGTTAATAGCGTGTTTAGTTTTGTTTTTATAGAATTAATTTTGTTGGAATTGATTTGGTTAAAATTGATTTTAAGAAAAAGTGATTTATATTTGGTAGTTACTCTAAAAACGATTCTAACATAAAATAATAAATTTTCACTTTTCTCAAAATCAATTCTAGAAGTAAAAATTGATTTTCATTTTTAACAACCAAACATCATCATAAAATAACAAAATCAATTTTGGAGGGTCAAAATCAATTGTAGACACCCTAATAATTTAAACTAATAAAATTGTCAGTTAAGAAAAACAATACTCTTCAAAGGAAATTAGTTACCACTAACTAAAGAGGTACATTTTGATTACATTTTGATTGACACCTAGTTTAATGAGTAGTTTTTTTGACGTGAATTTAATGAGTAGCTAATAATTATATGAAGGAATAAATTTATTGAATGTAAATTATGGTATCACATTATTAGATGCAAATGTAAAATTCTTTTTACAAGGAAAATATATTAACATTAAATCTCATTTTTCACTTGATTATCAACGACTAACTGAAAAAAAAAAAAAAGGTTTAACACACACAGAAAAAAAATATTAAATCCTGCAAATGATATATATTGTAAAATTATATTTTCCTTATCAGACATATACTTTATTTTAGTTTTATTTTTTTAATAAAAAATTGATATATAAGATCTAGATGATAGTTAGTTATGACTTGATAACTGAATTAATCAAAATTATTTTTACAAAATTATTAAATGGTACAAATATATAAAATTTTATATTGATATCATCCAATCTTCGCATTATATATATATATATATATATATATATATATACTATGGATTTTGTGTTTAAACCACCAATATACAAAATTTATCAATTAATTTGCATGTTTTGAATGAACTGAGTCAGCCTATTATGGAAAATAAAACTCTCATAATACTATTTTTTTTTTTTTATCCACATGACTCAAATCCAAAATCTTGTCTAAAAGAAATAAATATCAAACCACTATATGCATTCATATGATACATTTTTTTGTTTTTTTTGTTTTTGTTTTTTAAATGTTGTAACTCAATCTATGTTGTTAGTTTATAAATTAGGATAAAATGTAGAAAGCAGCCTTGAAGTTTGTCAATATTACACTCCATCCCAATCTCCCTTTAGTATTGCACTTCACCACACAAGGTTGAGTATAAGTTAATTTTAGGAGACATCCTAACTTAATTATAGCTAACGGGGAGATATAAGATAGTCCACTCTATTCTTTTGACTATTATGGTCCATTTACTTTTAATCATAATATGTTGTTGAGTAATTCATGTTAAAAAAAAAAGGAATGATTCAAATTTAAAAATATAATTAATAATTATATAACATTATAAAATAAATCAATAATTTTAAAAATTATTAAACTACCATGTCTTTTTTTAATCATTTCCCTCTTTTAGAGGTGTTAATGAATCAACTCAACTCATTTACACCCATGGGTTAAATAGGTGAGGTCAACAATACAGTCAGCTAAACAGGCTAGCAATATAACAGTTTAGTCTGGTTAAGGCAGGCTTGTAGGTCTAAATAGGTCCTCATGTATGCTTTGAGGAAAGTCTTTTCCACTAGCAAATTTTAAACCATATAATTTACAATTAAATCCAAACTACATCCAAAAAACTATATAAAAATGCAATTAATTAAAATCAAAAATAAAAATTAACAAAGAAGGACAAAGTTATTGCCAAACAGAATTATAATATTTTATTTTTAAAAATAAATAGGCAAACAGGTCAACACTAGGCTAATTCATTTAACTCATGAATTAAATGAGTTGGAGTAATTAAAAATAATTTATTTTAAACGGGTTAAAATTTTTACAATCCAATCCACCTATTTTTTGTGGGTAAATGGATCAGTATAGCAAGTAAATTGGCTGACCTATTTATCTTTTTATTTATTATTTTAAAAATAATAAATTAAAGTTTAATGTAATTCAAATTTAATTGTGAATTATATTGTTTGAGGCATGTCAAGTGGGAAAGAACATCTCTCAAAGTGTAAAGGATGTCTTTTTCTTTTAAAGAAAAAGATAAACGGGTTGAGTCGTTTAACACACTAGTCTATTTACCTTGTTGTTTTTAAAAATAATAAATTAAAACTCGACATATTTCGAATTTAGTTTTGAATTATATTGTTTGAGACCTATCAAGTGGGAAAAAAAAATATCTCAAAGTTTATAGGTATTTTTCCTTTTAAAGAAAAAGATAAACATGTTGAATTAGGGATGTCAGCAGGCGGGTGGAGGCGGCCCCCACCCCCACCAGTAATACCGCCCGCCCTCCGCCCCATATCCGTGTGCTTTTTACTTAGTTTCACGCACTGTGGATATCCATGGATATCCGTTAGAATATTAAAAATTTTAAAAATTTAAATTAAATATAAAAATTCTAATATCATAAAATATTTAAAATAACCATAAATAATAATCTAATTTAACAATTAAAATTCTAACAATTTAATATACTTAAAATAAAAATAAACACATAAAATAAACAAAAAATAAGTACAATAATCCAATTCTACAATCTAAATTCTAACAACTTAAAGTACTTAAAATAAAAATAAATACATAATAGTAATCTAACCATTAATCTAATATATAATAAGTATAAATAAATCTAACTTATACATTTAAACCTTAGTCTAATCAATTTAAATAACAATAATATTAGTTTAACTAAATTAATAATTTAAGGGTAAAATAGTAATTTTATAGCGGGTACCCGCGGGTATGGGGATAGTAATCCTCGCCCCCGCCCCGTTTAACATGCGGGTATTGAAAATCCCCGTCCCCGTTACCCGTGAGGGCAAAATCTTCTCCCCATACTCCGCCTGTCATGTATTACTCATGCATCGAGTCTTGATTTGACACCCCTATGTTGAATCATTTAACTCATGAGCTTAAATGGATTAGATCTAAATGGGTTGGGTTGACTCCTTTGACATTGTCACGAAATGGGTGGAAGAAAAGATAGATAGGGTAATTTAGTAATTTTAAAAATTATTATCTTATTTCATAACTCTATATAATTATTATATAATCATTTAGACTTGATTTTTTAAATAATATCTAATATCTAATGCTTAAAAGTAAATGAAATCACTGGTGGTTTAAAAAATTGGGATAAACCACTTTATAACTCACCCTTAACAATGATTACCCATAGATGTCTCTTAAATCTAATCCACCCTCAAGCTTATAGGGTGGAATATAATATTAAAAGGAGATTGGGATGGAGTAAAATATTGACAAACCTCAAGGTGATTTGTGTATTTTCCCTATAAATTATGATAAAAATAAAGAATTTAACCTCTGTAATTGTTTTGTTATAGCGATATAACATTTCCGTTCAATTCAAAATTACACATAAAGGAAGAAGCGCTCATACATGACTGTTTTTTTGGGGTACAACAACTTCAATATTTATTTTAATACATGTAATCATATGAACACGTATAAACACGTATCTTGATGCGCTTTCTTAACACAGGGAATGCAAAGATGGTGATTCAATACGGACTTATGATACATGTCGAAGGTGTAGTTTGTAACATGTAATTTTTTCAAAGAATAAAATCTTACATTTCTCACAATACTAACAATTATTAGCTGTCAATTTTTTTTCTAATAATCAATTATATGTATAATTAACTTTTTATAATTAATTATAATAAAATCAATCTTGTACTTAGGTACAGTAACTGAGAAATGGTTTTAAAAAGATGTGGTTAGAAAAAAATATTTTCGTACAATAAATTACTAAAAAGAATATAAGGTAATTTGCTTATCTATAATAATATTTGTTATTTTTGTTCTGAATAATAATATCTTTATTCAATAAAATATAATGAATAATTTAGTGAAAAAAAGCTATAATAATACAAAATAATTAAATAGAATATAAACAAAATGTTGAAAAGATATAATTTTTCAAAAAAAAAAAAAAGATTTCTAGTGTAAGAAAAGGAATCTTTTGACTATTTTTACCAAACAAAGTATAATATAGAATATAAACAAAATATTGAAAAGATATCATTTTTTGAAAAAAAAATTATTTTCTAGCGTAAGGAAAAAGAATCTATTGACGATTTATACCAAACAAAATATAATCAGCCTAAAACAAATTTTTTTTTATCTCTAAAGTAGCTGTTTTTACAAAAAAAAAAAAAAAAAGGAAATTTAATCTATCCCAAACACTCATATAATGTGGAATTATAATATTTAGAACTATTTTTTGGTATAAATTTTAATATTTAATTCAACTTTTTACGTAAAAAATCATTATATGTATGGACTATGGAATATGGATAGTACTTAAGACTCAATCCTAATGCAGAAAAGTAATGTGCAGAGATAAAATGAGAATAACCGATGCGTTTGATATGTTATGTACTGAACTTGTTATCTAATATATTTACATTTATAAAAATTTATATTGTTTTAACTGTTATGTATATATATTTAATAAAAACTAATTTTAATATTTAATGATGTATTATATGAAATTTAATAAATTTGACTTAATTTTTGTGTTTAATCGATTAAATAATATTAAATATTAGTATAATTTTTTTTATACTTACCGTATATGCTAATTAAATTCAAATTATATGATGTGCTAAAACTATGTTGAAATCATTTTGACAATCTATTATTAATTTAATTTTAATACATTTTCTATGTAAATTTTTTTATATAATTATCTAATATTATAATGTCACACCAGTAAATCTTACTCTCACAATCATTTCCTTAAAAGTCATACCCCTCTTATAGTAGTTTTACTTTTATTTGAAAGTTTTATCAAACGAATAAACTATTATATTTTTACTTGTAATCACATACATATATTTATGCAGTTTTGTTTTTTATAACTTTTTGTTGCTAGAAATTAGGGGCCAAAATAATATAGAGATTTATAACAAAGGACTTAAAAGGGAATTGTAATAATGGTCTACACCATATCTCAATCCAAAATCTTAGAGTACTTTATTAGTGAGTCTATTTACTTATAAAGTCTTCATTTTATTCACCCATATATCCACTTGAAACTCATATTTGAATCCCCGAAATCTCTCTCCAACAATTTAATACACATGCAACGACACCACACATATAAGGCAACTCTTTCTCTAGCATAGTATCCACTGGTCAATAATTTTTGCCAAAGTTGGCATAAAATTCTTGATGCAGTGACAATTATAAGAACACCAAATGTACATCTGTGTCTAATTACTCATGTTATAACTGACACATGAGCTTTTGATACCACTTGCTAAGAATTACAAGACCAAAATAGTGGAGTATCTTAACCCAAAAGCTTTAAAGAGTGGAGCCTGTTTTATTTATTTTTTAAAAGTTTAAATACATTTTTGATCTCTATAAATATAATTTTTTTTTAATTTTTCTAAAAGTTTTTCTTAGCTTTTGGTTTCTCTTTTTTTTTTTTCAATATTAGATTTTTGGTCCTTGTTATATTAGCCTGGTAGTTAATTAGTGATATTTGTAAAGAATAAAAGAAAATTATTAAAATATATTTATAATAATCAAAAACAAAATTTTCGATATTTGTAAGGACTAAATGCATATTTTTAAATGTTTATATGAATCAAAATCTAGAACTACAAAAACCAAAAACCAACAATTGAAAAAAAGAGAGACCTAAAGCCAAGAAAAAAATTTAGATAAATTAAAACAAAAATGACAAATATTTATGTAAAAACATACCTTTTTTAAATTATTTTACTCCCATATTTACTTGAAACTCATTTGAATTCACAAAATATGAAAATAAACATGAGATAAGCAATCATAAATTTTAAAATTAATATAATTTTATAAGGAAACACGTAAGGTGGTCAACATAATTTACTCAAATCCTTTATGATGTGAGGGAAGAGACAAAAATAAATGAATAGATAAAGTTGTATGCTTTTGTATGGGTGGAATTATTAGTACTGTGCTTTATGACCAACTTGTTTACATGTGACGTTGCAATAGGGAATTGTTAAACTGATTTCCATTATGGTGTGTTGGAAGAAGAGACATAGTAGTGGATGAAGGTTAACTCAGTCGACAGTATCCAACTGCATCAACTCACACTTTGAAGCCAATTTTTGTCAAGAGAAATGATATTTATAGATAGTGATTTGTTGTGTTCATCAACATTGGGAATTAGGAGAGTGGGATGGGAAGTGACAATGTTGTCCCATAACAAGATATCAATATGCAAATAAATGGGAATTTTAGTATATGAGGTGATAATATTATTATTTACTATCACAATCCCTCCCTTTCTCCGGTTATCAACATGAAGTTTCTACTATAAACATTCAGGTGACTCCTCAATGTCGATAGACATGCTAAATTATAAATATCATTTCTCTTTTTGTCAATAATTCTTTGGTGAAAGATTATGAATAAGTGCCACAGTAAATATGGTTGAAACTTGTGACACATTTTCTGCTAAAAATAAGACAATTTCTGCCCCCTCTAATTTTTTCTTTTCCACGTAAAAAAGAGAAATAGCAAACAACACTGACCAAGAGTACTAGCGCACAACAATAAACAAACACCTTAAATCAGATATACATGCAGTGCAGTCAAGCTCAAAGAGAGAGATAAGATACCCCTCTTCACTGCAAGAGACACCACCTGGCATAGCCTCATTATTCTAATGCATTTGCTTAGACACAAAGAAGAATCTTAGGTGCGGTGGGGTGGTGCTGTTCCGCTGCTGCAGATTTCTGATCTCTAGGCATTGGACTTTATTTTAGTTTATTCTCTTACGGTGTAATGTGACCTTTATAGCTTTGTTTTGGAAAAGAGTTCTAGTAACGAGAAGTGCTACTCTGGGTTTGAGTTCAAAGCAAGGAAGCACATAACACATTCACACAGAAGTAGAGGGGAGAGGTTGAAGGGAAAGAGTTGCAAAACCCAATGACACAAACCAAAGGAGAAAGGTTTGGAATTTGAGGCAAATGTTCCATTGTTTTCAATGCTCAACTCGAGGCAACCCTTCTACATTTCTTCCTCTTCTTCTTCTCCTTCTTCATTCTTTTGTATCATCCTCCTCCACACCACCTTTCTCTATGGCCTTGCCTTCTGTGCTAACCATGAAGCCTCTACTCTCTTCTCCTGGCTCCACAGTTCTTCATCACCACCCCCTCCATCTTTCTCCAATTGGAACATCCTTGACTCCAATCCTTGCAACTGGACCTGCATAACATGCTCCTCACTTGGCTTTGTCACGGAAATCAACATAGAATCCACCCCTCTTGAGCTTCCTATACATTCCAATCTCTCTTCATTCAAATTCCTTCAGAAGCTTGTCATTTCTGATGCCAACCTCACTGGAACAATCCCTCCTGAGATTGGTGACTGCTCTTCCCTCACTGTTATTGACCTCAGCTCCAACAATCTTGTTGGCTCTATTCCTTCAAGCATTGGCAAGCTCCAGAACCTGGTGAACTTGTCTTTGAACTCCAACCAGCTTACTGGGAAAATCCCAGTTGAGATAAGCAACTGCATTGGCCTAAAAAACCTGCTCCTTTTTGATAATCAGCTAGGTGGGGCTATCCCACCTGAGCTAGGAAAGTTGTCAAAACTTGAGGTCCTTAGAGCTGGAGGGAACAAAGATATAGTTGGGAAGATCCCTGAAGAGTTTGGAGAATGCAGCAATTTGACTGTGTTGGGGCTGGCTGATACCAGAATTTCAGGTTCATTGCCAGCTTCTTTGGGCAGGCTAAGCAAGCTTCAGACTTTGTCCATCTATACTACTATGCTGTCAGGTGAAATTCCACCAGAGTTAGGTAGCTGCTCTGAGCTCGTTGACTTGTTCCTGTATGAAAATAGCCTTTCAGGTTCTATTCCACCTGAACTTGGTAAGCTCCAAAAGCTGCAACAGTTGTTTTTGTGGCAGAATAGTCTTGTGGGGGCTATCCCAGAAGATATCGGCAACTGTACAAGCTTGAGGAAAATTGATCTCTCTTTGAATTCTCTATCTGGAACTATACCTTTGTCTTTGGGGGGGCTTTTACAACTTGAGGAGTTTATGATTAGTGACAACAATGTGTCTGGTTCAATACCTTCCAGTCTTTCAAATGCTAAAAACCTTCAACAGTTGCAAGTTGACACAAACCAGCTCTCAGGCTTGATTCCTCCAGAGCTTGGGCAGTTGTCAAATCTCATGGTGTTCTTTGCTTGGCAGAACCAGCTTGAAGGAAGCATCCCTTCCACTTTGGGAAACTGTAGTAACCTGCAAGCACTAGATTTGTCTCGCAATGCGCTCACCGGTAGCATTCCGGTTGGCCTATTTCAGCTCCAAAACCTCACAAAACTGCTTCTGATTTCCAATGATATATCAGGTTCTATACCTTCAGAAATAGGCAGTTGCAGCTTTCTTATAAGGTTGAGGCTTGGAAACAATAGGATTACTGGTAGCATTCCTAAGACAATAGGCAGCCTCAAGAGCTTGAACTTTTTAGATCTCTCCGGTAACCGCCTTTCCGGTCCGGTGCCTGATGAGATTGGAAGCTGCTCAGAACTGCAAATGATAGACTTCAGCAGCAACAACTTAGAAGGTCCACTGCCTAATTCTTTGTCCTCACTATCTGCACTTCAGGTATTGGATGCATCTTCTAACAAGTTTTCAGGTCCAATACCAGCGAGTTTGGGTCGTCTTGTTTCTCTAAGTAAGCTAATCTTAGGCAAAAACTTGTTTTCTGGACCAATTCCTGCATCACTGAGCCTATGTTCCAATCTCCAACTGCTTGATCTTAGCAGCAATCAGGTCACTGGAAGCATACCAGCCGCGCTGGGCCGGATCGAGTCCCTAGAAATTGCTCTCAATCTCAGCTGCAATTCACTCAGCGGGCCGATCCCAGCTCAGATATCTGGTCTTGACAAGCTTTCCATACTGGACCTTTCACATAACCAGCTGGAAGGAGATTTGCAACGTCTTGCCGTGCTAGATAATCTTGTGTCCCTTAATGTTTCCTACAACAAATTCACTGGCTATCTTCCAGATAACAAGCTTTTCAGGCAGTTGTCACCGAAAGACCTCACTGGAAATCAAGGGCTTTGCACTTCAGGCCAGGACTCATGCTATGTAAAAGATTCTGGCCAGAGAGGTATGGCATTGAATGGAAATGATGTGAGGAAGTCGCGAAGGCTTAAGGTCGCCATCGGATTGCTGATAGCCTTAACAGTAATAATGATTATTATGGGGATGACTGCTGTGATAAAAGCAAGAAGAACCATTAGAGATGATGATTCAGAATTAGGGGACTCGTGGTCATGGCAATTCATACCATTCCAGAAGCTAAATTTTTCAGTGGAGCAAGTACTCAGCTGTTTAATTGATAGAAATATAATTGGCAAGGGATGCTCTGGTGTTGTTTATCGCGCTGAAATGGATAACGGCGAAGTCATTGCTGTGAAGAAACTGTGGCCAACAACTGATGCAGGGGAGGTATTTAAGGATGACAAAAGTGGAGTTCGCGACTCATTCTCAACCGAGGTGAAGACCCTTGGTTCTATCCGTCATAAAAACATTGTCAGATTCTTGGGTTGTTGTTGGAACAGAAAAACAAGGTTGCTTATTTTCGATTATATGCCAAATGGGAGTTTGAGCAGCCTACTCCATGAGAGGACTGGAAATTCTCTGGAATGGGAACTAAGGTACAGAATCTTGTTAGGTGCTGCACAAGGCATTGCATATCTACATCATGACTGTGTCCCTCCAATAGTCCACAGAGATATTAAAGCCAATAACATCCTCATTGGCCTTGAATTTGAACCATACATTGCTGACTTTGGCTTGGCTAAGCTTGTTGATGATGGTGATTTCGGTAGGTCTTCCAACACAGTAGCTGGTTCCTATGGATACATTGCTCCAGGTTAGTGTGTCTTCCACACCAACTTCATTTCATTCTTCTTTTGGATTGTTTTTACTTGTTTGCTACTTGCAAAAATGCTTCTATTCTTCCCCACAGTTGAGTCACAAGTTATATGGTCTGTATAGGTAACTTGATATAAGTAAAAAATTTATAAAGTGTACAGTCAAATACAGTTTCATAGGGGAGAACAAATATCAGGAAACCATACCTAATAGTTTGTTTTGGAAAGCTTTACATGCTTGCATATTGTTGAAATTGTTAGATTCATTGTGAATCATATTATGCATCTTTTAACACACTTCAGATGATTTATTTTGTATCTTGAAGCTGACTTTGAAATTGTTTCAGAATACGGCTATATGATGAAGATCACAGAGAAAAGCGACGTCTATAGCTACGGCATAGTTCTGTTAGAAGTCTTGACAGGAAAGCAACCAATTGATCCAACAATACCAGATGGTCTACATGTTGTTGATTGGGTGAGACAGAAAAGGGGGCTTGAAGTACTTGATCCTAGCTTACTCTCCAGACCAGAGTCAGAAATAGAGGAAATGATGCAGGCATTGGGAATAGCCTTGTTATGTGTAAATCCATCCCCAGATGAGAGGCCAACAATGAGAGATATCGCGGCGATGCTCAAGGAGATAAGGCATGAAAGGGAGGAATACGCGAAATTCGATGTGCTTCTAAAGGGTTCTCCTGCAGATGATGCTTGTGGGAATAAAAGTTCTGGTGGGGTTCTAGCAACATCTTCATCGGTGCCAGTCATGCAAAGCTTGAATGCAAAGAGCAATAACACAAGCTTCTCTGTGTCTTCACTGCTTTATTCATCTTCTAGTTCTAAGCTTGGTTTCAAATGATGAATTGGACATATATATGGTCACAGCTAAGGAGAGCAGCAGCTTCTTGTTCTTGTCACTTTGTTTCTCAATGATCCTTCTGTTATTGTTCTTTATAAGTATGTAAATTTTATTATAGCTGAATTAAAACCAACAAATAGATCCAGAAACTACAGATTTGGTTTTCAGAGTATGATTGATGTGTATTCAAAATAGCTTGTACTTAGTGATGTCCAAGTTCAAATTTAGATCATGTCAGAACTGCAATAAAATCCAGCCAATGTTGAAGCTAATCAACTGGCTACCTTGTCAGTTCTGTTTGACATAACTGAATATTCTTAACTTATTTATATTCATATGAGGCGCTGAAAAGCTCTTCAAAAATAATAACGAAGAGCATTTCTCTATCGTAATTAAAAAGCCCTCCCAATGATTATATTCTTCAAGGTTGGACCCATGTTCTCTCTCTGGGAGTGCAACTCGCTTAGCACTACACCCAACACTTGTTGATAGACAATTAAATTAAATTTGCCATTTTCAACTGTATTATTATTATGGCGTTTAAAGAAAGAGTTTGATAGATTTAGCATCCAATATCTTCAAATTGGATTCTTGACTTGACAGTAGTCAAAACATTCCATTATGCTAAACATTTAGTATTTTGTTATCTTCGATATATGCATTCACTTACGTTGGAGTGTCTAATATGAATTATGGTAGGATTTTCTTCAAACAGCATGTTTTTGATAATCGATCTAGTGCATCTGCAATACATACATATCTATGATATATGCTAAAAACTCCAGTACTAAGATTGTGTGATTGAAGTGGTCCTGTATTTGAACCTTGAAACTTTGTTTTAAACTTATTTATCATCATATTTCTTTAACTTAATTGAAATTTTCAAATGGATCTTTGATTCAAAAATTTATGTTAAGAACCAATTCACCCTTGGCTCTGACATTTTCTATCAAGATCCCCCCCCCCCTTCTTTTTTTTTTTTTTTTTCTTTTCCTTTTAACTTCGCTAAGATTTCCTTCAGAATCACCAAAATAAAAAGCTTCTAACATTTTAATCTTCAATCAACTCACCTGGATTCCCCACTTTACTTCCACTTTAATGCAAATTCTTGCATAAACCAGCTAGCCTTTCTAAGTTCAATGGTTGGAGGATTTGGAAATGTATTTTTTTTTTTATTTTCCATCTTTTTGGATCAATGGAAATCGAGTATGAATACGTTTTATGGCTCACAATGATGCACGGACAGGACAATAGGCCCAAACAAGTGACTAAAGTTTACACAGTAGAAAATAGTCAAATACTGCTAATGCTAAATGAGGTAAGACACCCCACCAAGCTTTGACTTGATTACAATATAAACAAACAAGCACAATATGCATGAACCAAGTAACATTTAATTTTGACTGGAGAAGAACAAAAAAACCATGTCACTTGGCTCAAATCTGCCAGAAATCCTTCATCATCAAATGCCTACTTAGAAGTCTGCACCAACTCAGGGGCCTTAATGCTTAGTATCTTCTAGTCTACTAGATGAGGTAATGCACCTCACATACAAACAACACACTCTCTTTCAAAAGTCTTAGTGATGTAGTGATATTTGATCACTGCCTTCAAATAAGCCATCAAAGAAGGAGCTGAGATTTCTCTGTCAAATCAAGCACGCTTTCACATGGTAAAAGGAAAAGAAAAGACAAAACCGAAAATGGAGGGATTGCTGGAAGAAAAAGAGAGGAAATAGCTAATCAGTTAGTGTAAACGAGGAAACGCAAAAGGAGCGAGTGGACTTTTAAGAGCACATAATAATGTGTAAGGACTAAGGACTAATATAGAAGTAAAGGGAAACATAAGAATGACAGGGTAGGAAATAGGAAGAGAAAAATGAAAATAATGGTGTTTAGAAAAGAAGAAGAAGAAGAAGAAGAAACAACCCTCACTAAGGAACGAAGACAGGAAATCAACCATTTCCTCTTGTGGTTGATACTCAAGGTGCTTCCAGTACATGTTAAAGATGGGATGCATATGAATTTCCCATATGAAAATACGTGTTTTTTTTTTTGGTATTTTTGTTTTTGGGCCGAGGAACATGGTGTCCAAACTGGTCTGTGTTTATTTGGGTATGCGACTGAACTGTTTTTGTAATTTGTTCTGTTCACCCTGATTGGCTCCACCAAAATTTTTAATAGAAAACGAATCCACGTATTCTCAACATTAATGCTTGAGAGATCAGACATATCATCTATTAGCCCAATGTGAGATTTGATTCCTTGAGGCCCAATAAAATCATAGCCCAGTTGACAATTCTCTAAACCCCTGACCAAATGCAGTTGAGGCATTGGTTTAGTGATGAATTTGTTTGCCTCTTACTAATTGCACCCGAGTTCGATTCTAGACAGAATATGATTTGTGATATATGAACCATCCCCCTTCCTCGTGAAGGTGTGCTTGCATTGACCCAAAAAAAAAAAATCATAAATAAACTAGAGATAATACTTGTGAATTGCATGCATTTATTATTATTTTTTGATGATAGCTTTTAATAAAAATAATTTTTAAACAAGAATGTGAAAGTGATTAAAAATTAAACCTGACAAGAGTATATTGAATTTTTTTAAAATATTCAACACAATAAATATACCAAAAGCAATAGATTGAGTGAGTTCGTTGAACACTTCTTAATAGACAACATTTTTAATGTAGTTGTTGAATAAAAATGTAATCGGCTAAACTTATCTAAGAAATCTATCCAAGAATCCCAAAGATTACCAATATACAAGTGATTTATGTTAAGAAAGGTATTATGTTTCAAATGGATTTCTCAATCAACTCACGTAAATAAGTATTGAGCAAGATCGATCAATGAAAGATTAAATGTAAATTGAATTTAAATTGAAATATCAAGAATTCATACAAGCTGAAGTCTTAATATTGAAACAAAGGAATGACAAAAAGCTTAAACATAATGCTAATAAAAGTGAAATAAACAAAGAAAATAAAAGCTTATAATCAAATTGACATCATGCGTGTTTGTGTGTTGTACCTTGCATGTATGAACTCTTATATCCTTCCTAGATTCTCACCACTTCTCAATTGTTAAGCACATAATGGCTTCTTAGCTAAACTCCCACGCACCCCCATTCCCATTTAGTGGTAATCGTCACCCAAACTTGGCACCAATTTCCAACCAACTTCTCCTTCTTCAATAATTAGACCTCAACTCAACTCTCAGTGCAAAATTATTTCCTTAGCTAATGAATACTCTTGGACCCCAAATATTTAGTCTTAGCCCATTTCAATCTCTAAACCGAGCCCAATTCATGTCATTTACTAGCCCATAATTAATTACCCCTAGCTTCTCACATTAACCTCCACCTAAGAATTAATTACGATACCAATATATGCCCCTACATTACCAAACTAGTGGCTATTTACTCAGTTAGGTAATGTATTTAATCTCATTACTGCTACCGTTTATTCACCTTCAACAAGTGAACTCTCCTTTCCTTCTTTCTCGCATACTTGGTACCATTTCTATTCAATCTTCAACTAACTTTTAAAACCTTTCTTATACCTCTAATCTTTCATTCCTTTTGCAAAAATCTTCACTCTTCTTTATTCACAAAGTCTTCTGATCACTTTGACTCGCAAAACCCTAATAGTTCAACTGCTCAAAAGCCATCGAAAGACACTTCTTCTCGATCCAAGAGTTCTTTAATCGATTTCTTAGCCGATTCTCCTCAAAAATCAGCTAACAAAGTGCAATGATAAGCCACGGCTTTTAAAACCTTTGCTAGCAAATCCAAATCGGCTCAAGAAGCCTCCTCATCTCACCTAACAAAAGAATCTTCATCAGAAGATGAACCTGGAGCTAAAACTCTCATTTCTTATGACCAAGCTCACCACACCTATATCTTGGTTCCTCTCTGTACAAAACCACCTTTTTTTTTTCCCTTATATCACGGAATCTTTCATCCTCCTTGACAACTCGACACCTTAAAGAGCTTCATGGCTGGCCAAGATGAAATAATGACTATCTTACCTAGTTTAATAAGGTATTTGAATAATAGGGAGAAGAATGGAAGAACTGAGGGATCTAGGACATTATTATGCTCTCGAAGATGACCTTTTCTCCTAATAATGAGATGTTCCTTGTCTTTTCTGGAATTCCACTATCAATACTTTTGTTTTTTCTATTCAAAATCACGTCCCCACATTATTTGATATTACTACCATGTTGAGTTTGCCAATCATGGCCAAAGATGTACCCAACCTTTATGATGAAAAATTTGAGGATCTCAGCTACCCAATGTAAAGAAATTTCAAGTTATACCAAATACATGGAAGAATACAAGCAAGTCCAAGGTGCTGTAAGCAAAACTATGTGTAATGCCTTCATTTTCTTTTAGCTTTACAAATTCTTTCTCTATAGCAATTCCTTGGCCATGGTGAATGAATATTCTTATTATGTGGTTGCCATAATCTCAGATAGATAAGTGAATTTAGGAGCCCTATTCCTCTCTTTATTTTATGAGGGTATGAAATTATAGTTTGATTAGCTAAAGGCCAAAGAGAATAAAGCCATTCCTGGCCCCATCTGGTCCTTATTTTTATGGGCTAATAAATATTTTTTGGAGCTCTACAGAGACTGTGCACTTGCGACTAAACTTGTCCAAGATGTCTCCACTTATAGTCTTTGCTACAACTATTCCCATCTCTACTTTCTCAGCATTCCAAATAGTCGATCAGCTATTTAAAATGCAGCCAGGGTGTATTTGGAGATCTGCCCTTTCCTATACCACTCTTATAGCCTAGCTTGGGTTCAGCTAGATTTATTGACTACTTCAAATGAAGAGTTAGCCAAGGTGGCTCCTTACTAGAGTATTGTCTTGATTGGTAGGGACCTTCCAAATGAATTCACCCCTCAGCTCGCTTCAACAAAATTTCAGCTGAGCCCTACAGTTGAAATTGCTTTGCCCAATAATTTGGCTTACTATAAGGAGTCCTTGCTCTCTACCAGTCTGTAGTAGGCTTAAAGGAAAGGCCCTCTCTCTATCCTCTAGAGATAGCTAAATTAGTCACCAACAACAACAAGAAGTTCGCTCAATTTCATTTCTAACCATTTGTAGTCAACCCTAGGGTCATTTTAGACTATGCAGAATGGTGGAAATCTATTTTCACTAGAGCCTTCACTTTTCTCCCTAAGTACTATTTGTCCAAGCTAATTGGTGGTAGCCGTGATAAGTCTTCTTAGCCTCCTCGGCCAGCGCTAACAAGGCAACAAAGACAAGCAATACACCAGCCTCCAAATCCAAGTCTATCAGTAGCAAAGGTAAACACTTTGAATTTGCTATTTTAGCTCATTTATTTTCCTTCACTTATCATATCTTAACTCTTCCCTTAATTGGATTTTACAGAACCTCAAATTGTAGATGTAGAAACCCATGTTCCTTCTCAGCTGAAGCCAAAGACTACTCTGAGAAGGAACCCAAGAAACCAGATCTCAGCTACTTCTCTCAGAGTTATAGCTCCAGCCGAGGCCATGGAACAGGAAAGTTTACCTATGAGGGTAAGTACTTTTCGTCTTATCTTATATATTACTAACTTTGATTTCTCATATGTTTCCCTTTTATTCTACAGAAAAAGAGAAGAAGCAAAAAGAAAGCTGAGCTTCAATCTCTTCCAAACCCTTCACTAGCTAGGCCTAAACCTTAAAAGAGGAAGGCTATAATATCAAAATTTGAAGAAAAAAAGGTTAAAGAGGAGCACCCTCTTAAGAGAAGGCCTAGGAGTACTTCTCGGCCAATGTGCTTGACTACTTCTTCCTTAACTGATGTAGCGGACCAATCGCTTTCACCCAAACAGGATGAGAGAGCGTAGCTGACCCTATCATTCAAAGTCCTTCCCATACTACTACAACACAACCAAATCTTACAGTTGATAAACTCGAGCTAATGATCAGCTAGTAACTCAACTGAGAGATCTTGCAACTACTGAAGAGACTCAACTAAGTCACGGTTTAGGAAAAACAAGGATTTCACCTCTATAGAATCTTACTTCCCCTCCTGATGCTCTAACCTTGATCCCTGATAAAGAGTTGGAGAATTACTTTAGTGCACCTATAACTCATCCACCCATCGAAGCTTTATTTCCCATCCATCATCATCTTGCACTTATTGAGGAAGAACTCCAAAAGCCATTCCTTTTTTACCCTACCACCTCGGTTAGACTTGAGAGGTCTATGCTAAAGGTAACTGAGTCAGTAGATGATGAGATTCTAGTCTCCTTGCAATAAGCTTGAACATAAATTGCCCTATCTCTATCCGAAACCCTGCTAGATCATCAATTGCATAAGGCTCGCCAGACAATAGTATGAAAGACCTAGAGGAACTGGGTTTTTTGAAGGCTCAGAAAAGTAATTTCTTGGCTCAATACCAACAATTACATCCAATCGAGGTCAGCACCAACAACAACAATCTTGCCTTACTACCTGTATTAGCTCAATCAATGTAGAGATTGCCAGATTGCAAGTTGAGTTAGCCATTTTGGAACCAAAGTTGACTTTAGTCTCAGCTAATATTAAAATAAAAAATGAATAAAGGCACCAACTCTATGCACAGGCCAAAGCATCGGATACCAATATTATACCATTAGCTGAAAAGCAAAAGCCTTTGGAGAGAGGTTTAGCTGTAAGCAACAAAGGAATGGTCGTTGCTAAGTTTACATGGCATTCTCTATTCACTAAATTTCATGAAGCTCGGCTGCCATCTTCTTTAGGTAGCTATATCATCATTTTCACCTTCTCTGATACTTCTTAATGTCTTACCATTTTTTCTAATTTGCTAAATGTTACTTCATACAAAAACTATCCAATTGTCTCGACTAGCCCTTGCTCCAATTGTTGGTACTTCTTCATACCTTCCAATTCTTGAGCGTAGACTTGAGGATCTTGAAGACAACATTTTAGCTGCTATTAGGGATGAGCTGACGGCGACTTTAGAAGCATTGGTTGTAGAATCAGTTGCTTTTTTCCTAAAATTTTTTCATACCAATTAAAATTGTAAATTTACATCTAGGATAGTTGAAAAAGGGAAATATGTTACAATCTACATATTGTTGTTGTTGTTATCGTTGTTGTTGTTGTTGTCGTCGTCGTCTTTCAGTGAACTCGATCAAACATATTATCTTTGCACCCATTTGCTGTTTAACAAATCGTTAATTGGAGTTTGAATAAAGGGATATGAAGGAGAAATAGAATGATTTTTTAAAAAAAAAAAAGGGCAAGGACAAGAAAAAGGAATTAATAATAATTTTGCTAATAATTTCATAATTATGCTTTTTATTTCTAAAATTATTTCATCTTAAGCTAAATGTGCACATAAATATGTATTATGTAATATTTTATAATGTTGTGTATTTTATTAGGAGTTAATTTTGGTACACTATCAATATAAAAGAGTTTTATGCATTTATCTAATCATATCGTATGCTACTATATGTGAGACTTTTGAAATAGTAGGTATAAAAATGACACTTTTACTAATATGGTTATATCTGATTAAACATCTATATAAAATATTTTTATACTAATAATGTATCAAAATTAAATTTATTTTATTATGTAATATTAAGAATTATTTATATATTGTACATTGGATTGAAAATTTTATATAAAATATGATTAAGTAGGAAATTTTTGTTAATATATATATATATATATATATATATATATATATATATATATAACGTGCTACCCCTCCAGATTTATTACTTGACGAAAAGCCTTTAGGTATTAAGTCATTTAGCGCAAACAACATCTATGAATGGAACATAGATGGTCAAACTAAATACCAAATCATGAGTACTTTGCAGCATATGACAATGCTTGCAACTGCTTATACAACAACTCACAATTGTTCTGAAGAAACAATTGTTGAGATTATGGTAGCAGGATTTTCTAGACAACTCAAAGGTTGGTGGGATAACTATCTCTTCGACGATGAAAAATCTAGAATCTTGTATGCCGTCAAAACTGAACCAAATGAAACACCAATCACCAGCAATGGGGAACCTATCCCTGACGTTGTAAACACTTTAATTTTCACCATTGCACAACATCTCATTGGTGATCCAACTCTTTGGAAAGATAGGTCTACTGAACTTCTTTCCAATCTCAAATGTAAAACTCTTGCCGATTTCCGTTGGTATAGGGATATGTTCCTTACAAGAGTTTTTACTAGAGAAGACAGTCAACAACCTTGCTAGAAAGAAAAGTTCTTGGCTAGACTTCCAAAATCTCTAGGTGATTAGGTTAGGGATAAAATCCATAGCCAATCTCCGGATGGTAACATTCATTATGAGCAATTAAGTTATGGTCAATTAATTGCTTATATCCAAAAGGTTGCCCTAAAAATTTGCCAAGATGATAAAATTCAAAATCAACTTGCTAGAGAAAAGCTCAAAATAGGAGGGATTTGGGATCCTTCTGCAAACGCGAACAATTTGGGTTACCTTGTTCAAAGCGAAAACATAGATCCAAGCCCAAAACGGTTACTCCTCCTACACCCAATAAATATAGGCCTCCTCCCTGGAAGCCTAAACCCAAACTGAAACCTTCTCTGAACCCAGCTGATAAGCCTATTACGTGCTTTAAATGTGGCAAACCTAGCCATATTAGCTGTTATTGCTAGCTTAAACAAAAAATCAAGGCCTTAAACCTTGATTCAAACATCGAAGAGCAAGTAAATAACTTGCTCACTGAAACCTCTGAAGAAGAAACTGATCTATCCTCTGAAGAAACTGATATTCCTGAGGAAGAGGTATCTTCTAAAGAAACTTCTGAAACCTTAATCAATGTTCTCACCAGAGAACAGGATTTTCTTTTTGAAGCCATCAATGCAATCCCCGATCCTGATGAAAAAAGTATCTATCTCAACAAACTCAAAGCTACTTTAGAAGCCAATTCTTCTAAGGTCAAACCTTCTATCCAAACTAATAAATTTAGTCTTAAAGAAACTCTCAAAAAACTTGAGAGAAATTCTAACAAACTTATCACTACAAGATTCAAAATCTCAAAGTTGAGATAAAAGATCTAAAGTATCAACAAAAAACTCATCAGAATCTCACTGAGGCCCTGGTTAATAATCAAAATCAGAACTCTATGTCTGATGATGATAGTTCTCAAAAAATTAACAAAATGATGAAGAATTTCTTGGGTTAATTAACATGTTAAAAATCCAAAAATTTTACATCAATATTAAACTAAGAATAAAAGATTTTATTCTTGAAACTGTTGGATTGTTCGATACTGGTGCAAACTCTAATTGCATTCAGGAGGGACTTATTCCAACCAAATATTTTGAGAAAACTTCTGAGCAGCTTAGCACTGCTAGTGGTTCGAAACTCAAAATTAATTTCAAACTCTCTAAGGCTATTATTGAAAATCAAAACCTCAGAATAAAACTTCATTTTTATTGGTAAAAGATCTTAGTAATGGGGTCATTTTAGGAACGCCCTTTATTAGGTCTCTTTTCCCTTTAAACATCACCAATGATGGTATTTTTATAAAATACTTAGGTGAAACTATCAGTTTTCCATTTTTAAGAAAATCGATTTCAAAAAGGCTTAACCAAATTCAAACAAATCAAAATCAAATCAATTTTCTTAAAGAAGAAATTTCTTTCAAGAATATTCAAAATCAACTTTCCAAACCTGGAGTTCAAAAGAAAATCCAGAACCTTTTCGAACTTATTCAAACTTCAGTTTGTTCTGACTTTCCTAATGCTTTCTGGCAAAGGAAAAAACATGTTGCTGATTTACCTTATGAAAAAGATTTTCATGAGCATCAAATTCCAACTAAAGCTAGGCCAATACAAATGAATGAGGAACTCCTCATTTACTATAAAAAAAAGATTAATGATCTCCTTGACAAAGGCCTAATTCGTAAAAGCAAAAGTCCGTGGTCTTGTTCTACTTTTTATGTCAATAAACAAGCAGAGATGGAATGAGGAACTCCGAGGCTTGTTATTAATTATAAGCCTCTAAACAAAGCCCTTCAATGGATCAAGTATCTATTCCAAACAAAAAAGATCTTTTGAATCGTTTGTATTCAGCAAAATTATTTTCAAAATTTGATATGAAATCTGGGTTTTGGCAAATCCAGATCAAAGATAGTGATCGCTATAAAACAGCCTTCACTGTTCCCTTTGGGCAATATGAATGGAATGTAACGCCTTTTGGACTCAAGAATGCCCCTTTTGAATTCCAGAAGGTCATGAATGACATTTTTTATTTCTACTCAAACTTCATCGTTGTTTACATTGATGATGTTTTAATCTTTTCCTAATTAATTGAACAACATTTCAAACATCTTCATATTTTTTTTAGAACTGCCAAGTACAATGGGCTTGCTGTTTCTAAAACAAAAATCAATCTTTTCCAAACAAAGATTAGATTTCTGGGGCATAATATCTTTCAAGGAACAATTGTCCCAATTGATTGAGCTATTCAATTTGCAGATAATTTCCTAAATCAAATCATTGACAAAACTCAATTACAAAGATTCTTAGGCTGTCTCAACTATATCTCAGACTTCTTTCCACAACTTAATAATCTTATCAAACCTCTTCATGATCGTCTAAAAAGGGATCCTCCTCCTTGGACAGATGTTTATACAAACATTGTCGAACAGATCAAAGCCTAGGTTAAAGACCTTCCTTGTATGTACCTGCCTAATCCTCAGGCTTTCAAATTGTTGAAACAGATGCCTCTGATCTAGGTTATGGTGGCATCCTCAAACAGAAATTAGAAAACAAAGAGCATGTCATTGCATACACTTCAAAACATTGGAATACTGCGCAACAAAAGTATTCCACTATCAAAAAAGAAGTTTTAGCAATTTTTCTTTGCATTTCAAAATTTCAATCAGATTTACTAAACCAAAAATTTCTAATTAGGGTTGATTGTAAATTTGCAAAAGATATTTTACAAAAAGATGTCAAAAACCTTGCATCAAAACAGATTTTTGCAAGATGGCAAGCTATATTAAGTATCTTTGATTTGGAAATTGAGTATATCAAAGGCACTTCAAATTCTCTTCCTGACTATCTCACCCATGAATATTTATAGGGAAAGTAGCAGTGGCTTAAATGCCAAAATCATCAACATCCTCCTCCAGGGAAGGAAAAACAAAAGAGAAAGGAAAATTGCTAGTCATCCCTGGACTAGCAAAATCAAACAAAAAGGAGTCTTCTACTCCAACTAGGTCATCTACCCAGTAAACTAGTCAACCTGGGTTATCTACCTAGCAAACCTCTCAAACTCTTAAACAAACCAAGGAAGACTATTCCTTCCCAATCCAAATATTGTTAGCCCTTCAAAATTAGGGACTAACAAAACTCCCGAAAAAATTTTGGGCAGATATTGCCTCTGAAAAAGATGAGGATAATGATGAATCCGAATCATTAGCCCTCATGATTCAAAGTCTTAGCAAACAAGTGACAAAACCAAATTTGTCCAAACAAATAAAACCTAATAAGAACCCCACCAAAAAATCCCAAACACAATACCTGGCCAAAGAAAAATTCATGCCAGTTATCCAAATTGAACTAGAATTTTAGGATAAAAATCCAAATAAAATTCCTTCAAAAATTTTTCCAAAAGACTTTCATTTCAGGCCGATGACCCCCAATAAAACCCAAAAATTTTATGAGCTTATCCTGGTAGATTTAGTTTCTGTATTTATCAAATATTATAAGGATAAATCCAATCCTCCAAACACTACTCATTCTACATTCCAAATCCTCAAGGTTCTGACACCCTCTGAATTTGGAAAAAACCCAAACAATATTAAAAAGTTTTCACGAAACTTTGATCCAATTGGGTATAATTACTGTTGAGCCGGCTCATCTATCAGCAAAAATGACAAAACTGGCGGACACATGGAATCTACTTTATGAGTCAACCAACCTACAAACTTCACTTTTGGTAGAACATGATAAGCTTCTAACGACAGACCTTTCACCTTTAGTCACTATTTGAAATTTTAGGAGAAAGGACAAACTTCATTTACTATTGTAATAGTGTCGCTTATGTAACATGTACTGTAGACTTTAGTCTGGTCATGTAACCCATACTGTTGTAATAGTTTAAACTTATCTCTATAAAAGGATTGCCCGTCTCAGTTGTAAGGCATCCTTTTACAATCCTAGAAAATTTAGGAGAGTTTTCTGAAGTGCCTTGAGTCTTCAATTGTCAGCTTTCCTATTTTTCAATAAAATATATATTTATCTATATCTATTGGTCTCTCTCTCCCTTGCCAGTCCTAACGGACTACCATGCTCTAGCTTCTCTATTTTATTTTTTTTAATTTATTTTCTATTTTGCATATCATATCATTTGCATGAATTAGGAGTCCGCCTCCTCCCTACTTCTTATCCCCTGTGATCCCTTCCTTCCGCCGCTCTGCCGGGTCTCTGGTATATATATATATATATATAATGTCTAAGCCTTCTAAGATCTATTTAAGTATGCTAAATGCCTGGCCAAACATACTATAAATGGATTGGGCATGAACCTTTTTTCTTTCAAAAATTTTGGGATATGGTTGGAAATGATGTTTCTTCATGTGTTCTAAACTTTCTTAAATAGGGCCGGGGGGGGATTTTTTGATGATATTAACTATACCAACATTGCTTTAATTCCTAAGATAAAGAATCCTAAGAACATGTCTCAATTTAGGCTTATTAGCTTATGCAATGTGATTTCCAAAATAATATTCAAAGTTATGGCTAATAGGCTTAAATTGGTACTACCAAGTATTATTTCACTGTCACAAAGTGCTTTTGTCCCAAGACGTCAGGTAAAAGATAATATCCTAATAGCACATGAGCTACTTCACTCAATCAGGGGAAGAAGAAGGAGCAAAATAGGCTGGATGTTATGAAATTGGATATGAGCAAAGCTTATGACCAAGTGGAGTGGTCGTTCATAGAGGCAGTAATGCAGAAAATGGGCTTTGATAAAAAAATGGATTAGCCTTGTTATGAAATGTATCCGATCTGTCTCCTTTTTCAATTATTTTGAATGGAAAATAATTGGGTCATTTTGCTTCCTCAAGAGGGATCAGACAAGGTGATCCATTATCACCTTCTATTTTCATTTTAGTAGCAGAATGTCTTTCCAATATGCTAATGAAGGTAGAAGCAGAGTCAAAAATCTTAGAGGTGAAATTTTGCAGGAACTATCCGTCAGTTACCCATATTTTCTTCACGGATGATTGCTTATTATTTTTAAAGGCAACTGAGAATCAAGTAAAGGAGAATAGGAGAATTCTTGTAGACTATTGTGCAGCATCGGGGTAGAGAATTAATATGGATAAATCATCCATCTTTTACAGCCCTTATTGTAGCTCAAGTTTGAAACAGGCAATAAAAGGGAATCTAGGAATATGCAGTGAAGCATTTGGTGAACAGTATTTGGGCCTTCCAACTAGAATAGGGAAATGCAAGAATCAATCCTCTCAGAGTATCAAAGACAGAGTTTGGAAGTGCATCCAAGGTTGGAAAAAGAAGCTATTATCTAGAGCAGGCAAAGAAGTATTGATCAAGGCTATAGCACAAGCAATTCCAACATATTCTATGAGTGTGTTCAAGTTGCCAGTGAGACTCTGCTAGGATATCTCAAGAATGTTGTGCAATTTCTAATAGGGAACAAATTCACAAAAAAGAGAGATCCATTGAATGTCATGAGACAAAATGTGCATAACAAAAGAAGAAGGAGGACTGGGTCTTCGTGACTTAGAAGCTTTCAATTTAGCACTATTGGCAAAGCAGGGATGGAGATTGATTATTGATCAAGATTCTCTATGTGCTAAGATTTTAAAGGATAGATATTATCCAAATAAAGATTTCTTGGAAGCAGAGCAAGGCCAGAACCCATCATTTACTTGGAGAAGCATAATTAAGGGCGTAAGCTATTATTAAAAAGTATCAGATAGAGAATAGGCAATGACAAAAGTGTCAGAATTTGGAAGGATTCATGGCTGCCTATTCTCTATAGGTTTCGGCTTTGGCTAGCCAATCTGGAAGTGGATCAAAATCAGAAGGTGAAATCTTTAATCAATCACCAAATAGGATGCTGGGATTTAGCTAAATTAAAGGACCTGTTTCTGCCCGATGAGGTTGAGACTATAAGGGGAATTCCAATAAGTTTGGAAGATGAGGAAGATAAGCTAATTTGGCATTTTACACCAGATGGGAATTTCTTTGTTAATAGTGCTTATAAAGTAGAAAGGCATTGGAGAATAAAAGTAGATAGTATGCATGGATAGTCTTCACTAACAAACAAGTAAGCATTATGGAGGAAATTTTGGAAGATTAAGGTTCCAGAAAAAGGTTAAAATTTTTGGTTGGAGGCTTATTCATGACATTTTACTGGTAAGAATCAATTTAGTAAAGAAGAAAATATAATGCAACCTGACCTATCCTTTTTGTGAAAGGATCTTGAATCACTTTTTCACGTCCTTTGGATTTGCCCTCATGCACAGAACTGCTGGCAAGCAATACAAATGCATGATTTAGTTCACCCAGGGGATTCGCAAAATTGCATAGATTGGTTTAAGCTTATGGAAGACAAATTATCAATGGATTCTCTTTAAAGATTCCTAATTTTATGTTGGAGATGTTGGCATAAGAGAAATGAGCTATGTTTCAAAAACAATAAATTATCCTTTGAAGAAGAAATTATCGAAGCAGAGCAAGTGATGAATACATGGTACTTAGCCAACAACTCTGACAAAATGGCCATGATGAAGCCAAGTTTGGTCCACAATCAAGATTGGAACCCACCAAGCTTTAGAATTGTGAAGATAAATACAGATGCAGCCTTATTCTAGCACCTAGGGCTTGGAGATTTTGGGGTCGTGACTAGGGATTCAAAAGGTAAATTTTTGGGAGGAAGGAGCTTCAAATCATATTACCACCTTAACCCCATTGTAATAGAGGAAAATGCAATGTTTACCAGTTTGAATTTAGTGCTGGAACAAGGGTGGCAACATGTAATCATGGAATCTAATTGCCTAAAGGTAATTGAAGATATGTGGAATAACACAAGTATGAGCTCTGAATTGGAAGTAATCTATCAGAACATTCGTAGTGTCTCAAGGAATTTTAGAAAATGTTCCTTTTCTTTTGTAAGAAGGGAAGCAAATTCAATTGCCTATATGAGGTGGTTCGAGTGAATCAACCCCCATTGTTCCTTTCAGGATTGTTCTCTTCTATGAAGCATGGGTACGGCTGTTTAGCAAAAGTACCCGTACCGGGTACATTTTGGGTACGGGTACTCCTTGGGTACGTTTGGGTACACTTGGGTACGGCTTAGTTGTGGCTCTAGTACAGCTGGCTACGGCTTGGGTATGGGGCTCAATGAAAACTTTGTCGTTTTGGTTTTTTTTTTTTCCTTTTTTCCTTTTTCCTTTCTTTTCTTTCCTAGTTTCTACTTTCCCCCAAATCAGAACCCTACCCCCTTTCTTTTTTTCATTCGCACACTTCTCCCACCCTCAACCACTAGCCACCACCGCTCAACTGCTCCACCGGCAGTGCTCCTCATGGCATGGTGGCGGCAGTAGCAAGGAAAATGCAGCGGCTTCGGCACACAAAAGACAGCATAGTAGCGGCTTCAGCGAACATGTGGCTTCCCTCTGGTCTCCAGTGGTGGCAGTGGCCCAATAGGCTTGGACAACGACAGGAAGTTGTTGCTCAACCGAAAGGCCAAGGGTCATGTTGCTGCCCACAAGGAGAAGAGTACCAAGTTTGCTCTCAAGGATATCATGCAGAGTGCATACCATTGATTACTTCATGAAGTTCTCTACTCTATACTGCTACTTTTTGTTGTTGTTATTAGTGTCTCGCGTTTTATTTTTGGGTAGTTTTGAAGGTTTTATGGTTTGGATCTGGACAAATCTCGTGTTTCAAGGCCTATTTTTTTTGCTTATTTAATGAAATGTGTGACATTGTTGTTGCCTACTAGTAATATTTCTTTCATTTTTTTATTCATTTCTTTTGTCTTGATTTTATTCTTCAACTATTTTGGCATTCTATTAGCATTGCTGTTGTGTTCTGCTTGTCATTTACAATACCAGGCACTCCAACAAAGACCGACTATCATGCTACAACAACAACATGTAGTCATCAAAATATAAGTAAAACTTGGTGAATTGTTCAGCTAGTTTGCATTTATGTTTTTGGGGTTTACCTTTGTGGAAGCTATACCTTTGGAGGTGGCAGAGTAAATAAGAATCTAGTTACCTACTAGGTAGCTGCATTTAAATGTAATTGGATAGGATTAAAGATGGAAATAGTATTCGAGCAATCAAATCTAGGATGGTCTCACATAATTAATAAGCAATTATGGATTAGACTTGCAGCTTCCCTCTCCTGATTGTTATGCATTGGTTTTGAATAATATTTTAAATATTATAATTTTTTATTTTTATGATGTAATATTGAACAATTTAAGCTTGTTTTATATTGCAATTGGTGTATTTTCTAATTTATCATGTAAAATTTTAGTTTTTATCTCATAAAATTTGTAAAATTTTTTATATTTTTAAATATATATATATATATATGTATATATATATATATATATATATATATATATATATATATATATATATATATGTATATTGCCATACCCATACTCTATTTTTTACAAAATTTTCATATCTCGTATCTGTATTCGTACCCGGTACGGGTACTGTACCCGTATCCATGCAACATAGGTTTTCTTCATGTACCTTAAGTTTGCTTTGTTTAATGAAAGTCTTATATTTTTTCTCAAAGAAAAAAAATGGATCAAGCATGTAAACTCACTTTTAAACAATCATTCACAGTATTTCATTAACCCATGTGTACTGCGAGTTCCCTGGCCTAGCCTACTAACCCTGATCGTCATGCCCATCTCTTGAGGTGGACAATAATGGTTATTTTGATCTTTTTTCATCTATATAACATTCTCTCTCTTCTTTTAATATAAATAAGATAAAATTACAAAATTTCTTACAACTGCAAATTAATTCAAAAAAGAAAGAGATTTTTATATCTAAAACAAAATATAGAACTTATTAACCTTCTCAAAAATGTGTGGAGATTAATATTCGGATTTAATTTATATACACTGTTATTGTAAAAAATTCTATATAAATATCTAATAATGTATTACTACATCAGTAAAAATATTTGACTCAACTATTCACTATCTTAAAAATCTTATAGATATATGTATTTGATTAAAGAACAATGTAAAACTCTTATATATTATTAGTGTTATATATTATTAGTGCATAGCAATTACACTCTTAATATTCCCCTTATATTTATACTTATATGAAGTTGATTTCTCTTGGTAATTATTATTCTGATCACTACTAATTCTAATAAACTTATTTTTAGGTTTATAAACCAAAAAAATCAAACTTTTAATTAAGGTATTGGTTTATGACATGCCCCGTAAAGCACGCGCAAACCTCTGCGAAATCACTGCCGAAAACAAAATCTCTCTATTACCAACATTTCTCCCCCCGCCCCCCCTCCCCCCAAAAAAGAAAAAAAAACTAACAAAATACAACCCCAGAACACAATCGTTCCAATTTTCTTGCATGATCCATTTGTATTACTTTATTGTTTTTTATTATATTAATACTTTAAAAATACAAAAATATAAATTTATAAATATAATTAATTATATTAATATCTAAAAAATAACAAATGTACGGCACCTATCGAGCTGATTGTATATATATACGTTCAATTAGTAAAATGGGTTTTTTTTTTTTAAAATAAATCTTAGTTCTTTATTTCTTCATCAATATGGTCGCTAATCATCTTTAGCTTATGAACGGATGAAACATACTGCCATGAGACAAACAGAATTACATTCATGCATGCAATATGTGCTAAGTCAGCATTGTTTGCGAAAGTATTCAATCTACAGATCGGATGGTCAGATACTTTTACTTCCTAAAAGTTGCATTTCATCCATTTCTAGAAGGATAAATTACGTTGAACCCTACTGAGATTAACTGATGTTATAGATGGCATCTTTTAATTTTTAAAAATATATATTAATCTTTTTTGAAGTATAAGTAATATTATATATAACACTTTTATATTTAATAAAATATGATACTAAATATTTCTATAAATATGACATTAATCTCTCTTAAAAAGAGATCAATATAAATATAAAAAATTAAATAATATCATGAATAATATCTGCTAATTTTAAAAGAGTTTAATGTAATTTAGCCTTTCTTGAATTGTAAATTTAGTCAATTGTATCTTTTTGCCTTGTCGGCAGTCAATTAGATCTTTATGTTAATGAATTTTAATTGAGCCACCGAAAACCTTCAAGAGTGAGAAAAAGAGAAAGTATGCGGCAGTCATTTCAGAAACACTGAACGTTTCACGTAAGGATGGGCCGAAGGGAATTTGAACCTGGGGCATCGCGTTGTGGGATTGCTCATTGAACCAGTTGTACTAGTGGATGGTCTATTCAAGCACTGGTCATTCTTGGAAGAAAGACAATTGACCCATTTCAAGGTAAAAGTAAGAAGGGCAAGTGATAATTAACAGTGACTTACAAATAATCTATCGATAAATATAAAAAAAAAGTTATTAGCAAGAATTAAACTTGGAAACATAAACTGATTGTAATTCAATTTATAAGTTGACCTAACCTTTGCTGGCATTCTGTCATGCTTTTTTTTTCCTTAAGAAAAATTTAATTCATTGCTTTTAACTTGAGGTTATGGGCAATTTGATCTTAAAAGTTGAAAATAAAAAGTGCAATTCAATTTCCAAATTTTTTATGTAGTGTTTGGCACATTGTCTATTAAAATTGCCAATAACGTAGATTACCACTTAGAAATATTATTACATTTTAAATTGTTGGTAATATTATAATATAATATTTGATAAGTATAGATAATTTAATTGACAATTTATATTATCTTATTTGTTATATCAAAAAGTTTACTAAACAAGGTCATATAATTAATAATTAATCTTCATATCAACAATAATTAAATATTCCCTCCAATTCACAATAGTTATCAATTTAGATAAAATTTTTTAGTTCACAATAATTGTCATTCTTATATATTAATGTAATATTTATTATTAATTTTTCAATTTTACCTTTCATATTTATTAGTTGAAAGAGGTGGCTACTTTTCACCACATAATAATATCATACTTTTTACCATATAATGAAATTTAATAAGCATATTTTAATAAACATATACCCTAATTATGCATTGATTTTATGTTACTTAATCTGTGTGAAAATAATTAAATTGACAACTATTGTGAATTAGAGGGAGTAATTAATTATAATAATAATAATTAATAATAATAATAATGATGATGATGATGATGATGATGATAATAGATGTGAGGATTGTTATATTACTAGTAATCTACATTATCTTAGAAATCTGAATTACTATCAATATTATCTAATTAAATAAAATAATATTATAGGTTCAAATAATTTAATCAAATATTATCAATAATTCAGATGGATTATTCTATATGGAAGGCTACCTAAAGTGTGTAAAAACATGGTCCTTCTATTTGACTTTAGCCTAAAATTTAATAGACAAGAAAAGTTATTGTCTTACATAAATTTTAACTTTTTTCAGCAAATTTATGCTAGTCAGTAACCTATAAAACGGATGACACGTACTGATACGAGACAAACAGAATTACATTCCTTGCATGCGGTATGTGCTAACAAGTCAGCATTGTCTGTGAAAGGCATTCAATCTATGGATCATGTGATCAGATGTTCTTACTACCCAAAAGTAGCATTTCACCCATTTCTTGAAAAGTAAATTTAGCCAATTGTATCTTTTTTGTCTGTCGGTAGTCAATTGGATCTTTAAACATGAGTTCTAATTAAGCCATCTAAAACCTTCAAAGTGTGAGAAAAAGAGACAGTACGTGGCAATCATTTCAGAAATACAAACGTTTTGGATGACGACCGGGATGGGGGACATTAAGACACCCCATCCAATAATAGATGTGATATGAGTCAATATTATATTCCAAAACTCAGGGCATCATGTTGTAACGGTGCTCCCTGAACCATTTGTGCTAGTGCATACCCTATTCAAGCATAGTCGTAGTTGGAAGAAGGAAAATTGGCTCAGTTCAAGGTAAAAAATAAGAAAGGAAAGTGACTATTAACAGTGACTTACAAATAATCCATTGATAAAGCATTATATAATAGCATTGTACCCATTTGGATATTATTAACAAGAATTAAAATTGGGAACTTAAAAATTCAATTTTTAAGTTGCCATAACCTTTGTTGGCATTCTGTCATGCTTTTTTTTTTCCTTAAGAAAAATTTAATTCATTCCTTTTAACTTGAGGTTATTGGCAATTTGACCTTAAAAGATGAAAATAAAAAGGGCAATTCAATTTCCAAATTTCCTAAGTAGTGTTTGGCACATTGTCTATTAAAATTGTTAGTAATATAAATTACCACTTAGAAAGATTATCACATTTTAAATTATTGATAATGTTACAATACAATATTAGGTACGTATAGATAATCTAACTGGCAATTTATATTATCATGTTTGATATATCAAAAAACTTACTAAATAATATATGTCTTTTACCAATATAATAATAATAATAATAATTGTTGTTGTTGTTGTTGTTGTTACTTAATGATTATTAATATAATTAATATTCTTTCCGATTCACAATAGTTGTCGATTTAGATAAAAAATTTTAGTTCACAATAATTGTCATTTTCACATATCAATGCAATATTTATTATTAAATTTTTAATTTTATCATTTAGCTTCATTGGTTGAAAGAAGTAGATATTTTCCATCACATAATAATATCATACTTTCCACCACAAATTAAAATTTAATAAGGATATTTTAGTAAACTTATATCTTAATTATGCATTGATTTTGGTGACTTAACCTATGTAAAAATAACCAAATTGACAATTATTGTGAACTGGAGAGCAGTAATTAATTATAATTATTATTAATTAATCTTAATATTAATAATAATTATTAATTATTAAAAATAATTACTAATTACTTATTACTAATAATATTAATTTTTAATAATAGTAATTAATATTATTTTTATTAATAATAATAATAATAATAAGAGTAAATTATACTAACCTCCCCTAAGGTTTGATGAAATTCACCGTAACTCCCCTCAATTTACAAAAAATATATATTAACCTCCCCTATTACATTTAATATTTCTATATTTTATAAAATATGACATTAAATACCTCTGTAAATATAACACTGATCTCCCTTAATATCTCCCTAAAGTGTAAATATAGCCTAGATAAATATAGGGAGTCATGGTAAATTTCACTAAATTTTAGGAGATATTAGTATAATTTGCCCTAATAATGATAATAATAATGATGATGGTGATGTGAGGATTGTCACATTACTAGTAATCCATATTATCTAAAAAATTTGGACTACTATCAATATTAATTAATTAAATAAAGTAATATTATGAACCCAAATAATTTAATCAAATATTACCAATAATTCAAATAAATTATTCTATATTAACCGCTATCTAAAGTGTGTAAAAACATGGTCCTTCTATTTGGGTTGAGCCTAAAATTTAATTGACAAGAAAAGTTATTGTCTTACATAAATTTTAATTTTCTACAGCAAGCTTATACTAGTTAATAACCTATAAAACGGATGAAACATACTGACATGAGACAAACAGAATTGCATTCCATGCATGCGGTCTGTGCTAATAAGTCAGCATTGTCTGTGAAATGCATTCAATCTATGGATCGTGTGGTCAGATACTTTTACGCCCCAAAAGTGGCAATTCATCCATTTCTTGATAAAGTAAAGCCAATTGTATCTTTTTGTCTGTCGGTAGTCAATTGGATCTTTAAACATGAATTTGAACGAGTAATGATAAGGGATTCACATACAGTATATATTAAAAGTGAAGAAAATAATAAAAATATTTAAATAATAAATTTTATATAATTATTATTATTTTTATTTAATTTTTTATTTAAAAATTTACCGATGTAGATAGTATAAGCGCACATAAATATTGCGTATATAAATCAAACTGATGTTAGAAAGTTTTGTGAATAAAAAAAAATTTATCAACATAAAAGTACTTGCATTAGTAATTTTTTTTTAAAAAAATTATCATCATAAACAATGTAAATGATAGTAAATTTTATGTATATATATAAAACTTATCACCAATTACACATGTAAGTTTTGTTTTAAAAAAAAAATTACTAGAGTCAATTATACACAAAATTTATTAGCGCAAGTATTATTTGTGCTAATAAAATTTTAAATAAAGAATTAAATAAAAATAATAATAAATATATAAAATTTATTATTTTAATATTTTTATTATATTTTTTCATTCTTTTCGTATATATTGCATATACGTTGTATTGATTGTAAGTTCACCAAACATTATTCAATTTTAATTAAGCTACCTAAAACCTTCAAAGAGTGAGAAAAAGAGAAAATACGTGGCAGTCATTTCACAAACACTGACGCTTTGGGGGAGGACGGAGCTGGGGGAATTTGAACCCAGGGCATCACGTCGTGGTAGTGCTCCCTAAACCATTGTACTAGTGGATACTCTATTCAAGCAGAGTCATTCTTGGAAGAAAGAAAATTGGCTCATGTCAAGGTAAAAAGTAAGAAAGGTAAGTGATGATTAACAGTGACTTACAAATAATCTATTGATAAAGTATTATATAATAGCATTGTACTCGAAAAAAAAAAATTAATAGCAAGAATTAAAATTGGGAACTTAAACTGATTGTAATTCAATTTTTAAGTTCACCTAACCTTTGTTGGCATTCTGTCATGCTTTTTTTTTTCTTAAGAAAAATTTAATTTATTCCTTTTAACTTGAGGTTATTCGCAATTTGATCATAAAAGTTGAAAATAAAATGTGCAATTCAATTTCCAAACTTCCTAAGGTGTGCAACATGGTCCTTCTATTTGACTCTAGTCTAAAATTTAATGGACAAGAAAAGGTGCTGTCTTACATAAATTTTAATTTTTTACAGCAAGTTTATACTAATTTTTTTTTTTTTGGTAAGCCCGAGTTAATAACATAAATATTTAAATAATAACTTACAATTTTTAATTAACGGGACAATAATCAATTATCGTATAAAAACAATTAATAATGTATATAATTTTAAGTTAATCATGCATATTTTATAGTTAACATGATAATAATAAATATCATCGCATTAACTAAAACAATGTTAACAAGAACTTTATACATAATACATAGATAGGTGTAAATCGGATGTGAATTTTTCTTTTGGTGCCCCGGGGGGGGGGGTCATGGGAGGGGAGAATTGGAAAAGGGTTTGATCGAACCCTGTTGTGGTGCTTTTGAGGCTGCGGTGTTTGCCGATGAGCCTCAGGCCTTAACCACAAACGGATGAGAAATTTAAGTGTGAGAATCTCATAATTGAATAGGCAAGTGCAGTTTCGCTGAGGTAATTAGTTTTGAACACGTGATCATCTTGTTTTTCTAGATTCACCCTTTAAAATTGAAACCGTTCAACAGCATGTTTGATTTTATTTTTGTAAAATTGATTTTAGATATAATTAATTTTGTTATCATTAATTTTAAGATAAGTTAATTTATATTTGATAATTTAATTTAAAAAATACTTTATATTTAAATAATATTGATTAAAATTATTTTAGGTATAATTTATAAAATAATATCTAAAATCAATTCTAATAAAATTGAAAAATAAAAATTTTTTTACTTCTACTTGAACAGTGTATAATGAAGTTTTCGCTTCTTTTTTTACTATTTTCATTCCTATTAAGTACATCATACAACTGTACCTGAAAATGTGACAGCCAGGAGCAACATACCAAACTATTAATTTAGCTTATTCGTCGGTGGTGATTTGTGCAATGAGAAAAGAATTTAAAATGATTTGCCTAGCTGGTTTCACTTCTTGTTGATCTACCCACATTTTAGAGAGTAATAAAGTGAATTGAACCAAAAGAAAGTGAAGACTAACATAAATCGTGGGCAAGGTCGGCAATAGCACCATACGGCACAAGATATGTGCTTGTGAACGTGAAAACTACGTGCATAAATGACTTACGAAGTGCCCATCATGCCATGTTTCAAGACTAAGAAGCATATTCTTTAGTGCTCACGATTATTCCAAGATCCAAAACATGAGAGAAAACTCAAAATTCTTTGTTTTTTTCATTCGGTAAAGCTACCCTGGCATGCCGAGGCAAGGCTTTTCATGAATCCATGCATGATGGCCAGTAAGTCCCCAGTCCCCACACATGCGTGAATAAAATCTTAGTACTATATTTTAATTGTTGTTGCTTCCTAACCTTCAATTTCATGGAGCCCATTACAGAAGTGGGGCATTTTCACCTTCAATCACGAAATTAAAATTATACCCAATTCTTTTCTTTCCAACATATGTTTTTTTTTTTTTTTTCTTTTGATTCTAGGGAGCTTTTAATGGAGCTAAAGAAAAATAGAGAAGGAGATAGACAAACAGTGATAGAATCCTCACTCAATACAAACAAACCCCTTGTCACTTGGATCAAGGGATGTGTCATTTGAGCTGTAGTTCATGGGCTTCTTTCCGTTATAATTAACCAAACACTTTTTTTTTTTCCTTTTTTCATCTTATTAATTTTTAGTTTCTTAATTTATTTAAATGTTTTAACTTGTTACAGGACTTGTTAAACCGCTATTGATGTGGAAATCTTGAATTTAATAAAATTAGTGATTCAAGTAAATAAATTAAAATAAAACATTTAAAATATAAAGATTACGAATTAATTAATTTCTTGATACGTAAATGTAGTGCAGTGTATGAATGATTCTTTCTCTTATTTTGGTTTTTCATTTCCTTTTTCATTTTTCATTTTTTTTTAATTTTTCATTTCCATTTCAAAATTTCAAAGCAAATTGAAGTCATATACATACTTGTAACCATACATGTAAAAAGTTAAGTGGAGAATCGTACAGGACATAATATTTGCCCTTTCGGTAGAAAATGATCATAGCACTGAGATTTCGAAATAAGATTTTTTCGAGCAAGTTAGAACCTATCTTATAGAAACTTAGTTAATGGAGGCGTCATCTCGGCCACCAATGATTTTCTTTCGGGTTAAAGCACACTTCTTTAAAGGATAAGAAACAAAATAAAGGGCGGAAACACAATCGGCTTCTGATATCTGAGTGTCTATCGTACTCATGTAACTTGCTTTCTAATCTTTATTCATGAAATAATTGAAAGTTTTGAACTTAATTTAAAAACAATAATGCTGAATGTTACAAATTTACATTTATAAAGCGTGATATGAAAGAGAAATAACAATACAATTACTCTTATGAGCCTTGCATATGTGACATTCACATGGATGACATTTACTGCCAACAAATCCGTTTCTACTATTTCAAGAAGGATTTAAAAAATTATTGAGATACTAAAATGTTTATATTCATAAGCAAGTTATTCTTTTAAACAAAAAGTCAAAGTTTAAATACTAGAATAAGCACTTTTTGTAATATTTTTAATTGAAGTAATGATATATCCTCCTAAAATATTCTTTTAATGATTCTTCTAATTTTTAAACAAGAAAAATATTGATTTTTTTTTGGTAAATATTCTTTTTAGTAACATTTTAAAGTTAACATCATTTTAGTCTTAAACTAATTTTTGACATTAATCTAGTTATAAGACTTTGAATTTTGACATCAATTTTAGTTTCATACTAATGATTTGATTTTACAAAAAATTTATTATGACTAAATTAGTGTCAAAATTCAAAATATTAAGATTAAATTGATATCAAAATTTTTTAAGACAAAATCGATATCAATTTTAAAGTGTTAGGACTAAATTGATGCTAAAATTTTTTTTAGGATCAAATTGATATCAATTTCAAAATATTAGAACTAATAAAATTATTTTTTTTAGTATGAACCACCAGTATTCAAAAGTCTACTGGATTCTGACTAAATTGTTCGAGTCGAGTCGGTTAACTATAGAGGTAAAGCTCTATTAACGCTCTTTTTTTTTTTTTTTCATTCACAAGATTTGAATATGAGATTTTGTTTAGGGGAAACAAGAGTCGAACCACTTGAAATAACTAAGTGTTGATATTAAAAAGATTATTTACTCAATATTTTTTTTACATTTTTAAGATAATAAATGCATTTGTAAAATATTTAATATTTTTTATGTTTAATAATTTGGAAAATTATTAAAAAGATATTTTAGGAGAATATATAATTACTCTTTTAATTAATAATCAGATCATTCCCACCGTTCTAGGCTTACTATAACACCAGTAAAAATACTCGATCACAACACCCAATAGAAAACTTTTGTGATGCTATTGCAGTTTATAATAATTGTCAATTTAGTCATTTTTTATATGAATTAAAAAATTTAAAATTAATATATAATTATGATATATATTTAGTAAAATATTTTTATTAATTTTTATTATGTGGTAGAAAGTAATCATCTCTTTTAATCAATAAAAATAAAAGATAAAATTAAAAAATAATAATAAATATTAAATTAATATATGACAATGATAACTATTATATAATAAAAATTTTTATTTAAATTGATAACTATTATAAATCGGAGTAAGTATACATGATGATGAAGCATCACGTGACGTGACGTGATCGGCATTGCCATTTGCCGTTCATGCAAAACACAAGCATTAAATTAATTATCTCATTTAACCACGTATTGTCTTGTACATGATGAAAGAAGACCTAACTTATTGTCATTTTTTTTTTTTTTTTTTTACTTTTGATGTGAATATATCCTCTTTGTACATGTTTGGGAACAAAAAGAAACGGCTTTTATCCTACTAACAATTTTCTGAGGCGCATAACCAATATGCTCCTTAGCAAGTGTGGTGTGTGATACACAAATTAATTTAATGGTAAAGATCTCTAGTTGATAGATACAATTAATCATGTGACATACGCTAAATCTCACACTCTCTTCCCCTTCCGCTAATCTCTTATTTTGGCAATCAATTTTGTGCTGCTACCCTCCCCTGCACCACTGTCACCGTCCGTCGTCGATGCTACTACCACCACCTATCGCTCGACACAACGGTTGTGCCTCCTTGAAAATTCAAATCTCATTCTATAAAAATCTTTAATAGGTGGGCATTTACAATCTACCTGTGTAAAAGATGCAGCAATATTATTTGCATACAGAAGCCATTATTCATTTAGCAATCGATACTTGATACTTCAACACATGATGAGGTTGTAGTTATAGTCTGGATGAGTATACTTCAAAATAACTAACCACTACAATTTCTTATGCAACCTTCATTTGAGCAAGAAACCCAGCAAGATATTGGGAAATCAACCTTGTTAATTTTTACTTTCTTTCTTCAACATATGAAAGAAATAGAGGTCCATGAGTAAACACAGCAAGATAGAAGAGAATAAAAAGAGGTATTATTTGTACATAGCCCACCTCGTATTCCGGGCTGACATATCATCATCTACCATTAGATGGATGTGGGACCCAGTCTAAGTGAAGGCTACACACCCATCCAATAGTGGATAGGTGATATATCGGGCTCAAATATAAGGTGGGCTATGTTAGAATATCATTTCTCGAGAATAAACGGAAGAAAGATAGAAGGAGGCGCAGGGGTGACAGGCAGTGACGGTGGTGCCGGTCAACTAGCGGCGGCATCAACAACAAAGGTTGGCAGAAAGGGGGGGGGGAGAGTGTGGAGTTGGGAAGAGAGTGTGAGATTTAGTGTATGTCACATGATTAATTATATCCATAGACTACAGATCTTTACCCTTAGATTAATTTGATGCATCACACGCCATACTTACTAAGGAGCATATTAGAAACACACCAGTTTCCTAATTAAATTTTTTTGGTACATTAGCGATAATAATGTTTGAGCTTAAAACTTTATAAAAACTATCAATACCCTTCACCACTACACCACCCCTGGTGGCTTCCATTTTCCTAATTACTAAATATGAAAATATTGAATGTTTTGCAAATATATTTATTATCTTGAAAACATAAAAGTATTAATTATTTTTTTATTTAGAAATTAAGAAGATGTTTAGGAATATATATCATTACTCATTGTTATTTGGTTTTACAACTTCCCTATTAGGTAAGGAGACTAATCTCCTTTGAATATAGCTAAATTTGTCCTATCAACTAGTATTCCATTTAGGAATTAAACCGAAGTTCTCTCTCAACTATAGTGCACCTCTACCACTGCACCAACTCTCTTGTTGATAGCATCCTTGATGGTTTTTTTGTTTTTTTGGTAACAACATCCTTGATGGTTTATTATGGAAAAATAATTAAATTCAAATCCAAATATTAACTATAGTAAAAGCTTGAAGTTCTGACGTAAATATCCATTTAATTCTAAATATAAAAATTATATAAGTTCACCTTAATTTGTCTTCCAGATATAAAATTCAATTAAATCCTAGAAAAATAAAATGGCAAGCATGAAACTCCATAGTTCTTGCTATAGTCAAGTAAGTTCCAATGGATTTGGTTCACCTCCAATTTATAAGGACCAAAGCATTTTATTGATAATATTTAGTGTGGATTCTCATAGCTAACAATCTTATCTATACGGTAGATATTATTTGTGTTTGTTTCAAATTTTGAAAAAATTAATTTTAAAATTTAAATTTTATATATAATAAAAAAATTGAAAACTAATTTTTTTCAGAAGCTATTCTTTTCAGCTTCTCTAAAAAAATTAAAAATTAATTTTTTTTTAGAATCTGATTATTTTTAACAATTTATCCAAATACATAAAAATTGATTTTTTAATAAAAAAAATAATTTTTTGCTGAAAAAGGCACAAACAAACACACCTAATATGTAACACCATAGATTAATATATATATATATGGTAAATAGTAAGACACTTCGAATAATTTGTATGATTTGATAAATATAATCCTTAACACCATCATTGTAATAAAAGTGAAAACCTCTTACAACCTTTAATATGGATTTATATAAGCTATTAGACGAAAATGTATTTTAAAACTAAATTGTTATCCAATAATTATTTAATAATGATTGATTGTAGTAGGAGTGAAGTTAGACAAATTTTACATATAATTATTTTTTTATATTGTTATTTAATTATGTGTTATTACATTGTTAAAAATATTCAACTCTTATAATAATTAATATAAAAGTTATATATATATATATATATATATATATATATATATATATATATATATATATATATATATATATATAGTTGATTGTTAATGTAAAAAAAATTACACTAATATGATATTTAAATTAAAAATAACAACTTCAAAAAATATTTTACTTAATTATTAATTTTAGCTCAAAATTATTGAAGCAATTATCACGATTAAAAAATTATTTTCCCTATTAAATTACTTGAAAACTTACAAATAATTTGACTCAAAATTATCAGTTTTGACTTAAAATTATTGGAGCAATTATTAGAATATAAAAATATTCTTCCCAAATTAATTACTTGAAAACTCACAATTAGTTTGCAAAACCAAAATAGGCACAAATATCATTATAAGAAAGCTCAAATAAAATAAAATAAAATAAAGGTCACTTAAAAAGGCCAAGTAACCACTATTCTAACGAGTTGTTGCATTTTCAAATCCAAAATCCAAACCTTCTTTTTTTTTTTTTTCAAAAAATTATCAATCATCATTATTTTAACCCTATATGTCTATATATGAGACAACTTAGACACACAGGTCGTTCGCATTGAATGCCCATCAAATCTCTCTCTTCACTGAAAAATTCTATTATTTATATTAATATTTTTAATTTTCATTTCATTTATACTTTTATAGCTATTTATTATATATTTTAATGTAAAATATTTTTACCTAAATATTTATTGTTAATTTCAATATTTTTTCATTAAATTTTTCTAAAAAGAACTTATAAAATATAAATAAAATAAAAATTAATATTATTATAAACAAATATTTCTTAGTGAAATAAAAATTAGAAACTTAAATAAAAATATTTATGTTTTCAATAAAAATTATATTTTTATTATTTTTTTATTTTTTATGTTATTTATGTTTCTTATAATTATTTTTAAAAATTTCCATGTGAAGATATTTAGTTTTTCATAATTTTTTTCAAAAAGTGAAAATATTTTTATTAAAATTTTTAATTTATATTTCATTAAAAACATCTGTTATTTTTTCCTAATTTTATAATTTGCAACCTATATAATCAAAATTTTTAATTAATTATTAAATTTAATATTTCTTTTCATTGAAACTATAATTTACTGTTCCCTTTTTTTCTTTAATTAGCGTCATTTTATATAGTTATATTGCAGTGAAATTAATGGTTAGGTATCGATATAATCGTATAAGATTACAACACTTTTTTTTTTATTTTTTTATTTCCTATATAAGAGACTAATCTCTCTTGGTATGGTTGGCACCTAAGTAGAGATTCTTTTCAATAGTATTTTTTTTTTCATATATATGAATTATGAATTATGAAGCCGAATCTAGGATCATATATTTAAAGAACTAGAATCTTTTCTACTTAAACCAATACTATGTGGATAAGATTACAATTTTTACTCCGGTACTATTTGATCCTGTCTTAAGTTGAAATTCTAAGGAGGTGTTTGGCAACATCAAAAACTAAGCTAACATGGTACAAAGTAAAACCAATTATATTAACCAGTATTAAAATGAACTAATTTTTTATTGAACGTTGTTTGTTTTGAGAACTTAAAAATTAGTTTTAACATATATGTTCTTCTTCTTCATTTTTGTACCTTTTTTTGCTTGATTATGTCATTAAAAAACCAATTTAGTGGACAATGGTGGTAACTGATGGCAGTTGGTGAAAAACGGTGGTGGTTAGCATTGGAAGACGATAGCAGACACAACAGGCAAAGATAGCGAATGATGGCAAATAGTGGTGGACAACGTAGCTTTTGATGATAGGCGGCGATGGCGCCAAACGTTGGCAGATGGGGCGGGTGATGGAAAATAATAGTGGCTAACGATGACAGACGATGGTAGACGGGGCGGGCAACGGTAGCAAATGGTGGCAAATAGTGGTGGACAATGTGGTTATTGGCAGTAGGGCGCAGCGGACGATGGAAGAGGGGGGCGAGCGATGTGGTCATTGGCGGCAGTTAGTGGTAGCCAATGATGGTAATTGGTAGCGCCCGCCAGTAAATGATTGCAGCCTTGGTGGCAGTCGGTGGCAGATGATGGTGGACGATAATGATGAATGGTGGTGGACAGTGGCAGTGGATGGTTGATAAGGTTAATGGAGAAATAATTAATTGATATAAAGTGAGAAGAATAGTAATGAACAGATATAAAATAGAAAGAAAAAAATTCGAATGAAATAAAATTAATTTAAAATTAATTTTTTTTAAGAACAAGTTTTAAATCCAAATTGATTCAAATAAAAATTAATTTTAAAATATTTAAATAGTTACTAAATAATATTTATTAAAAATTAAGATCCATTATACCTAATTATTCGACTTTTCTAGTTTGTCAAGCACCCTCTAAAATACTAACTTTAAAAAATAATTTGCTTAATTATTAATTTTGACTCAAAATTATTGAAGCAATTATTATGATTTGAAAAATACACTTCTCCCGTAAATCACTTGAAAATTTACAATTAGTTTGACCTAAAATTATCACTTTTGACTTAAAATTGTTGGAGCAATTATTACAATAAAAAAGAATTCTTCTCTACTATTACTTGGTTGATTCAATTAATTTGCCACCTATCTTTTTAGATAAGTTTTATAGTTCAAATTTTGTAAATAAAAAAAATTAGTATTGAGAAGAGTTTTATTCTCATAATATACGAACTCAATTTAAGCTGAGTTAATTAAAGTCCTATAAATCTTGAATATTGGTAGTTTAAATAAAAAAAATATTCTTCCCTCATAAATACTTTTTTTAACCAAATTTCTTAATAAATTCTTGAAAAATCACAATTAGTTTGCAAAACCACAATAGGCAAAAATATTATCATTATAAGAAAGTTCAAATCAAATAAAAGAAAAGAAAAGAAAAGAAAAAAAGTTCAAGTGACTACAGCTATTGGGTCTGCAAATGTCCAAAACCCAAAATCCAAAATATCCAAACCCTTCATTTTTTAATTCCCACTATGATTATTTCAACATTACATGTCTATATATGACAGAGAGCAGACGCACACACCTTCCGCGTTGAATACCCATCAAAACTCTTTCTCCTTCTCCTCCTTCCTCTGCTGCTTCTGTTTCTCTCTCTCTCTCTCTCTCTCTCTCTCTCTCTCTCTCTGCAACAATGGCAGCAGCATCTTCGGCGAAACCCGTTCCCGTACTGAAGGATGAGCTGGACATCGTGATCCCGACGATCCGGAACCTGGACTTCCTGGAGATGTGGAGGCCGTTCTTCGAGCCGTACCACCTGATCATCGTGCAGGACGGCGACCCATCCAAGACCATCAAGGTCCCCGAAGGCTTCGACTACGAGCTCTACAACCGCAACGACATCAACAGGATCTTGGGACCCAAGGCCTCCTGCATCTCCTTCAAGGACTCCGCTTGCCGCTGCTTCGGTTACATGGTCTCCAAGAAGAAGTACATCTACACCATCGACGACGATTGCTTCGTATGATAAATAACTCTTTCTCTCTCTCTCTCTCTCAACTACTACTACTGCTACTACTACCATCCCCCTTTGGGATTTTGCTGGATTTGTTGTGTTTTTTTGGTGGGGTGTGAAGTGGTTTAGGGGTTTGAGGTTACTTCATTTGTTTATTCTTTCAGAGCAATTTTGTGTTTGGGGGGAGTTGTTTGACTTGCTTGAGTGTGTTTTGTTCGATGGGATGTTGAATTGAGGTAGTTAGCGGGTTGTAAAGTTTTGATTTCTATTATTTGGTTTTGTTCATTGGTTTTGGATTTGGGAAGGGGGGGTTTTGAGTGTGTATGTGTGTTGAGATGTGGGAATTCTGGGTTTTGGTGGGGGTGTTGGGTGTGTGGATTTTGCTTGATTTAGCTTTTGGGGTTACATAGATGGGTAGAATTCTGTTCTTTTGTTGTGATGCTTCCTTGTGCAGTCAACGTGCATTTGCTGGGTTTCTCGAGATTGTGCTAGATCTAGCTTGTTATAAGGGTGATCTTGTTTGGTTCATTGAGTTAATGGCCATTTCTGTGCAAGTGCTTGGTTTCTTAAAGATCGTTTGCTTGAGCTTGGTCTGTGTAGTGAGATTCGGTCAAGCTTAAGATAGCTTAAATCGTTTGATTTCTCTCATTGTCTATTAGAGTATGTTTGAAATGACTAATGTGAGGATTGGATTTGATTTGATTTGGTGATGATATTCTTTGTTCAGAAGGTTTCGAAAATTTATTGATTTGATTTTGACAATCCTTTAATTTAAGTCTTATTTAGAAATCCACTCAAATTTGGTAGGATTTGTTTGGTAGATCTGCTGATCTCGTTGATAACAACCTGTTGATTCTTCCGACACAAATTTCAGGAGTTGTACTGTGTTTATCATGAAATGTAGACATGATCTGCATGCTCAATTATTTATATTTTCATGTGCAGGTTGCTAAAGACCCATCTGGGAAGGATATCAATGCACTGGAGCAGCACATTAAGAATCTTCTGGCTCCATCCACTCCACATTTCTTCAATACCCTTTATGATCCCTACAGAGAAGGTGCTGATTTCGTCCGTGGATACCCTTTTAGTCTTCGTGAGGGCGTCCCCACCGCTGTTTCTCATGGCCTTTGGCTCAATATTCCTGATTATGATGCTCCAACACAGCTTGTCAAGCCTCATGAGAGGAACACCAGGTATGTAGCTCCTTCATTGAGTTTGAGGCCAATAAGTAATGTATACTTTTGCAGGCATTATAGGTATTCGTGGCCTGGTTTTGTTTGCTGAATTCTTGAGCATATTCTTCAGGTACGTTGATGCTGTTCTGACCATTCCCAAAGGAACATTGTTCCCCATGTGTGGTATGAATCTGGCATTCAACCGCCAGCTTATTGGACCTGCAATGTACTTTGGACTCATGGGTGATGGCCAGCCCATCGGACGATACGATGATATGTGGGCTGGCTGGTGCATGAAGGTATATTAATCATGTGTCCCTTTCTGTTAACAAATCTTTAAATCAAATGAGTCAATGAGTGCTTCTGTATTATCATCAATTTTGATTTCTCTTACAATTCCTTAAGTAATTACTTGGTCTCCTCTTTACCTTTGAGAGAACAAAAATGTTAGGTTTTTACACTTACCTTTTACACATGCCTTTTGTTTTATTTTTGGAAGTGACCTGTTACGCCTACCTTGTATGAGAAAGATTTTGCTGTTACCAAAGTGTTACACGGATCAAATGTCTCCAATTGTTCTAAATAGATTATCTACCTTGCTAGTTACATCTTTTTAATACTCATGTATGCTGCATTGTTGAATACACAGGTCATCTGTGACCATTTGGGATTGGGTGTCAAGACTGGTCTCCCATACATATGGCACAGCAAAGCAAGCAACCCATTTGTCAATCTGAAAAAGGAGTACAAAGGCATCTTCTGGCAAGAAGAGATCATTCCCTTCTTCCAATCGGCCACCCTTCCGAAAGAGTGCACCTCTGTCCAAAAGTGCTACATTGAACTCTCCAAGCAAGTCAAGGAGAAGCTCGGCACAGTCGATCCCTATTTCGTCAAGCTAGCGGACGCCATGGTCACTTGGATTGAGGCTTGGGATGAGCTTAACACCCCATCTGAAGCAGATTCCTCAAAGAAAGCCAATGGAGCTGCTCCTGCTAAGTGAATTTGTAATAGTTGCGGACTGTAGCTTTTTTAAACCATAGTAGTTCCTTGCCAGTTTAAATTTTTATCATTATCATTATCATTTTTGTTCTCATTATTTTTATTGATATTGCGAGATTACCAAACAATTTATTGATATTGATGTCGTTATTATTGTTTTTTATATTATTCTTATTATAAATATTATCCTTATTGTATGGTGGAAGCTCTTGATTGATATGAACTTCTCTAATTTAGTGCTGAGCTCTGAAGATTACGGATTGTGTGATAATTGTCATTTGATGGGTCGAATATTCAGATCTAGCTCTGGGAGGAAACTGTTACGTTTTTATTTTTTGTTTTCGTGCAGGTTTTACGGATTACTTATTCTGAAATCTTTTAATCATCAGTTACTACTATTATTATTATTCTTTCATTCATTTTCTTTCCGAGAAGTTTTCATGTTAGGGTCAGTTTGGTATGAAGGGAAAAGTGAAGGGAAAAATTTTATAAATTAGATTTATCAGTAAAATTGCATGTGAACTTAATTCCTGAAAATTTTTCCTTTATTACCCTATGCTAAACTCACCTTTAGTGTGAATTTTATCTTAATTATTAATTTTGCCTCTACTTTCAAATTTTGTTTCTCGTGAATTTTTTGAATTCAAAAATTAGCTTTCTTTTCGAGAAATTTTTTCATAATAGTATGCTACCTAGTGTCGGTGTGGCTTTGTCTCCTTTTATATGTTTCCCTCCATCTTCAAATTTTGTATCTTGGGAATGATTTGAATTCAAGACTAGTGAAACTTAAAATAGGCAGAAGGGCGAGTAAAGAGTGACGGAAACAGATAAGGATCATTGTGTAGACTGGGGTCGTCTTTGTTTGGATATTTTAGTGAAACTATTAATCAATTAATTGATTCTGTTCACCTTTTGGCTTAAGCTGCCGTGTACTTTCGTTTTTCCAAAGATAATTAGACAATATGACACCATGTTCAAAACATTAGTTAAAACAAAGTTGGGATCTGAGGTTGCGAGGGTGTCCTCACTGGCATTCATTGCCAGCATCATCCCAATAAGGTTATGAGGTTGGGATTTGACCATTAGTTCTCATTCAACCTTGCTTCTTACAACACGTCACTATAATTAAGATGTTGTCATTGCTAAGGTTTCTATTATTAAGCATTGCGGATTTTTTAGCTGAAATCTAGCAAGAGCTCTGCATTTCGTTTTGTCCTCCTCTTCATTTTTTCCCTTCTCAAGATTCAATTGGGCACAAGGAAATGTCCTCTTCAAGACGAAGGCAGTAGTTGGATAGGATCATAAGACCAAACCAAGACACTACTGCGCTACACTAAAGATTACGTAAATTAAATACTACCTCGGTGCTAAAGTAATTGTCTAGTTTAAAATGCACACATGAATTAAGAAAATAATTGAAAAAATCTCAATATTAGAGAAATTTAAATGTATTTTATAAAATTATTTTTACTTAATTCTCTCTTCTTCTTAATTATCTCTTTCTACTTACTCTCTCTCCCCTCTATTTAATAGGGGTATAATTCAAAAAAAATAATTAACATTGCCTAAGTTTTCTAAATGGGCAATTATTTATAGAAAAATAAAATTTTAAAAGTGAACAATTATTTCAAGACAAAGGTAGTATATTCTTACAGTGGTGGTACAAGGTAACATATATCCATCGCCCTGAACCTTAGTGCCACTTATACCAGTTGTATTAAAAATGGTGAAGTAATTACATAGAGGTTATTATATGTTAGTTGATTAGTGTGTATAACAATTAAAATAATATTATTGTACAGTAAAATTTTGGGTTGATGGAAAGCTTCCCTTACTTAAACATTTGTATAGGTACTTACAGTTGACTCTAACAGGAAAACTTATATCAAGATGATATATAAGTAGAAGGTTATATATCAAAGTTTAATAACACTAACTCTAACGTCCCGATTTCCGACCTCCTACCTAGAATTTCCGATTTCCGACTTAATCTCAAAGACTCAAATGGACTGGCTTAATTTTTCGATTTCCGACCTTATGCTTCAACATACATAATATACGAGTTCCGACCTTAGGTGATTTAGATAGGACGCGAAATCCGACGTCTGAGTCAATCTCAACCAGAAAGGGGTGCGAGATCAGATCTCTAAATTGGTCTCCATGTTCGACCAAAATTTGTACGAGTTCCGATCTCGAGTTTATTCCCAAGAGCTTTTTATTTTTATTGATGTTACCGAGTTCCGATATTAAATTTGGAGTTCCGAGATTCTATAAGTTTCGATTTCCTGGTACATAAGATTAATGATTTGATTCCCGATCTCTGGTGTTATACTTAGAATCGATTCAAGTTTACATAATGTCCCCGACTTCCGGGTTTAAGTGTTTGGTTTCACATCCGACTTTGCTTTCAAGTTTCGAATAAACCAGACAATATTTCCGAGTTTCGATTTAATCTCCAAATTTCGAATAGATTTGGATGAGTTCCGACTTTAAGGAGAGTACGAGTTCCGATGTCATTTTCAGATACAATGGAAGCGAGTTCCACTTTTTAGGCGACGTGGAAAGCAATTTTGTCACAAAAGAGGGCGACATGGCTGAACTTTGCCCACAAAATTTCAACCAATCAAAACTCTCAAAGCCAACTACCACCTCAAGGCTCAAGCTTATATAACTCATTTTTTTTCTCTCTTTCAGCTCATTGCTACGCTGCCTTCTCCCTTGTTCAGCTCTTTTCTTCTCTTTTTCACTTACCCCACTCCAACCAACCTTCAAGTTCAACCAAGTTCTATTGATTCAAACTCCAAACTCAAGCTTAATCTCATAACAAGAGGTAGAGGTTTAATTCTTGTCTTGATATTTTGATCTTGGATGGCTGGTGATGGTTTATTTTCTAAATTTTTGATGTATTGTTTGAATGATTATGATGATATATGACTAGTTTATTGGCTATTTGTGAGATTAAATTCGAATTGGAAGCAAGAAAGGATGAAATTAGGAAGAGCTGAGGGGCTGGAGAACCATAAACCCTTGGCAGTCTATATGGCGGAGTGTACGGCTCGCCTATAGCCGGTTAAATCCGATGAGACTATTTTTCTATGAAACTAGACATTCAGGGCTTTTCATACATATATCATATAAGGCCATTGGATTAATATTGAGAGGGATATGAATTTTTTAAATTTGACCTAGGAATTAGAACATTCACCCGGGTAGTGTGAGTTGAAAAGGGTGTAACTCACTCTACACAACTCCAAATTGAGTAAAATTGATTTTGTTAGAAAGCTTATACATAAGAGAACATCCTACAAAGAAATTTCGAGTTTGTTACCATCTCATTTGATCCTAGTGATTAGAAGAATTTACCCTATGTCCAAACTAGGCCAAAACATGGTAGTTCAGGAAGGTTAAATTTCAGGGCTTATAACTCAAGCCCTACTGAGGCAAATGGAATGGAACTTTTTGCATATGAAAGATTGTCCTGTTAGCTTTAAGATAAGACCAATTTCATATGATTTGAGACAGTTTTCGATTTTTAGTAGATTTTTACTTTTGAGTATGCAATTCTGGCCAGCCACAGGGCATGCTATGATAAAACCTAAATAACTTGAGTTATACTTGTCAAAATTAGATGGGACTAAAGAGGTTAGAAAATAGACACATAACACTTTAACATAGCCAAAATTCAGGTCCAGATGAGTTAAATAGAAATTATGGCTTGATTTACAAAAACTGGGTTGAATGATTATGTTGAGGCTGTAACTCTACCTTAATAGGACTAATGCTTCTATGAATTCAATGATGAATTATGCATGCAATATTGTGACTTCTATGAGAAATTAGTGTTTTGATGTACTAGCACTATTCATGGGGAAGCGGACATGTTCCATTATGCTGCCAAAATTTCGGTAAGATCTGTACATGAGTTATGATATACATGTTGATACATGTGCATTTACAAGAAAATTATGAAAGCCATGTTATGATGAACATAAGGAATATGTTATGATGAAAGTTCCATGATACTTGGGCCAGTCCCGGATAAAAAGTTAAAGGGAATAGATCGGTGGGGAAGTTAGGGAAAGTAAACCCGGCATCCCTGTATAGGAACGAGCTCGATTCTGAAAAGCAGATTATTATCCAAGAGTCTAAAATGGCCAAGAACTCCCAGGGGACTAAGTGATGGAAAATGATGGAAAGTAATAGAAAAGTTTATGAAGGAATGTTCAAGAATAAGTTTTGCATGATTACATTGAATAGTCATTACAAGTTATTTACAGTTTGTCTGTTAAATTCACTTACTGCCGTATGTTCATTTATTCTGCTCATTATTGTGTGTATTGCTGTTAGTAGTTTATTACGCTCTCTTATGTCAGTTCTTAAGTAGAAATCAACTCGCTTCTAATGAATACTTTCTTAAACTTATTGAATATGGATAGTTTAGTATGATCCCACGTTTTTATAATTAAATAAAAACTGAGACAACTGGGAATGAATGCGACGTCAGTTAAATACCATACGCGAATCCTACTGAGAATTTCTTCAAATTCTCACCTCATTTTGCATTTCTGCCTCATTCTCAAACGTGGACGATGGACTTGATGGCTACCCTCTTCATTGAGATTCCAGACTTGCAGCTGCACCACGACCCCGTAGTGGGCTCATTGTATATAGCCGGCTCTTGCCATTTCCGTCTTTGCCTTTTTAGTGATAGGAATTTTGCCGTCCCTTTACTCCATCCTGCTTTTGATCCTATTGCCCCATACTTTGCGGTTCCACTGCACGTGGCACACCCTCTGCCAGCACCTCCCGCATCCGCAGTTCCTGCTAATTCTGCACTAGAGTCACCTCCGCAAGTGGTACCAGACGTACCGCTTCACCCGAGTGACCTTCTTCCGAGGCCACCACCATCACCCTCCTCTTCAGACTCAATGACTACTCACTCAAACCGCATGGCCAACGGCTTTCTGACGGAGAGTAGGTTAGCAGTGGATGACGTTGTACAGCGTGACCCTCTTTTGGCAGTATGCAACTTTGGGTCATAGACTTAGTGGTAGATTTTGAAATTTCCTCTGAGGATCACATAGGATCATTTAGACTGACACGGGCCTTATGTCTTTTTGGTACACGGCCTCACTTATGTATCCTGTTTTGAAATTTGTACACAAACTGAAGCAGTGGCTTCCTATATATAGACACATATACAGTTGACGGTATATATGTAATTGTTCTTATCTGTTCTGTTGTGATTTATTAATCTCTATCACGTTCATTACATATAGCGCTCCGTTTCTTCTGTAAAAGAAAAAAATAAATGATATGATAAATAAAATGTAAGCAGAGTATTAATACGGTAACACAATCTACTTAATTTCATGCTATGACTTAAGTATAACATTAAATTAGTAGGGTATTACACTAACTTTTGTTGGTATTGAAACATCATAGTTTAATAATGATAAATAGTATGAAATGAAAACATTCACAAATGATTTGGTATTATTTTTGGCAAAACTTGCCTTGATTTCTGCCAAATTAGTCTGACATGTATCCACTCAATTAAAACCACTCTGATTCGTGATATATTCTTACAAAAAATAAAATTGTATCATATAGCAATTCTCTTAATCTAAATGAAAACGAAGTACTTTTCTTTCACTTAAAGAGAGATATTAAAAGTTTTGATTCCTGGCTCAAATTAAAACTATTTGCTTACACTGTAGCGTTGCATCCAAAATATATCCAAATTTATTTTGTTCTACCTTTTAGTGCTTTAGTAGAGAAGATATCTAAAGTGCTTATACAAAACTCCTTATTAATAGGGGATTCGCAGAACCTTCACTGATGATTGCCACTTCCCAGTCACTTGAATCAAAATCACCCTTCTCAACTTGGATTTTAATTAGATTTGAGGGGGAAAAAAGTTGTAACTAATAATATTAGCTTATTGTACTAAGATGCAATCCTAGCATAAATAAAATGGATTGTAATTGAACACACAAAACGTATAATCTCTATCAAATATTCTCTGTTCAAAGTTCCAACAGTAGCCATGCCAAAGAATTTTGAGCCCTAGAATCTAAGCACGAGAGATTGTTATCAAAGCAAGCAGCAAGTCCAGCAATCCCATATCATCTACTTGCCAAAAAGACAAACGCTGTGAAATGCACGACCCAAAAAAATAAAAGGTCTGTGAAATGAAGTACTACAGAGAAGCCAAGTAGCCGATGCAAATACCGAGTGTGCTTGTTATGCAGAAAAAACACTTTGAAATAAGCTTAAAAATTAATATCTCGCCGTTGCCGGGGATCGAACCCGGGTCACCCGCGTGACAGGCGGGAATACTCACCACTATACTACAACGACCTTGGTGGGCAGGTGCACTCAACTTTTATATTTATTGAATAAATGTGACATCATTGCTGTCACTTGCTCCTGCCCCTTGATTTTCTTTAAAACAAGTTTTCTAGTTTGATCACTTTCTGGCTTTCGCTCTCCAAGTCTGCAACAACGTTATCTGTGTATGTCTATGAGATTTAGGATTTGAGAAAGAAGTTAAAGGCACTAAAATATTAAATACAAGCTGAGCAGATCACCATAACAAACAACACAACGTAAAGTTTGCCAATTTCTTTGGACATTAAACAAAATTGTCTGTGGAAGTTTTGACATTTCTTTTAACTATAGGCACCAGACATCAATATACGGTCATGCTTCTTACCATTCTAGCCCTTAGTCTGCAACAACATCAACTGTGTATGTCTATAGGATTTAAGATTTGAGAAAGAAATTGAAGGCACTAAAATATTAAATACAAGCTAAGCAGATCATCATAACAAACAACAAAATATAAAGTTTGCCAATTTCTTTGGACGTTAAACAAAATCGTCTGTGTAAGTTTTGGCCTTTTTTTTAACTATAGGCACACAAACATCAACATACGGTCAATGCTTCTTACCGTTCTAGCCCGTATACGATGTTATATTTAAAAAAAAAAAAAAAAAAAAAAAAGAAAGAAAAAGGAAGAAGAAGAAGAAGAAGAAGTAGGTAGAAGAGAAAGCTAGCCTTACCCTTCCCCGTTCAATATGTTTCAAAAAGGTTGCAAGGCAAAACGATAACGATTTTGTTCTCAATTATTGGTATCTGTATACATACATTTGTTACGCATTGTTGAAAATTGATACTCTAATTATTAAAATTTCTAACAAATTGGTATGTCCAATATTGCTATCTAATTTTATAAGTTTATTAATTATTAAAAGTCTTCAAAGGTAACAATTTCGTGAATTAGCTTATTCTATTACATATTTCGAACTTGTGAAGACTAATTCCTGTAATTGATTCGAATGATCGAAAGCAATGGCCATATATTCTGAATTGATATATTTCGATATTGTATTTTATATTCAATCATCTTATATACTGCACGCTTTTTACTATTGCCTTTGCTATGTAGAAATCATAACATTTTGTCTCCCCTTGTTATCGACAGACATATCTGTTTCAGATATTTAGGTTTTGTTGCAGTGAAGACCCACCGACTAATGCCAAAATTTTTCATTAGTTATCTGATTTTACGTTTAATTTATTTTTTATATTTTGTTTCTAATTTTACTTATTAGGATTATCCAGGGAATTTGTTAAAGATTGTGGACATGAATTATGATATTTTATTCACCTCCATGGCTTTAACGCAGATATTTTCGTATTCATGTTGAGAAAATTTGAGCCCAGCACCTATGCACGACTTAATCTGAGATAGGAGGCTATGAGAACCAAATACAGAGGATACAACGAAATTGACTATAAAGTGGCTGGCAAGGTAGAAATTAATTCTGATTTCGAAAATTATAAAAAAGAAAGTCCTTGTTCCTGCTAGTCTCAAATTTTGTCTAATTTGATTACAATTCGCTAGTATAGTTTTTAGTAAATCTAACGCCTTTGCAAGTCCAGTTGGTGAGTTTTATTCTTTCTTTCTTTTTATTTTTTAATTTTTACTTTTCAATGTTCTTATTTTAGCTTATTACCTTTTTTTTTTTTTTGGTGAATAAGCAGGGCAAAAGTCCAAGCAAAAGAAACTAAACAATAGCATGAGGCATGACACACCAACCAAGTCCTCAGGCAAGATAGTACCAATACTCAAAGGAGGTGAACAATAAAAAATAACCCCTAGATGCTAAGAATGACCCAAAGCTGTTAAGATAATGTTTGGAATGGTTTAAAATATGATTTGATTTGATTTAATTTGAAATAATTTGAATTGATTTGATTTATAAGTTAAATCTTATGTTTGAAATAATTATATAAAATATGATTTGAAATAACTTAAAAATTCATTTTTATGTTTAAAATACAAAAGATAGTATTTGGAATAACTAAAAATAAAATTGATTGGATTCGATTTATACTTAAAATTTAAAATCAAATCAAATCAATTCATATCAAATCCTTTTAATTTTGATAAGATTTCAAATACAAAACAACTAAATTCATGGGATTTGACAAATGAAATCATTTATCATTTTTAAAACATCCAAACATAACATTTGATTTACAAATCAAATCAATTTCTATTTTTTCTCATTCCAAACACACTCTAAAGCATCCGCAACTCTATTGCTCATGAAGAAAGAAGATTCTAGAGGTGGTAGTCACCTTGAAGAGCAGGAAGGGTAGCCTCGCATCCATTTGTTATTTGATCCACATTTCCAAGAATAGATTCGTTATTTAGGTCGTTAGCTAGGCTTCACTATTGTACTATCTTCACTTAGTCTCTAGCTATAGTCCACCCTTGTAATATAAATATTCATGCCATTCACCTCATGTAATCAGAATTTCATATTCTCAGGTATGCTTATTCATGTCTTATTCATTTTCCCATTAATTGCCTTCTCTGAACACATGCATAACCTTCATTGTCCAAGGTCTACAAATAAGATCATGATGTACCCCTCCAAATAACAGTATCATAAGGATGAAGAAGATTTGCTGAACCTGAAATAAGAGCAATAGCGCTAGTGGAATCTAACTCAAGTTGGATAAGATGGAACCCTTTGTTCCAAGCAAGTTCAAGACCATAGAAAGCACCCCATGTAGCCCCTAAGTTGTATAAGCTTTATCGAGCTAAGGGTTTTGATGAATAACAAATCAATTCTTAAAAAAACCTTTTATGTGGACTAACGGTTTGCTCAAGTGTTTGTCTACATTTGCAGTAGATTACACGTATGTACCTGGATGAGAATGGGATCATACAAAGTTAAAAGTTCTTATATGTATCTCATAGACATTTACCATAAGGAAAGAATTTTTTAGCAAAAGAGTCTATGATTTATGTAATATCCCCACTTTCTTAAATAAACTGTAATGGAAACTTTGAATCATTTCTCTTAGGTAGTGTAAAAATTTTTTAGGCAACGTTATGCCCTAATAATCTTCACACTTAGAACTATAAAGTAGTGTAACATTGCCGTTGAAAATACGACACTGTCATATACTAAAAATTTGGAAGTTACAGAAATACCGTTGTGCAAACTTTTGTTGTTTGTAGTTTTGCCCCATAACTTTTAGTAATTACATATTGACCCCTAAAGGATCTTTCCATAATTATTCCTGAACTTTTTGAAAAATGACATTTAGCTCCCTTCATCTATAGAATTAGCAAAATAGAGTTTTGAACCGAACAGAATCACGTAGCGAAAATGTAGAAACCTAATTCTCAGCCGATCGAGCCACGGAGGTGTCTACATGTGAAATGACATGGGATGGTTGCTCAAAATTACAGAAATGTCATTACCTATAGAGAACAGAAAACAAGAGGGCCAAAAGGGTGACGTTTCAAAGGAACAATGCATCTAATCGCGCTGCTAACAAATTTACTTGATTTTATTAAATCTGTAAAGTTAATTAGAGAGATTAGGATTAAGAAAAATTATAATAGACATGGAAAAAAATCTTACAAATTTATTAGAAATGTTTTGCTGATTTAAAGGAAATTAGTAAAGATTCGGTATTTTGTACTGCAAGAATCGAATCAATAGAAATTTATACAGTTAAAACCTAATTTGGGTGCCTCAAATTTAGCCACCACCACCCCATAAAATGGTGCCACTAGCAGGCACAAAAAGGGGGGAGGCTTGGCCAAAAACCAACCACCCAAGCCAACCACCCACATTTACCAAGTAACACCACAAACCTCAACTAAGTCTCACTCTCCCTTCTTCATATTTCAGCCAAGAGGAGGCTGAGCTCTCTCTCTCATTTCTCCCTCCATCTCACTTCATCCTTCTTCCATTTCCATCCATCATCAACTTCTCCTATTCCAAGACTTGGTTGCTTATCAACTCAAGCATGAAAACTATGTAGGATTCATGATATTCCCTTATGATTATGATACGAAGGTTGTGCGAGATTTTATTTCTACTTGGTTTCTTGATGATATAATATGTTCATATGAGTGGTTATGGATGATTTAGCATGCAATTATTTGATTAGGATTGGAAACTTAGTGAAAAACTCAAAGAATAGCTAAAATAGAATCTGCCCAAAGTGAAATCTCTAGATGTGTTCATACTTCGAGGTGTATGGATTCATCTACAGACATCAAAATGAGATGAAACGAATTTTAAATGGAACTAGACATTTGGAACTTTCCAACTATATAAATTATAAAGCCATTGGTTTAGTATTGAGTGAGATATAAATTTTTGAAGTTTACCCTAGATTTTTGCCTTTGGATCTGACCAGAGTAGGTTGTGCAGGGCATAGCTTACCTTATACAACTTCAAATTGAGTGTAAGATTTTTTTAGAAAACTTACACATAGAGAAACATCACATCAAAATTTCAGAGTCAAATTCGGTTCCAATTTCTCCCAGTAATTCATTGAATTTACCCTATGTCCTGGCCAGGTAGAACAGGGTAACTCAAGTTAGCCAACTTCAAGAGCTCATAACTTGAGCTCTACTTATTCAAATGAAATGAAACTTACTGAAAATGAAAGCTAGCTCAATTATCTTTAAGATAATATAGGTTTCGTATAATTCTAACTAGTTTTCTATTTTTAGTGAACTTTTAGTTTTTGGTGTGTAGATCTACCTAGTAACAGGATAGACCTAGGTAAAATGTTAATAACATGAGTTATAATTATCAAAACTTAATGAGACCAAAGAGGTTAAAAACTATACACATAACACTTCAACACATCTAAAATTCAGGTCTAAATGAATTAAACAGAAATTATGGCTTAATTTATAATACTGGGCAGAAATGAAGGAAATTGGCAGGATCTCAGTTCAAGTTCAAAGGTTGTAAATTTTGTATATGTAATGAAAGATTGATGCATTATATTGACTCTTCTATATGAATGACTGTCTAGTTGATTGGTACTATTCACAAAAAAGTGGACCTGATCCGCAATGCTGCCAAAGTTCCGATAGAAACATGTGAATATTAAGCATGTTTATATGTTATGTGCATGAAGATACATCATGCAAGCATGAATGTTTGAAAATAAGGTCTGGAGCATGCGCATAAGGCTCTCAAGTATATGTATACATAGATACATGAGCATCTGAACAATAAAGGAATACGAAGGACAAAATGAGATCCCTTTACTTGGAGGTAGTTAGTTAGGTCCCTCCTTGTGAAGACAGTTAAATTATGAGATCCATCTACCTCGGAGGCACGTGACCAAATGAGATCCCTCAGAATTAGAGGCACGTGACTCCTCTTGTAGGTTAGTTGTATGTGATAATAGTCACGAGTTAAGCTCACTTCTAGATCAGACTATCCAAGGGCAGTAAAGATTTAAGAACACAGCAGACACCCTAGCGATGACGATACGTAACGCCTAGATGTGTCAAGTAAAGAAAGTAAAAAAAGTATGAGTGCATTTGCATGATTTTGTAATAAGCCATTACATAAGTATACGTTGTGTTCTTGTTATTGTTATTATGAAAGTGCACTCGCATCAAGAATTAATTGCATTCAGTTATGCATGTTATTTAATTATTCCTTATTTTATTATGAAACTATGCACCTTATTCAATTATCCTTCACATTACTATGTTGATGTTAAATTCTCTCTCTGTTTAACAAGTGTATGAATAAAATGAACTCTGCTTTGAACAATATGCTTTCGAACTATAAAACTGAATAGTTTATATAACATGCTCACATTTTTCTTAATAAACTGAAGCAGTTGGAAATAATAACGATAACACTATATGTGACAATTTAGAGAATCCTACTGAGATTTTAAATTCTCACTCCTATGTTTATTTCCGTATTATCTCTAGATTGTTCAAGAGATTTCGAAGATGGCCGAGGTTGCTGTCAGATAAGGTCCGCTCAGGTAATAGTAACAACTCCTGGATATGGTACTATGATTTAAGCATAATAATATACTTAGGAGGGTGTTACAATCTATCTCTCAAGAAGCATATTTAAAGGACCAGAAGAATGTATTGAAGTCACTAGAAAGAAATCAAGTCATTAGAAAGGTCACGAGCATTTCAAAAGTATGAACTGTCCAGAAAGCTATGTCTAGAAGGGTGACTTTTAGAAAGTTGATTCACATGAAGTACCTTACCTTCAAAGCTTCTTCTGCACAATACATGGATCATTCCTAAAGGTCAAAACTTGACAAGACAATATCCAAAAGAATCGCTGACAACTCTGAAAAGTTGGTGAACTTCAACAGCTAATTTTCTTCTTTGGTGATGTTTCTATTTGTTGAGAAAGAAAGCAACCTATTTCTCTCTTCAGTCTTAGACTAGTGAATAAAAAAGCTTTGAGCTCAAGGTCTAAAGCTTCAACAACTAAAATTTGGAAGCCTATATAAACCTGGAAGACAATGAAGAGTTAGTTGGTTAGTCGAGCATTTTGCACATTTGAATATCTTATAAGACTTCATCTTTTTCAACTGTCTGAACATCCATAAAGTTACTTGTTGTAACTTTTCAAAAAGGAAAATCTTCTCATTTGCTGTGCATTAGCTAATATCATCTTACTGAAGTATTGAGAAGTCACACACACTAATCTTAAGTGTTGTATACACATTTGAGTGATTTTGTATGAGTTTTATCAGAACATAAACCTTTCAAACCTAGTATGTAACTTGACCTGATAGTGGTCTTTGTGAGCTTGGAGAGGCTTTGTAAACACTACCCATTTGGTTAGCATGGAGAGGCTAGGAAGAACTATTTAGTTGTAAAAACTTGGAGAAGTTTGGACAAAGAACTCAATTTATTAAATTCTTAACTAATCTGTTGGGAACTAGATGTAAGCACGTGGTTTGGCCAAACCAATGTAAAATCTTTTTGTATGATTTTTTATCCTTCTCACTCTTTACTGTCTTCAATTGCTAGTTTATTTTTTGTGTGTTTACATGTATTTGTTGCCAAACAAAAGTGTTGTGAAAACAATAACTTTTGCTTATAACTTAAACTTTTTCGCATTCTAAGTCCAAAGACTTGAGAAAAGTTTGTTTAAAGTTTTCAGGAATAGAAAAGTTTTAGAAGTACGATTCAACCTCCTTCTCATGCTACTTCTTCCTACACCCCAAACTTCTGCTATAGTGATAAGACAATTTGCAAGATTCATAGAAAATTGATCCAAAGAAGCTCTTGAATCATCCCTAATTAAACCACCATAAGATGCCTTCATTGAATGTAGCACAAAACTATCAGAATTAATCTTAACCCAGTGCAAGGGAAGAGGTTCCCAACCAACAAAACGAATTTGTCTAGTAGAACTAGAAGAATGGCATTGAAAATTTGTATCGGAAAGACTACCATGAAGAATTGCTTGGAACCTATTATAGACGTCCTTAGGAGTAGGAGTTATTCATTAAAAAATTTCTTCATTCCTAACATGCCAAAGAAGATGAATTGCTGCCCCAAAAGTATGAGCCCAATCTCTGCTACTTGATTCATTGCTTTTTTATATATAATAGATTCATTATTATTTTAATACTGTAACATTTGTGTTTCATAGAATGTTTCTTGCATGGCACAAGTTCTTGACACCGATAGTGCCATGTGGAAATTGCAAGTCTCATAATGTGATAGTCCTTTAATATCAATTCTTAATTAACACTTGTTAATGGTTTTTAATATTAAAATTAGTGTCAATTGCAACTAAATTCTTCACTCCAGCCTCCATGGTTGTTCATCTTTGTTCCTTCCTTCTGTTGACTCTTGATTGAATCGTTCTCCATTTCTTCATTGCCAAGAAATTTTTCTTCATCTCCTTCTTTGTTTGCATCATCCAATATATGTTCATCTCTCATAATAATTTCTTGAATTTTAGAAGCAAGACCTTGCGATTCTAGATTTGTTGTTGTGATTTTGATCCTGAATCTGTTGAAGCTCCCATGTTGAGTATGATGTTGTTGTTGATTCTTGAGCCCTAAAGTTAAGAGAATAGTTAATTCTTTTCTTGATCTCTTTTGGTTGGGATCTCCATGTCGATGCCCATCAATTTGGCTATTTGCTTCAAGTAAGCTATGCATCAATCCATGCAAGCCATTGTCTTCCTCATTGAATTGTTGATTTTTCTTGTTGTTTGAGTTGTTCCTGCAAATTTTTCTTCCATTGCAAAGGCTCTCAAGGAAAGCACCATTGTTAAGACTTTCGAGCTTGTCCCAAGCTCCACAAAAATGTCCTTTTTTTATTTGATTAATTAACTAACTATTACAAATGTATTATTTACCTATTTATACTCATTAATACCTAACTAACTAACTGTTAGTATGTAAATTTGTTTTACATTATGAGTAGCTAGATTTCTACATACTGATTAGAAAAATAACTCAATAATTAGTGTATAATTAAATTTATTTATTTTTTGATTTTTGAAAATGCATATTTCTTAATTTATTCTTTATGTCCTTAAATATTTGTGGTATGTCAAATCCAATATTTGCATAGTTTTACATATATGTTTGGCGAAGGACCAAAAATTGAAACTTAGAAAGTTTAGACTAAAAAAGAGGTTAAAACTTTTGACCCTCAATAAAAATAAGGTTAAAACTTTTACAGAATATCAATTATCACATAACTTATTACTGAAACTATTTGATGACTTTCTTAATACTTATACAATAACTTTAAAAGCAAAATGATAGTAGAATGAAGGGAAAACAAAATTAAAGTTTTGTACTGGTTTGTAGACATGTTACAAACATTTGCATTTAGCTTGCATTTGATGAAATTTTATTAGGAACCACTAATGATTCATAGCTAGGCATTGTAAGGGAAATATTATGTTATTATTAAGGAGAATGTTGTTATACACTAAGTAATGGTGATACCCTAAACTGTAAACTTGGTATATTATACATTGGATAATCCAACGGTGAGATGGAGGGGTGTACCCATACACCAAACTACATGTGGTAACATTATAGTATTTTTTAAGTGTAGCCAAATTTTAAAAATGTGGTTAGATGCATTTCGAAAGTGATCACTTTTTTTTTTTTTATATATATATATATAATACCTCAAAGAATTCTATTTATTTACATGATTACATAGATAAAATCTGATAACTTTTAAATTGATCAAATTATATCTGTGTGATATCCTTTGTATTTCAAAAGTGACACAATTTTATCTGTGTAATGCCCAAAAAATTTCAGCTAATTTTAAAATCACGTAGAAAAAGTCTAGCTACTTCTGAAATGCATTTAACCATATTTTTCTAATCTGGCTAAACTAGGAAATTAATATAATATGACATATATAATTTGATATATAAATACACCCCTCTATCTCATCCATTAAATTACCTAGGGTATGATACATCAAGATTATCTTGATGTATCGTAGACACCGCCTATTATCCAAGACGTGAAATTGATTAATATTTTCCGAAAATTCATGATACTGACATCCCTATGCGGAAATTAGTATTATTATTTTTTATGTTTATCACGTATGGTTTAAAAAGATGAATTCAATTTTGAAGATTTGGCATCTTAAAAGTTTCTTATATAATAATTTTAATTATGTATTATTATATTGACAAAAGTATTTAATTTTTATCATTAATATCTCAAAATTATACATATAATTACATATAATTAGATAATATTATAATTTTTATATTAATAATGTTTTAAAATTATGTTTTTAACAAACTAAAAATTAGAGTTTCTTCATTGTGGAGTATTAATTTACTTTAGACTATTGGGACATTTTAAATGCACTTTTTCTCATGAATCATGATATCTAATAATATGTTGAGGTATGCTGATGGTTCATATGGTCTTGCCAAGAGTTTGTGGATGAGCATCAATAAGAGGCTTGATCATAATAATTTCTTCCAACTGCCTATTCATCAATGGGTGGAGGGAAATATTATGAACAAGACTTAGAGTTAGCAGGGTTAGTTGGCCCCTTCTTTTTGCTACCTTCTGTAGCTCCTTATGGCAGTTCAGAAACCTTTTCACCTTTGAAGGTGAATTTGTGGCAGCAAATGACCTATATCATAAAGTTCTAAGGTTAGCTAGAGAGTAAGGTTATGCTCTTAATATAATGGGGAACGCAAGTAGACACTTAACTTCCTTTTGATGTCCAATATATTTACTGGCAGCCTCCCCCAAATGATTGGGCTAAGGTTGATACAGATGGGTCAATTTTGGGCCAAGGTATTGTTTTTTGTAGTGGTGTAATAAGGGAACATTCTAGGAAGTTCATTGTCGGCTTTACAGGTAATCTAGGATTTTGCTTTATCATGATAACTAAGCTTTGGAGTGCTTACTAGGGCCTCTCTTTGACCTAGGATTTGGGCTTTAGGAAGGTCATTTTAGAAGTGGATTCGGTTCTAACGTGCAATTCATTTTGACTGGAGTTATGGGCTCTCTCACACTTGCTTTCCTTTGGTGAGTTCTATTTGGGACTTGATGAGTAAAGGCTAGATTGTCAAAGTGATCTAAGTTTTCAGGAAGCAAATCCTTGCATTGATTGCCTTGCTAAGCACGGTCATAATTGTTCTGCTAGAGTTAATGTGTATCTATCTTTTCCCACTTTCTTTAGTTTAGCTTTGCTTGCTGATTTGTCTAGGCATTGTAGCCCTTATTTCATTGCCGTGTAGTTTTTGTTCTCTTGGGCATTTTAGCCCTGATGTTTATAAAAAAAATATTTTAAGACATTTTAATTTAAGGATTGAAGAATGTAAATTGAGTTTTATCCACAAATAACATATCCGACATAATAATTATTTAATTATGGTTGGACATATTTTGGATCTTGAATCATAATTTAATTAGAAGTGAACAAATTTTTTTGAACTAAAATCAAATCATCACTTATGAACCCACTAAAGGTTCATTGAGGTGGTAAATAACCTTGACCTCCTAAAAATAGGATTTGAGCTCGAACCTTAGAAAAGGAACTCTTGTAGAGAAATTGCATAACCTTTGTTATCTTGCAATTAAATGGGGATTAGTTTTAGGGGTAGTTCGAATAGACCAAACCGATAAGGATATCTCGTGAATAAAAGAATCATAGCTTATGAATTTTAAGATAATTATTCAAAGTTCTTTCTTTATAGTGTATGGTTGTGTAAGTAAAAAAGAGATCCTCTCATATATTTTTTATATTTTATCTATCTAAAATATTTATATATTTATATTTCTTTTCAATTATATGATTATGTCAAAAAAAAAAAAAAAATGATCCTTGTGTCCATTATGCACCTATATAAAGCTACCAAAACAAGTCAATCTGATTCACTTGGATTGGCGGACGATAAATTGATACTATATCGAGGTATTTTGGGTTGGCTAAAATAAAATGATAATAAATACAAAAAATGAAAAAGAATACATAATCATAGTTTAGATCACAAACTCAACCAAACAATATAAAATCACAATTTCATTATAACTTTTATAAACAAAAAGATCTATTAGAAGATTCAAAACAAAAGAAGGATAGATTTTCAATAAACATGACAAGTTTGGCTTTGAGGGAAGTCAATTTGGTATTGATAGCGAGCAGTGGCGATGCTAATTGAGCGAAGTCAATTTGGTATTGATAGCGAGTAGTGGCTATACTAATGGTAGTGAAGATGGTCAAAGCTAACAAAAAATGCTTCAATTATTCTTGGTTGAGTGGTCATGATTGGAGCCATGGCTTCGAGCAATAAAGGTTGTAGTTGTGTCATGTGACTTCATGGCGCTGGCAATGAATGGTGGTAGCATAGTAGTTCATGCTAGGCAAGAAATGAAAAGAAAAATTGAAGCACAAGAACAATAGAACTTAATACATCTTAGGAATCCACCTAAGATATACTAAGCTAAAATAGCACTCAATCTTGACATGCAAGAGAAGATAGTGTTTCACTACAAATGAGTTGCTTGCAACAATCACCAAATGCATCTATTTATAGTAGTAGTGGTGCAACCTTTCTTCAACTAAGCATTTATTGTCTTCTTTACTTTCTATAAAGTTCTTCTTGACTACACAAGTTTCTAGCATTGGAAACTATAAGCTTATTTTTCCCAAAAGACACAAAAGAACACATAACACATGAGTTCAAGACTAGTAAAAAATAACACATGACAAATATGTTGCACATACATCTAGAAATCTTTATCATTCTCCCCCAGTTGGAAAGTACTTGTCCTCAAGTCAGACTCTTCTTCTTTATAAGGTGATAAATCAACAACATTGAAAGTTACTAAAACTCCATAATCCTCCGGTAGTTTTATCTTGTATGCATTTTCATTAATTCTTTGCATAACTTTAAAAGGACCATCAACTCTCAGTTCAAGCTTTCTAAAATGACCTTGAGGGAATTGCTCCTTTTGAAGATGAATCCACACAAAATCTCCATGAATTTATCAAATTGCTTCTTATACTTTTAATTTTGTTAAAGAAATTTCTCTCAAACCCTTTTATGCAAACCTTAAATTTCGTTCGCTCTCTTTTGAACATCACTATTGACAAAATGATTAATTGAAATAGGAGAAGTCTAATGGACTAATAGGATTAGATCTATAGACTACCTCAAATGGAATTTTCTCGTTGTTTTGCTTTGAGAAAGATTGTAAGCAAACTCGACTTATAGCAATTAGGGATCCCATTGTCTAATATTCCTTTTCACTAATGATCTTAATAAATTACCCAAGCTTTGATTGGCAAATTCTATTTACGCATTGGTTTGTGGATGATAGGAGGAACTAAATTGAAGTGTAGTTCCAAGCTTTTTCCATGAAGTTTGCCAAAAATGACTTATAAACTTTGCGTAATGATCATAAGTTATTGACTTAGGAATGCTCTAAAACTTCACAATCTCCTTAAAGTAGAGATCTGCCACATGAGATGCATCTAAGGTCTTGAGACATGGAACAAAGTGTGCCATTTTGGAGAATCGATCAACTACCACCATGATGGAGTCCTTGTTTCTTTGAGTTTTTGGCAATCCTATCATGAAATCAATGCTCACATCTTCCCATGGTGTATTAGGAGCAAGAAGTGGGCTCTACAAACCTCCATTTTGAGCACGACTCTTTGCAATCTAACAAGTAAGACATTGTTCCATATGCCTTGAAACATCATAAACCATATTGGGCCAATAAAATTTTGCTTAAATGACAGCAAGAGTGTTGTCTCGCCTGAAGTCTCCTCCAGGACCTCCACCATGTGCTTCATTGATTATTTTTTTTCATAAAGAACATTGAGGATAATTGATTATTCTTAAAAAAGAACCCTTCTTGTAAGAGGAAATCTTTAGAAGTGCGCTTAGAGCACTCGTTCAAAATCTTAGAGATATATGGATTTTCCTCATAGAGCTCCTTGATGACATCAAATCCAATCATGCTCATCTTTACTGTAGAAATCAATGAAGACCTCCTACTCAAGGCATTAGTAACTTGATTTTGAGTATCGACCTTGTGTTTGATCATAAAAGTTTATGCTTGAAGAAACTCTACCCATTTTGCATGCTTGCTATTAAGCTTATGTTGTCCATTGATGTATTTCATGGCCTCATTATCCAAGAATAAGATGAACTCTTTTGAAACAAGATAATGCCTCCAATTGTTCAAAGCCCATTGATGGAATAGAATCCTTTATCATAAATTGAATAATGTTTTCTTGACCCATTCAATTTCTTGTTGAAGAAAGCAAACAATTTCCCTTATTAGGAAAAAAAAAACTTTAATTCCAACATTTGAAGCATCACAACAAACTTCATAGACTTTCTCCAAGTCAAGCAACACAAGAACAAATGCTTTTATCATTTTCTTTTTAATCAACCCAAAACACTTTTGAGCCACCTTGATCCATTTGAATGTCCCTCCCTTCAAGCACTTGGTGATAAGGGCAATAAGAGTGTTGAATTCGGCCATGAAAGCTCCAAACTTCTTGGAGAGAACTAGGTGTAGGCCAACTCACAATTGCTTCTACCTTGCTCGGATCCCTCGGATCCATGCTAATACCTTTGTAAGAGATCAAATATGCTAGGAAAATGACGTAGACTATAAGGAAGTGACATTTCTTGAGATTTGCATATAGATGTTGTTCTTTAAGCGCCTTGAGGACCTTTTGCATGTGCTCCAAATGTTCTTTAAGGCTCTTGGTATAGATCAAAATATCATCAAAATAGATGACCATGAACTTGCCAATGAAAGACTTCAACACATGATTCATGAGACACATGAATGTGCTTGAAGTATTAGAAAGTCTAATGACATCACCATCAATTATAAAGGCCATATCTCTTTTTGAACGTCGTCTTCAATTCATCTCCAGGGTACATGCGAATTTGATGACACCTGCTTCTCAAGTTAATATTAGAAAAGATTATTGCTCTATAAAGTTGATCAAGTAAATCATCAAGATGAAGTATTGGTTATCGATATTTGATTATGATTTGGTTATAGCTCAACTATCAATTCACATTTGCTGATATCCATCCTTCTTAGGAGTAAGGAGTGCAAGAACTATCCAAGGGATTAAGCTTTCACAAATCAAACGCTCTTGCAATGGTCCATTAACCTACTGTTGTAGCTCTTCATTCTCCTTTGGACTCATGCAATAAGTTGCCTTATTTGGAGTGAAAAAACTAGCTACAAAATACATATGATGTTGAAACTCTCTCACGGGAGGAAGTCCAATCTCATTAGGTATCATATCTCTAAACTCTTCAAGCAAAGGTTTCAAAATAGGTGGAATTTCATTTCTAACTTTGTTCTCCTCCAAAATTACAAGTGCAAAAGTGTCATAAGAGTGTTCCACAAGTTGAAGAAATTAAGACTTAGAAGGAAAATAAATCCCCTTTCCATCTAAAAATTCAAGCTTGTTCTCCTCTCTACAAGGTGTCAATGTAATCTTGATGCCATTTTTAATGAATATGTAAGTGTCCTTAAAGCCATCATAAAGCACCATTTAATCGAACAACCATGGTCTCTTAAGAAGTAAATGGCGTGCATCCATAGGAATCACATCGTCCAAAATCTTATCTGTGTAGTGTTGGCCAATAGAAAATTGGACTAAGCTCCTTTTGTCAAAATATACTTGATTGCCTTTCTTCAGCCAAGAGCAACTTGTAAGATCCATCTTGACTTGTAGCTTTTCCACCATTGTAGTAGACAATAAGTTCTAATAACTTTCGTTATCAATGATCATTGTGCACACCTTACCATGAAAGGTGCATTTGGTGTAGAAGATATTATGATGAAGATATTATGATGAAGCCATTCATCATCTTCAACATGTACAAACTTCAAGATATATTGAACAATAAGAGCTTCTCCCTCATCACCGTAAGTGACTTCTTCATGCTTGCTTTCATGGTCATCATTATCATAAGAATCAAATGTTGGCTTATTTGCAGCTTCTTCTACAAGGGAAATGATCTTTCTATTTGGATACTCTAAAGCTATATGACCAAATCCTCGACAATTAAATTTGACGTAGTGATGGATGTTCCTTGTAACATCCTCCTAAGTACAACAACATGCTTAAGTCATAACATCATATTTAGGAGTTAATACTAATAAATTAACAGATCTTGTTTTACTACTTACTGCGCCTTTGGGAAAAATATCGTCCTTATTGTCTCATCATACTACATAAAATATAAACCGGCAAATAGAGAAAGTAGAAACTCCACTTGAATACATAAAGCTCACATCGTGGACACATTTGCTAATTTACATAATCAGACTGCTTGACAACCTTTCATTCAAAATATACAAAAGAGCTCTACTAAGAGTTTCAACTACAACATTAATCATCTAGTACTAATTACATATAAGCCTATTATGGAAAAGGGCTTCAGTGTACCAAAATATTCTCCGTCACAGCGCCAGCCTCTTGTTGCTCAGTCTTGAAGTCGCTAGCATCATTGAACCCTTCTCATCAGGATGCTTTAGTCTCAATCACAAACTCTAGGAGGATCACAACTATGACCAACTGAACCATCTGGAGATGACATGACAACACACATAAGTAAGAATTATAAATTCTCAGTAGGCGGTCCTAGCTAACATATACAATGTCATCGTTGTCACCCCAACCACTTCGGTTTATTGTGAAAAGTGTGATCATACCGTAGCATGAAAAAGATTAGTTTTATAAAGTTACAAAGCTATCATTCCAAAGTGGATTTATTAAAGCATGTAATCTAGGACTTATGACGTTCACATAATTTACATCATTACATAATTAAAATAGAACATAACGCTGGAAATGAATGAATGAAATATTTTTCCTAATAAATGTCTCTATAATATTTTCTTGCTATACTTCCTTAACTTAAATACCTTCTTTTCTTTCTTAGTCTTCCTTACTGTCTTGACCTTAATACTTATTATTAACTTATTATACCTTAACTTAGTCAGACATCTTTCTCTGACTTAAGAAAAGAGATCTAGTAAGTGGTTAGGTTCACTCTCCTTGATGATACCATACCTAGGCATTACATTTCGTCATCCTTAGAGTGTCTACATGTCTCTGTACTTGAGCGTTATATATCGCCATTCTCAAATAGCAGCCTTATACATGCTTGATTATTATGTGTCGCCATCCTTAGGATGCAATCCTCTTCACATGATTGGACGTTATGCTCCACTATCCCCAGAGTATTTATTTACACCCACCTAAGCATTACGTATCATTGTCCTCAGAAGGCAAATCCTATCATATGTGATTGTGTCATCCTAGCCCACTGCTCGATGGAGGCCTGACATATCACTTAATTAACTTATGAGGTTCTTATGCTCATAATACATACTTTTCATGCAATTATATTCTCATATAACCTTGCATAATTACATCTTACACTCATACTAAACCTCATGAGAACTATCTTTTAAAAATAAATTTGGAAGAATTCTAGCATTACAACAGCTGTACTGAGAGGTTCCCAAAAATTAGACACAATAAAATAAATAGGTAGCAATCCAGAGATACAATGCCAATAATAACATATAGCAAGATTCCAATATAAATGTGGTTATATGAACACATAAAGTTGCACCAATTTCACGGAGTTTAAGCAAGTAAGCATGTCATATCATACATTCCAAGAATGCACCAATTCAATACATTATACTGAATCTAGCAAATTGGTTTGGTTCCAACTCCTTTGGAGACCTCTAACTTAAGTTATAATCTTGTAATATTATAGTGCTCCAGATTTGCCCAGAAATTCTAAAATATGCTATGATTTCAATTTAAGTCATTTTGATCTCAAATTTTATAGGGATTGTGATCTACTAATATATTTTCAAGTCTCTTTGCTCCTACTCTATTTTGAAGTGTATAACTTAAGATACTTTAGTTTTCCCTACTACTACCCTATTATGGGACAACTTTGAGCACCTAAATGTTGAAAATTATTAAAAATTCATCTTAAATTATTTTGCTCTGAAATTTTGTTGGCTTGTACTTATATGAACCCTTTTTCAAATGGAATAAATTCCACACAAATTGATTAGTTAGAGCTTAAGTAATAAGCTCTATATTGTGGCTATCCCGTTTCAATCTTTATAGAGCATAGGTCAAATTCATGAATTTACTGGGAATACTATGCTAGGATTCAAATCTAAAAATTTATAAGCTTATTCTTTATTTGTTAGATTTCTAAAAAAATTGGCTGCACTAAAATTAATGTTATATAGGGCAAGTTATACTCATTAGAGCACTCACTGCTTATGTTTCTTCCTCCTAGCTCATAGCTAAATTCAAAAATTCATAACTCTCTCCTCCTAAGTCCAATTGACCTTGAATTTTATGGGTATGAGTTAATTATCATTTAAAATTGGTTTCACCTCCTTTTGATTTTCCTAGCTTGAGTTATAACCCATGGATTACCTACTGTCCAGATTTACTTAGCATGACCAATTCTCTATTTTGTATTCTTTTTATTCCTTAATCCAATATTCTTCACTAATCAAGTTTAACTATCTATAAAACATTGAGATAAGCTCATATATCACTACTATCAACCCAAAATATTTATGGTGAAATAAATAAGAAACCCTAGCTCTTTGGGAAACCATATCAACATATAGCATGTTCTGGTAACCTACCTTGGTTCCAAAGTTATAAATACCTCAAAACTTGGCTCTTTGAAGCTCCAAAACTTCCTTAAACAACCAAGCACCAATAATTCCCTTTCTTTCCTCTTGATGATATTAGCTTCTATGAACCAAGGGAGAGGGTTCTTAGCTTATTTTTGGTGCTAATGATGGTAGTGGAGCTTAGGCTTTGAGTGGTTTACTGAAAGAACAAGATTAGAGAAGAAAGAAAGCAAAAATGGAGGTAGAGAGGAGAGAGAGGTCTAGCAATTTTGAGAGGGAGAAAGAAGAAGAAGATGAGCACTTGTTTGGATTTTCTTTTGTTTTATTTTAATTTTATTAAGGTGATGAGGTTAAATTTAATTTTTGTGGTCATAAATCATTCTTATCTTATGACCTTGGTGGTAAATTTTCAGCCACATAAATAAATTTTACCATATGGTAATTAGGTTCTCTTGTATTTTAAATTCCTTCCGGATTAATTTCTTGTGTTCCAAGTAACTATTCTTAAAATTTTTAATGTGTAGATAAAATTTTAGTACTGTATCACTTTTATTATTCTACATTCTCCTTTCTATTTATAAATTTAGTGTTAATTAATCCTTAATACTATTAATTATACATTGGGTTAAATCAAGGTGTTACATTCCTTAAGTGCTACCTCCATGCTTTTGCTCAGGCTTTGAAAAAGTGGCTTTGCTACCTGGTGAAGACTTAGGAGTTAAGAACTCCCTCGGTTAGAGATCACCTCTTTGCAACAGGTCTTACAAGTATTCTTCTCTTTTAGTTGCTTCTGCACTCAAACTACTAACTTGAAAACATCATCAAAAGTCTAATGTAGTTGCAATTGGATGATGCTAATTTTTGTCTAAAGGCCACCAAGATATCTAGCAACTGTTTGCTCCTCGGGCTCCATGATATCGCCTTTTATCATAAGATGCTCAAATTCAGCAGTATATTACTCAATAGATAACTAAGTAATCTTGTTCGAAATTGTGAAATTGATAGAATGAATCTTGCCTATAAGTTGTTGGAAGAAAATTTGTTTTAATTTTCTTTTTCATCTTCTCCCATATCACGATCCATTGCTTCCCTTCATGCTCACTTTGCTTCTTCAAATTTTCCCACCTTATTGAAGTATGCTTCTTCAACTTGATGGCCACTAATTTGATCTATTTACTTTCAGGAATGTCTTTGAGGTCAAAAACAAGTTCAACTGTTGCTTGCCAATCAATAAATTACTTTGGATTTAGTTGTCCTTCAAAGTTGGGAGTATCGACCTTGACACCATAGTCTCCATGAACAAGTTTTTTTGTGTCCATAATGAAAAAGAACCCTCTTACTAGATTAATCATATTCACTATTGTGAAAAAAAGGTTAGTCGACTCCTCTTCTTTATCGTTGTCTGAACTATAATGTGGATCATCATGGTGTGCATCTTGTAAGATCGAAATTAAGAAACTAAGGGAGAGTCCACAATAGCGGGATGAACGCCATATCTTGACTCAAAACCTTAAGATAATGAGTCTATGTCGGTCTTCCCATTTATATACTCTTTACTTAGTCCATTTTTAACCAATGTGGGACTTTTATCACTCATACTTAAAATTTCAACATTCTCCTCCCTCAAATGTGAGGCCCAACATGGGATGCCAATTGACAAATAATTACAAAGGAGATCACTTATGCAACTATAATCCCCTATAAGGGTCCCAAAATTATAACACATGAGTGCTCTTCCACAAATACAAAATATGTCCCAAAAGCTAGTACTGAGAGGGTATTGAAAATCTTATGACACAATTTTTAAATTATTAAGAATTATATTAATAAAAATAAACTGATAAGATAAGTGCATTATCAACATAATTATCTCTCACATATTGACGATAATTATGACCAGTCATGGAAAGAACCTAAGCTTTGATGCCAACTAATGTCGGACAAAAAATGGAAAAGAAAACTAAAGAACAAGAACAACACAAGTTAATACACCTTAGGAATCCACCTAAGATATACTAAATTAAAATAGCACTCAATCTTGAGATGTAAGAAAAGATGGTATTTCATTGCAGATGAATTGCTTACAAAAATCACCAAATGCACCTATTTATACAAGTAGTGGTGCAACCCTTTTTCAACTAAGCATTTGTTGTCTTCTTTATTTTTGTAAAGATATTTCTTGACTACACAAGTTTCTAGCATTGGAAACTATAAACTTATTTTTTTTCCAAAAGACACAAAAAAACAAATCACACATGAATTCAAGACTAGTCAAAATAACACATGACAAATATGTTGCTCATGCACCTAGAAATCCCCATTAGTAGTAGAGGAGTGAATGATGGTTGGTATATGAAGGTGGTTGTTGAAGGATGATGGAGGCTAGAAGATGAATGTCATTCTTTCTTACCTAGGGTTTCATTCAAATAAAACTCAGCTAATTTTTTGGGGTGGGCTAGGTGTTGGGTTAAGGATGGGGTGGGATTGCTCTCGGGAAAAAAAATAAATCATTATTTTTTCCATTCAATGAACTTCATTCCGCAAAACAAAGCAACAAATTAAAACCCAAATAAAACATGGGCTACAAATAGAAAACAGAAAGAGCATGCCCACAATTGAAGGGGGTAAGCAAGCCCACACCAGTTGTAAGATACTGAACTCACACTAAACATACACCTCTGACAACATCATATCTAAAGGATAAGGAAATCGGCAGATTGAGGATAGCTCGGATGGTTGATTGGCATGCCTCGAGGAAGGCCGCACCTGAGGGGCGCGACTTTGAGTCATGGGGGTAGAGCCCCAACCCCCCCCCAAAAAACCAAAAAAAAAAAATAAAGGATAAGGAAATCTAAAGCACCAACCAGAGTTCAAATTCACCTCCAAAGCTAATCTAGCTGTCACATGGGCTACGTCATTCAACTCTCGCCTTGGCTAAGCAAAACCAAATAAAGTATTGCTCTTCTTCAAGCTTTTGATGTCTTTTATAATTGTGTGGCTTACCAACACACACTGTCTCCCTTTTTAGGCCTCAATAAGCAATCAGATTCCACAATGATTGACTCATAAGAGCAAGAGAGGGTCAACAACAAACCGTCACGGATCGATGTAGCTTCCGAGATTTTGCTTAAGGCTACAGGTAGTTTTATCATTTTCCCTGTGATAAATCTTCCTCTTTCATCCCGTAATATTGCTGTACTACTCCCACTTTCTTGTTCATGATTCTTTTAGAAAAATAAAATACAGGCCAACCCAACTCTAATTTGTATAACCTGCGGGTTATGTGAGTGAATTTATATTAATCTGAGGTCTTAGTGTGATTTTTTAACAACCTGACCACTATTTTATTTAACAACTCTAAGTCGTTATAACTTATCTTGACAGGTCTAGGCCACCTAAATATTACCTATACTTTTTGGCACATCAAAAGTGGATAAAGCATTCTTTTTGCGAAGAAAAAAAGGGAAGAAAAAGTTGCGAGGAATGGAGTTTTAAAACAAAAGAGACTTGAATAATTAAGTGTTTATACTTTATTCACTTACATTCAAAATAATGCATTTAATGGCCAACTACAAATTTATTATTCAATAATTTTAAGATTAAAAATATATAGAGAACTAATTTATGATGTTCCTAATTGATTGATATTTTAGATTTATCATTAATTTTTTTTAAGTACATATGATTTTATAGTCTTCAAATATATTGTTGAGTATCCCAAATACTAGCTCCTTAGTGTGTGAAATTAATAGTATACATATATACTAGAAGGAAAAACCATCACATTAATTAGAGAGATACATATTAACTGGATGCAATTTAAACACGTCTAGTTAGTGCGAATTAAATAACATTTTGGGATTTTTGTCCCAGTCAACATTCATGTTTTTCTGAGAACCAGAACAAAAGTGATGGGTTTGATATCCTCCTTAACCACTTCTGCATCCAACAATCTTGCATAAGTCTCAAACAAACTGTCTAAGATCTTTTCCCCGAAGTGGTTAGAGATCATTGACTCTTGTATGGCCCTTACTGCCATTGCAACCGCTGACCCATAGCTCCTCACGCCTTGCTCCATAGTGTCCATCTCAAACATCTCTAGCCTCTCCAACTTCAATGACTCTTCTTTCCTCACCTCATCTTCTATTTCTTCCCTTGAGGGTGCATAGAAATGCACGTCATATGAATCAAGCTTCTCCTGTTCTATTTCTCCCTTCATGACAAAACACAGGAAAAGAAAAATTAAGAAAAGGGAGACAAAAGAATTCATAATTAATCAGGTAATGGTTGAATGTTTAGAGAAATTTACAAATCAAATGTTTTAGATTTAAGTATATTCTTAATAAAGTTGGTGGACTCAAAGTAACTGAATGTTTCTTTAACAAAGTTAGTGGAACCTAATCTTATTATAAGTGTGCCTAAATCTGAGATATTAATTAGATTTACATGTATACAAAAATCTCTCAAACTTTTATTGATGCTATTATCTCATGGACTTTTCAGCTTCGCTTTGTTTCTTTTCTTTTTTAACTGGTATTCGAAAGTTCCTAAGGAAGACTGATATTTCTATTTAATTCCAAGGTAAAACATGATCACAACCAGAACTAATAGTACTAGAATAAATGAATGTTCTTGACAATAAAGGGAAAAGTTCGATACATAAAAAAATTGAGCATAGGAAAACGCATACCATAAGGACCTTTTATGGGGAGGGGAAAAAAAGGCGAAAGAGAAAGGAAAAGTAAGACAAATGAATGGTTGTGATGAAATTGAATAAAATCGGTAAGAATCTTTTACAACAAAAGTTTATAGAAATAATACCAGTACTTAATAATATTAACAATGAAGATAAGACAATGTGCTCTCCTGCAATGTACCTGTGAGACTAGAGTGGCAAATGAACGGGAAAGAATCTGCCAGAAGAAGGAGTTGCCTCTGTCTACATGTTCTGGGCCACTTCTTCCCAGAAAGATCAGCACCATTCTCCCATCAACAACTAGTTCTTCTGACCTTGACCGAAGGAACAAGGAAAAGTCTTCCTGGAACTGCTGAAAGTATCCTTGGGGCACCACTTCAGGGCTTGATTCAGAAATGTAGACACAGCCCTTGTTCAATGGCTTTCCCTGCTCATCATATAGTGCTGGAGGAACCTGCATGACATAAACCAGCAACAACTACAACTAAATATGGTCCACGATGAGGGTGTAACAGTACAGAATGAGCATGCGTATAAAGGTGGAACAAAAAAAAAAAAAAAAGCGGCCAAACGCACGAGACTCTCTTATGGTAGGGCCTGGAGAGGATAGATGTATGTAATTTTATGGCAGCAATACTATAAACATTATATGAGACACCATATACTAATATAATATGAGAACAAGTGAGTATTGACCTATGCATATATAGAGATGAGATAAATATATTGTTTACTTATGTAAAAGATATTATATTTAGTATCAAATTTGATTTACAAATAACATTAAACATATAGTAGATGTATGTCTTGCAGCCTTACCCTTGAAAGCCAGTGTAAACTGTAGGAGGAGTGGACAAAGTGCAAGGAACTGTTTGGTAACAGTCTTCCATAAAATGAACCAGGGTAACCTCCCATGAAAATGGAAGGGAACCCATTTTTCCTGTCTTGCCTAAGCAGCCTGTGGAACTCTGGCAAGGCCTTAAAGATTGAGTTGAAGTCATTGGTTGGGAGATCATTGAGGTAGACCCTGAACTCAGAAGGGTGGTGCATGATCTTGTGGCTTATGCCTTGGATGGCTTGAAAGATGTCTTTGATAATTGATAGGGTGTTGGGGCCAGAGGAACACCCCAAATCAGCAATGCCTATGCTCTTGGGAGTGGTTGCAAGGTAGAGCTCCTCAACTGCCTGTATGATTATGTGCTTCACCTTATCAGATGCCTTCTTCTGTCAAAATCAAAGCAGATAATTAACAATAGTTAGAAATGATTTCAGTTCCAAACCAATAGAAGAAGATGATGTGTATGGGAAAGAGATCACTGCAGGTTGAGGAATAAAGAGAACCTGAAGTGAGGAATTCTTGGCATAGCTAGTTTTGCCAACTCCTCCGTTCATGTGGAAGACTTTCTCTACATCCATTTTTTTTTTCAGTTGGAATAGGCCTTTCTAGCTTGCTAGTGAAGTTGTGGTCTTCTTTTAAAGGAAGATTTCCATGATGCTGTCTTTTATTTATTATTATTTTTTTTTTGGGGAGTGTTCACCTTACTCTTTCAAAAAATATGACACTTTACTAATGATGAGAGTTTAGAATTAGTCAAATCTTTAAAATAGGAAATGGAAGTATATGTTCGGTTTACCATTTGAAAGTCACTGGGATTGAGGCGAAAATTTTTCTCTTCTAAACATTTGTCAAATCATAATTTTGAAACTTCAAAGTAAGATTTAAACTCGCTAATGTGGTTCAATGTACGGTTAAGCGAGATTTAAGTTGTCGTAATAAAAGCACAAACTTTTTAAGGGTCCAAAAGAAACACACCCGTTGTTTATGGGAGAGTACTCAGCAGAGTTTATCCCGATTTCCATTTCCAATCAGCAGAATTTAAAAGGCTTAACTATAGGGTTTTGCTTTTTCTTTATTGGCCCCTAATGATTCAAGCTATCAAAAAAGTATGATGTTAGGCTTCATACCGGTGAAAGTCCTATAGTGGGGCATTCACTATTTTGTCTCCCCAAGAAAGTTTCATTTGGTAACAAGGGGCTTGTGATTAAGTAGGAATTGGACCAACTTGTGATGGTGCCTGTCAGTGCCACTTTGTCTGGATCAACCAACTTTCTGTCCATCAAATCAATGAAGCTTTAGTTGGGTAATTAGATATTATATTTTATTCAAAATCATTTAGTCAATTTGTCCAAAAAAAGCAATGGGCTGCTGCCATATGTTGGCAAGGGCGTTGATGATGACCTAGCACAACTTGCTCGGTTAATTGGAGAGATTCTTAATCACTCTCTGAAGAAGAAAATTTTCTTATTTTATATTATTGAACGAATATCACAAATCATAATTTTTCTTACTTCAATTATTTTTAATGTTATTTGTGAGTATAATAATGCATTGCATTTAATATGAAATAAGAGAAATTTCACATTTTTGGAACACTAGAAATTTCTCCGCCAAGTTGAGGTAAAGTGTGGCTTATAGTGGATGCTCTACTGCCATGGTTATCCCCACATGTCTAGTTAGATGCATGAACTTTCAAGGAGGACCATAATTTGGCCCTCACCAAAGGACGATTGATGAAAAAATGATGAGTTTTGGGGACACACGTTACCAATTAATCACCCCGGAATGGGGTGTGTTGTTAGATTAGACCGACAGCAAATTGATGAAACCAACGGTTGTAAGCAAGTACAAAGTGCCAAAGTTTTATGAAGGTGCTCAACCCGAACAAAGAAAATTTGCGACAACGATGACCCCAGGCGTAATAATTGAGTTCCAAATTTTTGGTATAAATCATAAGAATTTGAAGTCCATTAAATAGCAATTAATTTGAGTTGAGTCAGGTTGGTCGAGTCTAAAATAGAATTCCTTTAACATTAATTATCTTTTTTTAATAATTGAATAAGAATTTGATATTTATCAAAAAGGGAGCTAACATTATATCAGAGTATTTCAATGATAAAAAATTTTCTATAAATATCCAAAACTTTCTTATAGAGAGGAAAATATAATAAAATAAAACTTATATAAATAACATACTCTAACATCAAATAAAAGTATATATTTCAATTAGGCTTTATTTTCTCAATCTATTCTTTATATCCTCTCTTACCTCTATTCTTACAAAGTTTAGACTCATTAGTCACATGATTATTTTTACAAACTATATTGGGAATTGGACTTTTCACATATTCATAGTCCAAAGGGTCAGTTCCAAACACTCCAAAATTTATACTAAAAAAAGACAAATAAAAAAATGATTAGAAGACATTTTTCATGACGCAAAGACACTACAAGACGCGAAAAATGAAGAAATAACAATGATTGGATAATGGATCCCACATAATCATTATTACTTTTGTTCAATTTTTTTTTAATCTAAAAACTTACCAGCGTATTTTTCAAGACACTGATAAGTTTTGCATACTAGTGTTTTTCAACAATATACTGGTAATTTTCTGGAAAAAAAATGAACAAAAGTAATAATAATCATATGGGAGCCATTATCCAAGTATTTTTGTCGATTTACTCAATTTTTTCATATGTGTTGCATACTATATAGGAAAAAATACGTCTTCCTATTACTACTCAGACAAATACTAAACCTTTTAAACCAATTAAATATTAATATTCAATTAAAAGGGGGCCAACAATGCACCTCTCGCATAATCATATAGGCGCGTGCTACTGTCCACTTTGATGGTTAATGTGTATAATACATCTTATGATTTAATGGTAAAGATCTAATAATTTATCTATATATAATCACATGTGATATATTGCAATAACTCTTCAATTTTGGTCAAACTTTAAGAATGTGATTAAATACATTTTAAAGTGACAAAAATTAATTTGTATAACCCTGAAATTGTTGATTAAAATCTCAAAAAATTTCTGTTTAGTTTCAGGATGATGGAGATAAATCAAAAAAATATTTTATGATACTCTAAAATTGTTGAGAATATTTCAAAAAAAATTGTTTAATTTTAAGATAACGAAAATAAATTATGATCATTTTTAAAATACATTTAACTACATTTCTGAAGCTAAGGAATTGCCATACAGTACTTCATAGATAATTGGTGTAATCTTCATCGTCAAATCAGAAGGTGTATAATAAACTTTTGTGCCACAAAGCGCACCTTAGACAGAGCCCATAATCGCATGCCTTATTTGGAAAGTTTAATTACCTGTTAGTGGAGAGGCAGTCCAATCGAGCTTGTATGTATCATGTTTGCGTACTTCTCCACTCGCATTATACTTCAACTCATCACAACTTGCCTCAAACCTGTACAGGAATAAGCAAAACTTCAATTGAATGGCGAATATAAGCTTAACTAGCTAACAGAGTAGAAAAGAATACACCCTCCGTTTTAGAATATAGGTCATTTTAGAGTTTTTTATTTTAATGTTTTACTTTTAATGTAATCATGACATTAATTATGTTTATTAATACAGTGGGTAAAAAATTTAAATAAATTTGCAGTTTTAATATAAAGATAATTTTCTAAAACTTACCTTTATTATTATTAAAGTAATTTTTTTTAATTTGTATGTAAAATCTAAAGTGACGGATTTTCTAAACGAAGAAAGTATAGATAGGCATAATCTTCATTTACAATTGAGTTATTAATAATTAACTTGTTTTGAGAAATATTAGTGAACTAGCTAGTACCTTATTTGCTGAAGAATGTTTCTTTTTTGACTGAGTATAAAGTCGTTCTGATCAATAAATCACCTCCAAGAGTAGTGGCTACTTTTCAGCAAGGTGTGCCTTGTCCAGAATGACTTTTGTCTTTGCGCATTTTTCAGAAGGTTTCATGAGAGTGAAGAAGTCGTAGACTCAAGAAGATAAGAGACACAAGCGTGATTTTGTTAATAGAAAGGATAAAGGATAGTGCGAAGGAATTTAGGTACGTAACGTGCTGGTATGGCAGAGACCTTCACAGCTGTTTCTTTGGTTTTCTTCTTTCTTGTCAACTTCCATTAGAAGATATATGAATGTGCATCCTTTCTAACTAGGGGACGTAAGGCACGTTTGGAACTGATTAAAATTGAAAAATAATTATTTTTTTAATAGTTATTTTCAAAACCTTAAGATTATATACTGCTCTAAACTCAGGAAAACTAATCCAAGACACACAACGATCGAGTAAGGGTTAGTTGTGATACATCTTGAGTTTTATCTAATAATTAGACTTATGAGCATGGAATGTATGGCAACTTAAAAAATTAAGTTAATATTATACAAAATAAAACTAGTTATATTAAACTGTATAAAAATGGACTAATTTTTTTATGAAACGATATTTGGTTCAACAACTTGAAAATTAATTTTAACATACATGTTGTTTTTCTTCTATACCTATTTCTCCATGCACGTCATTAAAAAGCCAATTTGACCCATTTTTTGTCTAATTATAAAATGCAACATGTTAACACAATCTTGACTTGTGTTTTAATAAGATAAGAAGATGCAGTCGTTAATATAGGAAATCTAACCTTGAGTATTTCAAATGTACGCTTTACCACAATATTATGCAAGGAGGAGTGGCAATGATTATATAGTATTTTAGGATTAGTTGATAGATTATCATTTGAAATTTGCTCAAATGGTAATGCACTTCTAAGGAAACATGAGAAAGAAGTTTCAGAGAGAAAAACTGAGAAATTGAGATAGCTAGGAACTGATAATTCTCATTATGAATCAAAAATTGATACAATCTGGTTATATACTTAGCAATCAAGTGTATCAACTTAGCATACACCAGTAGGTACAATATCAAAACTTCTAACTACCTGTAACCACTCTAACTGAAATTAACTATTGTAACGTCCGATTTCCGACTTCCGATTTCATTTAATGTTGAAATTTCCGATTTCCGAGTTTGTCTTATAAATTACAACTTCCGACCTTAGTCATAGTTTCAAATTCCGACTTCGTTTCCAAGGCTTAAGGGCCGGCTGCATTTTCCGATTTCCGACCTTGTGTAAGCGTGTAAGAATTTCGACCTCATCAGTATGAATTCCGATTTTCGATTTCATTTCAAGTGGCTGATGTTTCCAATTTCCGATCTTAAGATTTCCGACTTAACACTAAGTCCGACGTCCGATTTTATCTCGACCAGAAATGGACACGAGATCAGATTTTTGAACTTGTCTCCTGGTCCAAGTCAAATTTTCACGAGTTCCGATCTCGAGTTTAATACCAAGAGCTCTCATTTCTCTATCCTCCTGAGTTCCGAGATCGAGGTCCTACAATTCACGACTTCCGACTTTAAGTGCTTGGCTTCACATCAGGCTTTGCTTTCAAGTTTCAAAATAAACTGGATAAATTTCCCGGGTTCTGACTTCATATGCAGGATGTTCACGAGTTCCGATTTTATAGAGAGTACGAGTTCCGATTTCATCTTCAGAATATACTGGAAACTAGTCCCACTTTAGGTGATGTGGAGAGCAATTCTACCACACAAATAAGACGACGTGGAGAGCAAGGTTGGCTGAAACTCAGCCTTATGTTTTGAGGCCAATTAAAACTTTCCAAGTTAACTACTACTCATGCTTATATAACACACTCTCCTCCTCTTCTTCAGACTCTTCTCTCACGTTGCATACTTCACTCCAGCTCTCTCTTTTCTTTTCATCACTCACCCAACTCCATCACACTTTGAAATCCTACCAAGTTGCAGCTACAAACTTAAACCAAAATCATTCATAGTAAGAGGTAGAGGTTCTAAATTCTTACTTGACTTTTTGATTCTTGAAGGATTGATGGTGGTCCAATTTCTTAATTTTGATATGTTGATTGAATAATTATATGAATTATAGCTGAGTTATGGGCTGTTTATGAGCTTAAAACCTGCATTGCAAGTGAGGAAGGATAAAGATATGAAAAAGTTGAGAGGCTGGAAAACTCAAAAACCCTCGGCAGTCCGTACGGCGGAGTGTATGGCTTCGCCTTCCGCTGTTAAAAATTAACGAGACCATTTTTAGGTAAAACTAGACATTCAGGGCTTTTCACACATATATCATAATAGGTCATTGGATTAGTATAGAATTAGTTATGAAGTTTTGAAGTTAGACCTAGAAATCTGGGTTCTCACCCGGGCAGCATGGGTTGAGAAGGGTGTATCTCACCCTATACAATCTCAAATTGAGTGCAACGAAAGATGTTTGAAAGCTAACACATGAGAGAACATCCCATAAAAATTTCAGAATTTAATTCGTTGTCATTTGTTCCCAGCACATTAATGAAGTTGGCTTAGGTTAAAACTAGCCTAGAATAGGACAGTTCAATAGGGTAATGTTTCCAGACTCATAACTCAAAATCCACTTAGGCAAATGACATGAAACTTATTCATTTTAAAGCTTGTTGTGTGAGCTTCATTTTGATATAAAATTCGCATGATTTCATCTAGTTTTCGAATTTTAGTGAATTTTCTCCTATAGGAACCCAATTTTGGTTAGGAACAAGACAAGCTGAGATAAAATGTTTATATCTAGAGTTATATAATTTAAAACGAGATGGGACCAAAGAGAGTAGAAAGTAGACATATAAGGCTATAACATATCCAAAAATGAGAATTTAATGAGTTGGATTGAATAAAAATTGGAGCATGCCAAACTCAGGCAGAACAGGGAAGGATAAGCTGGAACCTTCTTAATGCTGGATTTGCAATTGTTGAATGATGTTATACGTGTTTATACATGTTTGCTGGTTTATACTGAAATTATTAGTTGTGCAACTGTACTGATTTGTTTGGCACTATTCACGGGGAAGCGGACTCGATCCGTTATGCTGCCGAAATTTCGGTAAGAAATCCATAAGTTATGAAATTTATGATAACTTGAGTACATCATATGAAAAGAGACAAGTTAGATGTGCATTCATTTCAAGACATTATAAAGAATTCCACATCACTTGGGCCAGCCTTTAATAAATTAAGGGAATAGATCGTGGGAAGGTTGGGAAAGTAAACCCTGGTCATCCCAGATAGAACGAGCTCAGTCCTGAAAAGCGGACTATTACCCAGAGTATATGGCCAATGACTCTGGGACCAAGTATGGAAATAAGTTATAAAAGGCTAAAGCCTCCACAAATAAGATGCATCTTCTCATTGCACATGCATATGTACAGTGGAATACTTTACTATTGATGGTTCTAGATCCCTGTTTATTAATCATAATATGCTATTTTCCTGCCGTAATTACTATTTGAATACTTTAGCATATTTGTTAACAAAAATTGAATTTATTTCGGTGTATGTTTTATAAATAAGTATTTAAATTGAATATTATCGTTTCATGATACTATTTGAAAAAAATGTTGCACGGCCAAAACAATTGGGAATGACAGCGATGACAGATGTATAGAAGTTAGGATTTTCTACTGAGAAATATTCATTTCTCACCCTATTGTATGTTCCGCGTCATTCTCGCACTATGGAGCACGCACACACCGGTTCTATTCATTGAGTTTCCTGAGCTTCACATCCACATCGACCCTTTTCTAGATTCTGTATATATATCGGGTAGATGCCAGATTCGTTTATATTTCTTCTTCCAGAGGGACTTTGCTGTACCACTTATGCATCCCCTCTTTGATCCTGCTGTCCCCTATATAGCCATACCTCTTCACATGGCCCATCCATTTCCACCACCACCAACAGCAGCACCAGCCGCACCAGCAGCTCCAGTTCCCATGGCTCCTCCTGCTTCACCGCCGCAGCCGATGTCATTGGCCTCGACCTCAGAGGAGGACCCATCCGAGGCGGCTAGTTCTTCATCGTCATCCACTCCCAGCGCCGGGCACCCTCCAGCTGACGCCACCATGGCGAACAGTTTCCTTTCATCAGACTCTGTTTAGATAGCGTGCATGCTGTAGTAGGGTTAGATGTACAAAATGACCCTCTTTTGACAGTTTGGGTCATGGTTGGATGGATACATATTAGGAATGTACATGAAATATCCCATGGGGACCAGTTAGGGTGCTGTTCATAGATACTGGCCGTTTCATTTTGTATTAGCGGCCTCGTTTTGACACCTTGTACTTTTTAACAAACCTTGAAATCAGATATCTATATACATATCTATGACGCCGTTTGCAGTTATTTTGTTCTTATTGTATTTTTATTTATGTTAAGTTACTTATAGTTTACCAATTGATTTGTATTTATTCCACCATCCGGCAGAAAGATTTTGTTATGAGATCAGGTAGTCTTATTTGAGAAATTAATACTAATACTGAGGGAGAGATTTATTCAGTATTACACGTAATCTCTTATCAGATATATGATTATGACTTAAGCATAGTACTTTGTCTGGTAAGGTGTTACAACTATCACTAGCTCAACAACTTATTCCTCACGTGCTGCAATTGAGATTGATGACTCTTGTTCCTTCTCAATAGTTGAATGTTCTAATCCCCCTTCCCGTAGGACTCAACTTGATGGCTGGAAAATGTCCAACATACCAACCTGGGAAGGGAAATCAACAAAGGAACGAAAAGGAAGAGCTTTGGTGAAGATGTTTGCTCATTGATCATGAGTGGAAATAGGAAGAAGTCTCATAAGACCAGATTGAGCCTTTTTTCTCACAATGTGCCAATCAATGTCCAAGTGCTTAGTGTGCTCATGGAACATAGGATTAGCCATAATGTGAAGAGCACTGTGGCTATCACAATAAAACACTTCTGCTCTAGTGCAATCCACCCTGAGATCCTTCTAGAGAAACACCGGCCACTAAAGCTCACAAGTTGCCATGGCTAGTGCTTGATACTCCTCCGTGGATGAATAGGATATTGTAGATTGCTTCTTTGACTTCCAAGATACGATGGAGTGACCAAGGAAGAAGCAATACTTATTGATGGATTTCCTACAGTCCACACAGCCACCTCAATCAGCATCACTAAACCCAAGCCCCAATTCGGCATCACTAAATCCAAGAAGTTGCACCAAAGAGGACCGTGGAAAGAACAAGCCATGACCAAGGGAAGTTTTCAAATACCTCACAAGCCCCATAGCAGCTTATCACTACAAGAAAACTATGTATTACTGGTGGATGATTTGCGGTAGCTTTGAGACAGATTATTAGCGGCAAACAGACACAATGAGGGCGAAAAAGGCACAAAAAAAGAATATTTGTGGCAAAATTTAAAAAAAATTATTTTTCTTGACAACATTAATTTGTGGTGGCAATTGTCGCTGCTAAAATTAGAGAAAGATTGTGGTAGCTTATCCCGCCGCTAAGTGGAAAAATTTTAATTTTAGTGAGACAATGTTGTAACCATGCTTGCAGTAGCATATGCTGCCTCTACTCAACGAGGATGTTATTTGCTGCTGCTAAATTGGATCTAGAATGTATGTTATGGAAGCCATTTGTGGTGGCAATTGCCGTTGGTAATTGTTTTGAGATTTGTGCTAATTGTGAAAAAGGTTTAGGGACTTTGCAACAGCAATTGCCGCCGCTAATTGTCACAAAGGTTTAATGACTTTGCAGCGGTAATTGTTGCCACTAATTTTCAAAATAGTTTAATGAGTTGGCGGTGGTTGCTGTTGCTAATTGTTAACACGATTTGGGACTTTTTGGCAGTAATTGCTACTTCCAATTGTGAAAAATGTTTAGTGAGTTGGCGACGGTTGTAAACATAGTTTGTGAGTTGTCACCACTAATTTTGAAAATGGTTTAGTGAGGCTAATTTTCGAAATAGTTTACGTTAATTTTCAAAATGGTTTAGTGAATTGTTGTAGCTAATGTAGTGTGAACACCATATTTTGTCCGAATCATTTTTCAAAAATAAAAAAATATAATAATAAAGGCAAATCTTTTGGTCCAAATCCGAGTTGCATCTTAGTCCAAAAATTAATAAACATAAAAATCAAAAAAATCAAAAAAATCAAAATGGCATCCATTTAGTATCAATTAGTATAAATCAGCATCTTTTAATTGGTTTTAATTTATATCAATCAAATCAAATTTCACAATTAGTATCAATTAGCATTTTCAATTAAATCAAATTTTGCAATTAATCAAATCAATTTATTTCCAATCATAATCAATCAAATTTAATGACAAATGATCCCTTCAACACTTATAAATAGATCAAATATTGAGAGGGAAAAAGGGGGGCTGATTTTTTTTTGGGGGGTTCTTTTGGGAGCAACGGTAGAAATTAACAGTGAAACCATTTTCCACTGCAAATTACTCAGTCACTCAAGTGTATTGGTTGGTATATCTCTTCCTCACTTTGCGTTAGTTTGTGTCGCTTCTTTCAACTCAACCCATTGTTATTCGTTCATTTGGTCACATTACACATTTTCGTTCAACACATACACACACAGATACCATCGCTTATTCTCTTGCATATGTTACCATAACATCATCCCACACTTTCTTCATCAATTTTGCATCAATTTATCTTGTTATTTCAACGCAGACCAAGTCGTGAAGCCATCGGTGTGAAATCTCTAATTCCCTTTCCTCTTTCCTCTTTCCCCCTAACCGTTCTATCCTTTTCTGCTCCTTTCATCCTCTTTTATTTTTGCTTCTTTCCTTTTTGTTTGTTGTTTTATCAATTTTTATCTTTTTTTCTTTCTCGCCGTCACCAACGCGTCTGCAAGCTGCTTTTGTTAATAAAGTGGACTATGGTGCACCACCATACTTTTGGTGCACATATGTGCCTCCCTCTCCTTTCTTTTTTTTTTTTTTTTGATTTTATTTTTTATGTTTGTCGTTTCTTTTTTTAAAAAATATTGGTTTTTTTATTTTTAATTTTTAATTCTATTTTTTTTGGGCATTACTTTTTGTTATTATTATTCTTTTTTTTTTTTTTTTGTAAATATACACAAGATAATTTTCTTTCTTTTTTTAAGCTCAAATAATGAAAACAATATTTCTAAAATTTTTTAATCCATGCAACAATCTCTAGCCTTGATGTATGGCTTGATCATCCTCAAGGGTTATGAGAATTGTAAGGATTTATTGTATAGCTTACGCTATCCTAAACCCTGGGCAAGAGTAGATTTGTTTTCTTTCCTTTTTCAAATAAAATCTTTTCATAAATAAAATTAATCCAACCCACAATCATTTTCTATAAGAACTACGTGATTTTGAATTCCTCATTGCACCGGAGGATACGTGAGGAGCAGCATAATCTCACAAATCAAAATTTAAATTTTCTTAAATTTGGTTCAATTTTAATTCCTTAAATATTTGTAACATTAATTTCACTTCCTTTTTAGTTTGTAAATAATTGTTATATAAATTTCTCTTTTTTGTAAATAATCATGACATTAATTTATTTTCCTTTTACTTTTTTGAATAATTGTATATTAATCTTACATTTTTTTGGGAATAATTATCATATCAATCTTGCTTTTCTTTCCTTTTATAAATGATTATCATATTAATTTTATTTTTCTTTTCTTTTTGTAAATAATTATTGTACTAATCTAACTTTATTTTATTTTATTTGTAAATAATTACTATATCAATCTTGCTTTTCTTTCCTTTTATAAATGATTATCATATTAATTTTATTTTTCTTTTCTTTTTGTAAATAATTGTTGCACTAATCCAACTTTATTTTATTTTATTTGTAAATAATTACTATATCAATTTAGCTTTTCTTTCCTTTTATAAATAATTATCATATTAATTTTATTTTATCTTCCTTTTTGTAAATAGTTATGGTACTAATTTTGCTTCATTTTATTTGTGAATAATTATTATGTTCTTAAGGGGAAAAATCAATATTATTAGAGTTATTAATTTGCATGATCAGCTCTAGAATGCTTAGTTGCAAAACGGATGTATTAGGTGCGAGTGGGATTAAGTTTCCACCCTTCCCTATGCATAATTGGACTCCCGAATTCAATCTCTTTAAAAGACCAGTTTTGCAAAACTAAAAGGTTTTTCCGATTTTTTCCATAAATAAAAATTGGTGGCGACTCCATTGAAATTAATTTTTTTCAATATTTTTTGTTGCCTCTCGTCGCAACGCGCCCTCAGACGTTGGCACAGTTTGGCGACTCCCAGGAGGATAGTTAGAGAGTCAAGCCCATTAGAGTAAATTATGCAAATTATATAACTAAAATAATATGCATTTTTCCCCTTCCTGTTTCTTTTCAATTTTCCATGATTGTAAATAATTATTTTTGTACACAACTTTTATTCGTGTGTGTTCTATTTGTAATTATTTCTCACTTAGACCTTAGGGTAGCAGATTTCTTTTCATCTTTTTTTCCATATTTTGTATATATCTCAAACCTTAGGATAATCGATATACTGTATATATGCGTGTTTTTGGTCTTTTTATAGGGTTTTATATTTAGTTTTAGAGTTAAAAAGTTTGTAGCTCCCTTCACACACTTCACTATCACTTACCTCACACACTAATTGGGCTATATACCCGAGCCTTGGAAATCCATAGGAGTAGAAGGGGTCTTGACGAGGTTATTGTGAAGCTTACGCTTTCCTGACAGTCGTTGATTTTCCCGCTCAGATTTGCTACTGGAATTGTAAACCTCCACATTGTGACTTTTATGTCCCTGTGGCCGTGCTTACAAAACTAGGTCCTTATTTTTCAAATAAGGGCAATCTGAGAACCATGACTTATAAGGGTCTAGATCTGTCCAAAAAATTGTGCACAATAGAACAAACTAGTGGACTACCCAATTAGGGTTCAAGCCTCAGAAGTACCCAACCACTAGGTCCCACCTTTTTAGGACACAAAGGAGCATACTTTTCTCGTCATAAATAGGCAAAAAAAAAAAAAAACTCATTGAACATGCATTTCTCATTTGCCCTTTCCATGCATTCATTAGATTGTAACATGGCATTCATACATAAGCACAAAAAAAAAAAATCATTGAACTTACATTTTTCATTTTTTCTTTTTCCATCTCTTTCATATGATCATGACATGCAAAAAAAAAAAAAAAAAGCAAAAAAAGGTACGGTCATAACATTGCATCTTTCTTTTTTTTCCTCTATTATTTCCATAGATTCATAATGCATAAATTAATAAAGAAAACTCATTGAACATGCATTTTTCTTCTCTTCCCTTTCTATCCTTTCCATAGATTGCAACATGGCATACATACATAAGCAAAAAAACAAAAAAAAAGGAATCGTTGAACTTGCATTTTTCATTGTCTCTCCCCTGTTCCGTCCATACATTCACCACATGCATAGAAAAGCAAAAAAAGCATATTTCTTTTTTCCATCTATCCTTTTTTTCCATCTATCCTTCCCATAAATTCATAGCATGCATAACTTGAAAAAAAAAAAAAACTCTTCGAACTTGTATACATTCACCATATACATAAAGAAAAAAAAAGCCAAAAAATCTCATTCATAATATTGCATATTTCCTTTTTCTTTCTATCCTTTCATAAATTCATAGCATGCATAAATTAAAAAAAAAAAAAAAACCTCTTCAAACATGCATTTTTCCTTTCTTCCCTTCCATAGATTCACCACATGCATAGAAAAGCAAAAAAAAAAAAAAAAAAAATCTCATTCATAACATTGCATCTTTCCTTTATTCTTTTATCCTTTCCATAAATTCATAACATGCACAAATTTAAAAGAAAAATTTTTGAACTTACATTTTTCCTTTCTTCCTCTTCCATACCTTCATGACATGCATAGATAAGAAAAGCCAAAAAATTCATTCACAACATGCATCTTTCTTTCATGATACGCATTAAAAAAAAAAAATGTCCATATAGCATGCATTTTTCTTATGCCCACAAATTTTCATGACATGCATTATAAAAGCAAAAAAAAAAAAAAAAAATCAACATGCATTCATCTTTAAACATTCATAGCATGTATTTTTCCTCATCTTTCTCGTGCATAATAGCACAAATCAATAAGCATTTAGGAAGAGTTCGTCTAACCTGCATTTTTTCCTTTATCTCTTCGATATTACTCATGCATATTGTACACATTCTCTCATTTCTAACATACCTTTTTTCATGAAAAATAATTTTTGGAAGGATGATGCACCATTTTGTCTCTAAACATCGCTCGCTCAAGGAAAACTTTGTTAAATCCAAGTAGCTGTGTTTAAGAGTCATGGGCGGAACAAAAAAGAGAAAAAAAAAAAAAAGAAAAGAGGAAAAGGAAAAAAGAGATAAGGCGGAAGAAAGAAAGTTAGAAGAAGGGGATATGACCCAAGGAATCATTGAAGAGGAGATCCTACATATTTGAAAGTTGTTCCTAGCCTTGGCAAAAGCTGCAACCCTTGACCTTGATGAGTCTATCAAAGCTTTGGAAGATATGAAGAGATGTGTTTATTGCTATGAAGAGGCATTAAACAATTAGTGATGTGAATCTTGATCTGACTTGATGTATCTTGAATATTGAATAATAGACTTTTATTGTCTTTATTTTGTATTTGAGATCCATTGGAGTAATGAAATGATTATGCATGGTTTCTTCTTTCAGATCAATACATTATCTTTCATATCTTGTCCATACACTCTCTCTTTCTTTTGCACCCTTTATAAGGTCATTTCTTCCTTTCAAAATCTTTGTCCCATGCGGATAATCATGAAAAATCCATCAATTGATTCTTCTGTTATAATGGGCATGAACTATCATGAACATGATAATGGTCCTTAGCTATGCAAACAATTTGCTGAGATATTGAACTTAGTGGCAAAATGGCAAGGTAGTTGTAACTGGAGAGCGAAATGTTACCCCACTTAGTCCAATTTAATTATCAACTGGGGCAATTGTATGTTTGTTGTATGAAGGTGAGAACTCCCAAAGAGTTGAATCTGATTAAGAAGAAACATTGAGTTGCCGTGGGTAAATGTACCAAAGATGATGGGAAGAACATTCTAACTCAAACAGTTTAGCTAGATGACTTCTCAACTCAAGAAGACAACTAAGATAGGAGGGCACCAAGAACTTCACAAGCTAGTGGAGTGCAATGAAAAAAAAAGGAAGAAGAAAGAGAAAAAGGCTCACTAGATTGAAAACTCAAAAATCAATCTAGGCAAAAGTTAGAAAAAAAAAAGTGAAAGCTCGCTAGATTGAAAACTCGAAAGGGCGATCTAGGCAAAAGTTAGAGCAACAAAATAAAAGTGAAAGCTCGCTGGATCGAAAACTCGAAAGGGCGATCTAGGCAAAAGTTAGAGCAACAAAATATTCGCTTGGTTGAAAACCCAAAAGGGTGACCTAAACAAATGTGCATCACTTAGGAAGTCAAGCAAAAAATCTTCACCAACAAAGACCCCGGAAGAATGCTGAACTGGGGCAATTTGATTAATAGCAGGGGATTAATCATTTCGAGTCAACAATCAAGGGTTGATTAACTTGTTGCATAGCAAAGGGATCATAGTCTTGGTCATGAATTCAGGTCTGATGTAACTAAAGAATCAATGAAGTGGGTCAATCATGTGAAATCTGCATTGCAAGTCTCTCTATACTCCATCTATCTTTCCTTACTTGTCTATGTCTTGTAAACACTTCCAGTTTTGAACTTAATAAATTTGTCTTGTTCCTTTACTTTCCCTCTTACTTTCATTCTCTACTCTCTCTCTCTCTCATTATCATCATCAAAGGGTGCATTCTGGTTGGTTCATATGTTCTCTTTTAATCATGCATAATCAAAATATTAGATTTAGAATTCACATTGCAGTGATAAAAAAGCAAAAAGAGAGAGCTCGCTGGATTGAAAACCCGAAAGGGCAATTTAGGCAGAAGTTAGAGCGAAAAAAAAAAGCTCGCTAGATTGAAAACCCGAAAGGGCGGTCTAGGCAAAAATTAGAGCATAAAAGAAGAAGAAAAAAAAAGAGGAATAAAGAAAATGCTCGCTAGATCAAAAACCGAAGATGGCAGTGTAGGAAAAAATTAGAGCACAGAAAAAAAAGGGGCTCGCTAGATGGAAAACAAGAAGTGGCAGTCTAGGCAAAAGTTAGAGCAAAATCAAAAATGAAGGAAAAATTCAAAGCATGACAAGACGATGAATCAATTGAAAATGGAGGTGAAGACATAAACTCATGGGACAACCAGTTCACAAGAGAGGTTCTTCAGCATACAAGACCAAGAATCAGTTGAAAATAAAGGTCAAGATAGAAATTCAATAAGCAAGCAATTCACTTAGAGGTTCTTCAGCATATAAAGCCACGGGTCAGAAGCCAAAGTGAGGTTACAACAAACAGTTCAAAAGAGTGGTCAAATGTAATGACTCTTAAAATAGAACAAGTTACTTGAATCTAACAAGAATTTTCCCAAAAGTACGATGTTTAGAAACTGTAAACTGGGGCAATTTTTTTCACTTTCTCATCATTCATCTTTTTGCATCATCATATTATCTAGGACAATGCACATATTGCTAACACTAACTCATTCTTTATACCACCTTCACCATATCATTCACTTTTCATATCATTTCACAAATTGGGGCAATTTTTTCTTTTCTTTCTTTCTCCTAATGTAAAGCCATTCATTTTTTAAGTCATCTAGGTCTTGTAGTCAATACACACGTCATTCTTCATATCATCATTCGTTTTTTCATATCATTTCATACACTGGGGCAATTTTCTTGGAAAGATCTTCTCATCATCATTGATCATTCAATTTTTTTTATACATTATCAAAATCATGACATCATTCATCATATCATCGTCACATCATCATCCTTAGGCATTTTTCATAGCACAAATCATTTTCTTTTCTGTAAATATCGTATGTCATAGACCATTCATTTTCAATAGTTATTACAAGTCATTTCCTCTTCTGTAAATATCGCATATCATGGATCATTCATTTTCAAGTCGTCACAAATCATCTCCTTTTGTTAATATCCCATATCATAAATCATCTATTTTTCTGCAATTATCACCATCACTTTACTTTTCTACAATTATCACCATCATTTTACTTTCCAGCAAATTATCACAAGGCATTTCAATTACTTAGCAGTCGCATTTTCAATCTTTCAAATCTGCATCATCAAATTCAATTTCAAATCTATTTCAATTCTGCAAAGCTGCATTTTCAATTTCAATTTCCAATCTATTTTCAATTTCTCAAAGTTGCATTTCCAATTTCAACTTCAAATCTATTTCAATTTTGCAAAGCTGCAATTTCAATTTCAATCTTTCAAAGCTGCAATTTCAATTTCAATCTTTCAAAATTTGCATTTAAGTTCAATTTCAAATCTATTTCAATTCTACAAGTTGCATTTTTCAAATCTATTTCAATTCTGCAAAGTTTCAATTTCAATTTCAATGTCAATTTCAAATCTATTTCAATTCTACAAAGCTGCAATTTCAATTTCAATCTTTCAAAGCTGCAATTTCAATTTCAATCTTTCAAAGCTGCATTTTCAATTTCAATCTTTCAAAGCTGCATTTTCAATTTCAATTTCAAATCTACTTGATTCAAAGCTGCAAGTTCAATTTCAAATCTATTTCAATTCTACAAGTTGCATTTTTCAAATCTATTTCAATTCTGCAAAGTTTCAATTTCAATTTCAATGTCAATTTCAAATATATTTCAATTCTACAAAGCTGCAATTTCAATTTCAATCTTTCAAAGCTGCAATTTCAATTTTAATCTTTCAAAGCTGCATTTTCAATTTCAATCTTTCAAAGCTACATTTTCAATTTCAATTTCAAATCTACTTCAATTCTGCAAAGTTTGCAGTTCAATTTCAAATCTATTTCAATTCTACAAGTTGCATTTTTCAAATCTATTTCAATTCTGCAAAGTTTCAATTTCAATTTCAATGTCAATTTCAAATCTATTTCAATTCTACAAAGCTGCAATTTCAATTTCAATCTTTCAAAGCTGCAATTTCAATTTTAATCTTTCAAAGCTGCATTTTCAATTTCAATCTTTCAAAGCTACATTTTCAATTTCAATTTCAAATCTATTTCAATTCTGCAAAGCTGCAAGTTCAATTTCAAATCTATTTCAATTCTACAAGTTGCATTTTTCAAATCTATTTCAATTCTGCAAAGTTTCAATTTCAATTTCAATGTCAATTTCAAATCTATTTCAATTCTGCAAAACTGCATTTTCAAATTCAATTTCAAGTCTATTTCAATTCTACAAAGCTGCAATTTCAGTTTCAATCTTTCAAAGCTGCAATTTCAATTTTAATCTTTCAAAGCTGCATTTTCAATTTCAATCTTTCAAAGCTACATTTTCAATTTCAATTTCAAATCTATTTCAATTCTACAAAGCTGCAAGTTCAATTTCAAATCTATTTCAATTCTGCAAAGTTTCAATTTCAATTTCAATGTCAATTTTAAATCTATTTTAATTCTGCAAAGCTGCATTTTCAAATTCAATTTCAAATCTATTTCAATTTTTCAAAGTTGCATTTTCAATTTTAATTTCAAATCAATTTCAATTTTGCAAGTTGCATTCTCCAAATCTATTTCAATTCTGCAAAACTGCATTTTCAAATTCAATTTCAAGTCTATTTGGTAAAGCTACATTTTCAATTTTTGAAAGTTGCATCTTCAAATTCAATTTCAAATCTATTTCAATTTTCCAATGCTGCATCTTCAAATTCAATTTCAATCTATTTCAGTCTATAAAGCTCTGCATCTCGATTGAGTTTTCCAAAGCGCATCTTCAAATTCAATTTCAAATATGTTTCAATTCTACAAACCTGTATTCTCAATTTCAATTTCTCATACCTGCACCTCCAAATTCAATTCAATTTCAAATCTATTTCAGTGCAAATTGCATTTTCAATTTCAATCTATTTCAATTATGCAAAGTTGTATTTTCAATTTCAATTTCAAATCTATTTCAATTATGCTTGCATCTTTAAATTCCATTTCAAATCTATCTTTCTTGCATCTTCAGTTTCAAATCCACTTGCATTTTCAAATTCAATTTCAAATCCATTTCAATTTTGTCTGCATCTTCAAAATCCAATTTCAAATCCATTTCAATTTTGCCTGCATTTTCAATTTTAATTTCAAATCTATTTCAATTTCACATCTTCCAAGTTAGCAAGGTGCATTTCATTTCACCTGCATTGCATTTGCATGATTGCATTTCATTTTCATAAGCATATGCTCTCATCATCTTCCCTGCTCGGACAAAACACATGTTCATGTCTTTACTAGTTCCTTACTACGGAAATATCAAAAGCCCTACTGTTTATATTTTTCTAGTAAGTAACAAATAAAGAGAACAGCTAATGAACACCATATTTTGTCCGAATCATTTTCAAAAAATAAAAAATATAATAATAAAGGCAAATCTTTTGGTCCAAATCAGGTTGCATCTTAGTCCAAAAATTAATAAACATAAAAATCAAAAATCAAAAAATCAAAATGGCATCCATTTAGTATCAATTAGTATAAATCGCATCTTTTAATTGGTTTTAATTTATATCAATCAAATCAAATTTCAATTAGTATCAATTAGCATTTTCAATTAAATCAAATTTTACAATTAATCAAATCAATTTATTTCCAATCATAATCAATCAAATTTAATGACAAATGATCCCTTCAACACTTATAAATAGATCAAATATTGAGAGGAAAAGAGCGCTTTTTGGGGGGTTCTTTTGGGAGCAACAGTAGAAATTAACAGTGAAACCATTTTCCACTTTACCAAATTACTCGATCCATCAAGTGTATTGGTTGGTATATCTCTTCCTCACTTTGTTAGTTTGTGTCGCTTCTTTCAACTCAACCCATTGTTATTCTTCATTTGGTCACATTACACATTTCGTTCAACACATACACACAGATACCATCGCTATTCTCTTGCATATGTTACCATAACATCATCCACACTTTCTTCATCAATTTTGCATCAATTTATCTTGTTATTTCAACGCAGACCAAGTCGTGAAGCCATCGGTGTGAAATCTCTAATTCCCTTTCCTCTTTCCTCTTTCCCCCTAACCGTTCTATCCTTTCTGCTCCTTTCATCCTCTTTATTTTTGCTTCTTTCCTTTTTGTTTGTTGTTTTATCAATTTTTATCTTTTTTCTTTCTCGCCCAACACCCTGTAGTGCAAGCTGCTTTTGTTAATAAAGTGGACTATGGTGCACCACCATACTTTTTGGTGCACATATGTGCCTCCTCTCCTTTCTTTTTTTTTTTTTTTTTTGATTTTATTTTTTTATGTTTCGTTCTTTTTTTAAAAAATATTGGTTTACTTATTTTTAATTTTTAATTCTATTTTTTTTGGGCATTACTTTTTGTTATTATTATTCTTTTTTTTTTTTTTGTAAATATACACAAGATAATTTTCTTTCTTTTTTTAAGCTCAAATAATGAAAACAATATTTCTAAAATTTTTTAATCCATTCAACAATCTCTAGCCTTGATGTATGGCTTGATCATCCTCAAGGGTTATGAGAATTGTAAGGATTTATTGTATAGCTTACGCTATCCTAAACCCTGCAAGTAGATTTGTTTTCTTTCCTTTTTCAAATAAAATCTTTTCATAAATAAAATTAATCCAACCCACAATCATTTTCTATAAGAACTACGTGATTTTGAATTCCTCATTACCTTAGGAGGATACGTAGGGCAGAGACAATCTCTGTCAAATCAAAATTTAAATTTTCTTAAATTTAGTTCAATTTTAATTCCTTAAATATTTGTAACATTAATTTCACTTCCTTTTTAGTTTGTAAATAATTGTTATATAAATTTCTCTTTTTTGTAAATAATCATGACATTAATTTATTTTCCTTTTACTTTTTTGAATAATTGTATATTAATCTTACATTTTTTTGGGAATAATTATCATATCAATCTTGCTTTTCTTTCCTTTTATAAATGATTATCATATTAATTTTATTTTTCTTTTCTTTTTGTAAATAATTATTGTACTAATCTAACTTTATTTTATTTTATTTGTAAATAATTACTATATCAATCTTGCTTTTCTTTCCTTTTATAAATGATTATCATATTAATTTTATTTTTCTTTTCTTTTTGTAAATAATTGTTGCACTAATCCAACTTTATTTTATTTTATTTGTAAATAATTACTATATCAATTTAGCTTTTCTTTCCTTTTATAAATAATTATCATATTAATTTTATTTTATCTTCCTTTTTGTAAATAGTTATGGTACTAATTTTGCTTCATTTTATTTGTGAATAATTATTATGTTCTTAAGGGGAAAAATCAATATTATTAGAGTTATTAATTTGCATGATCAGCTCTAGAACTGTAGTTGCAAAACGGATGTATTAGGGGTGCAGTGGGATTAAGTTTCCACCCTTCCCTATGCATAATTGGACTCCCGAATTCAATCTCTTTAAAAGACCAGTTTTGCAAAACTAAAAGGTTTTTCCGATTTTTTCCATAAATAAAAATTGGTGGCGACTCCATTGAAATTAATTTTTTTCAATATTTTTTGTTGCCTCTCGTCGCGACGCCCTCCGGGCACGTTGTGACATGTAGGAATGAATTGTTGTTGCAAAGATTAAAAATCTCCTACCAAATTAAAACATTTAGTGAGCTTCAAATCTAACCACATCATTCTCTATTATTTCATTTTCTTCTTTGAAAATCATTGAAAATTCATCTTACATCTTTTTGATCCGAAATTCTATAAGGATGTACCTATATAGAACCTCTTTCAAATCCAAGAAGTTTTACTCTAATTGTTTAGGTAGAGCTCGTGTTATAAGCTCCTCATTAGGGCTGCCCTGTTTTAATCCAAGCAAAGCATAGGTCAATTTTAAGAATTTACTAGGAACAATCTACTAATGACTTGGTTCCAAAATTTTATAGACATAATTCTCTATGTATTAGCTTTCTAATAAAAGTATTTGCACTCAAATTGATATTATATAGGGCAAGTTATACCTACTTCATCTCACACTAGTCAAGACAAGGGGTATTAACTAATAGCTTACTTCTAAAAATTATAACTTCTTCATTTCAAGTCTAATTTATATGGTTGGATTCATGTTCAAGTTAGGTTTCATAAAATTATTTTCACTTCAAATAGAGATTTATAGCTTGAAACATACCCTTCATAGTACATACTACCCCTGGGTTCCCCTGCAACAGTTTTCTGTTTTGGGTTAATTAAGGTTCTTTCCTAATCAAGTTTCATCAACCTTAAATCACTAGAACAAGTTAGATTTACACCATATTATCCTCGTAAAAAGTAGAACAACATCAAAGAGATGAACCCTAATCATCAAAACCATAACAAATCTAGGAGCTTATCTCGAGATTCCTGAAGCCATGGAAGCAAAGAAGCTAAGAAAGACTCCTAGCCTTCCTCTTCTCTCATGGCTATAGCATGTATAGAGGTGGAGAGGCTCCACTTGATGCTTGATCATCAAACTGATAGAGAGATTTTATAAAAGAGAAAGAAAGGATTGATTTTCATAAAAGGAGTATAGTGTTTTAAGGCCAAGAAGGCCATCAACCATGAGCTTGAAGCTCATGATTATGGAGGTGGTGAGAAGGAAGATGAAGAAGATAAGATGATGGTGGTGTGGGTATGGGTGTAGCACAAAATAAAGGAGACAAGGGGAGGATGAGGGTGTCTTGATATTTTGTAGAGTGAGTGGTAGTGATAAATCCACCAACTGGGGCTAGTGTCGCTCATCTCAGGGCACATACCTTGGCTTTTCTCATGTCATGTCTATCTAGTCTTTGTAGGATTATTTTTGTGGATTTGTCATGCCTAAAGACACTATAAGACTCTTGAGGATTAACTCAAGATATCTGGCTATGAATTCGGGTACTTTGCGTAACCCAAGTTATTAGGTACTCTGTGAGTAATCTCATACTTTTATTTAAAACCATGTGTATAAAGCATCATTTATATAGTTGTTATATGTATTTTGTTCAGCTTTTAGTATCTTGGGGCTCACATAATCCCAGAATCGATATTTTTCTTCTAATGCTCATCTTGACAACCGTAATTCATTATTTATAGTTTTGCCATTATGGTGACAAATACAAGTCTACGCCTTCTTTTACTATGGTTTGCTTATTTATTATTTTGCCTTTGCCTCGGGTCTGAGCTTCATTGTATACCAGGATATCCCTAGAGCATGGGATGTTACGGGCCAAGTCTACCACAAATTAGAGGGGGCTATATCCACTACAAATTAAATGGGGCCAAGGCAGCCATAAATTATATGAGTCCAATGTTGCCTCTAAGAATTACGATAGCAAATGGTTAGTAGCCCCTCATTATACGGATGCTTGATGTCCAGCCTAAATAAGTGTTTTGCTGCCAATTTTGGCCCATTTATCGCAGCAAAGCTAGCCGCAAATGGCTAATTTTCTTGTGGTGTATAGTGCTGCATAGTGGGGTTGGCCATGAATTGATTGAGCTGTTGAGCAGCAAAGGCAATGTCAGGCTTAGTTGTGGTGAGATACAAGAGCCTACCAACAAATCTTCTATAGGAAAGGACATTGTAAAAAGCCTACCTTCTATCTTGATGCAAATGACCAACTGGAACAAGAGGAGTAGATGCTGGTTTAGAACTTGAGATACCTAAATCTTGGAGCAATTCTAAGCAATGTTTATGTTGACACAAGGAAATTCCCTTTGCTGAATGAGAAAGCTCAAGTCCAAGGAAATATTTCAAAAGTCCAAAGTCTTTAATTCTGAATTGATCATCCAATACCTGTTTAATGGAAGTAAACTTATGAAGAGAATTAATAGCAAGAATAAGTCATCCACATATACCAAAAGAGCGGTGAAAGACTTGGAAAAAAATTTGAGAAACAAAGTGTGATTAGCAAAAGCCTGCTGGTGGCCATGCTGGAGTAGCACTTGAGAAAGTTTCTCAACCATTTCCTGCTTGCTTATTTCAACCCATGTAGGGATTTGATGAGTTTACAAGCTTTATTTGGTCCAGGTGAAGGGAAACTAGGTGGGAATGTCATGTAAACATCTTCTTAGAGCTCTACATGAAAGCATTGTTGACATCCAATTAGTAGAGATGCTAATGATGGATAGCAACCAAGGCAAGAAGCACACGAATGATAGGCATTTTTGCAACAGGAAATATTGTATCAAAATAATCCGAGCCTTCAACCTGTTTATAGCCCTTGGCTACAAGTCGGGCTTTGTATCTCTCAATGCTATTATAAGCTTTTCTCTTAATCTTGAAAACCCACTTGTTCCTAATAGGAACCACTCTAGAAGGGAGATCTGTAACATCCCCAATTTTGTCTAAGCTAATTAGCTCAATGATCCTGTCTAATTAGAGAGGTTAATGACTAACTGAGGACTAATCGGCTAATCTCGATGAGCAAGAGCTTAGTAAATTGAGTCAAGTCAATAATTGAATCATAACGTACTAAATGTTTCAATTAAAACCTAATTATTTGAACCTCATTAATTCGTAACTTAGAAATATAATTAAGCTAATCCAATCTTATTAATTAAGTACAAGACAATTGTTTTACCTTAATCAATTGAGATAGATTAATTCTTACACCCTAATTATATAATTCATAAGATCAATTCTTTTAGGCGAAAACCGTCTTAAAAGTGTAATTAACCGAAATCGGTTAAATAGCAATTTAACTAATCAAATTGGTTAACAACTTAGGTAATTCTAATGGCTTTGAAAATTTAAAAATTTCTCCTAATTATTGCACAAGATTTCGCCCAAGACAAGAGCAAAATCCAACCCTCCATTTGCCTTCTCATCATGCACCCTTAGATCAAGAGTCTATGTTAGTAGTATTCTTGAGTTAAGACAAGAGATGTACTTCCCTCCATCAAGATTGTGCCACTTGGAGTGATAATATTCACTTAAGCCAATCCCAAGAGTGGTCATGCCTTTAACCACTTGAAAAACACTAAATGGCCTTTACCTAAGCTCCAAGACTCAAGAGAAACACAACCCATCCTTTTACCTCAAGGTTCCTAGCTTTCTTGCTTGAAAAAGAAGTTAAACTCACCTACTTCTAGTAACATCCACCACGATTTCCGATCTCCAACTTTATCTCCAAGTTTCAAATAAAATGTACACAATTTCTGACCTCCGACTTTATCTCCGAGCTTCAAATAAAATGTACATGATTTTCGATCTCCGGCTTTAGTTTCAAATAAAACGGATATGATTTCTGATCTCCAAATTTATTTGCAAGTTTCAAATAAGATGGGTACGAGTTCCGACCTCCGAATTGATCTCCAAGTTCAAATAAAATGGACATGAGTTCCGACTTTAAACAGAATAGAGACGAGTTTCAATTTTAGATAAGATGGAAGCATGTTCCACTTTTTAGGCAACATGGAGAATAATCTAGCCATGAAAGAGGGAGACATGGCTGAACTTTACCCACAAAATTTCAACCAATCAAAACTCACAAAGCCAACTACCCCTTCAATGCTTAAATCAGATTTTTCTCTCTTATTCCCTGTTGACTTACGCCTCCCTCTCCTCTGATTTCAGCCTTCTTCTTCTCTTCTCTTCTCCTCTTAACCTACTCCATCAAACCTCCAAGCTTGACAAAGCTCCATTAATCCAAACTCCAAAACTTAGCAAAATCACACACGAAGAGGCAGAGGTTCAATTTTGTTCTTGTTACTCTGATTGTGAGTGGCTGATTTTGGCTTTATTTTCTCACTTCTTGATGTGATTAGTGAATGAGTATGATGATCTTTGGCTGGTTGTTAGCTGTTTTTGCATTTAAATTTGACTAAGGAGTAGGAAATTGTGAGAATAGGAAGATGTGAGGGGCCAGAAGACCAAATTCCCTCAGCAGTCCGTACGGCGGAGTCTATGGCTCCGCCTACAGCCGGTTAGATCCGATGAGACTAGTTTTATATGAAATTAAATATTTAGAGATTTCCATACATATATAATATAAGGCCATTGGATTAATATTGAGAGAGATATGAATTTTTGAAGTTTGACCTAGAAATTAGGACCTTCATCCGGGCAATGTGAGTTGAGAAGGGTGTAACTCACCCTATACAACTCCAAATTGAGTGAAATCAACTTTGTTAGAAAGCTTACACATAGGAGAACATTCCATAAAAAATTTCCAGTTAGGTACGGTCCCGTTTGCTCTCAGTGGTTCGAAGAAGTTTCCCTATGTCCAAATTGGGCTAAAATAGGGCAATTCAGGAAGGTCGAATTTCGGGACTTATAACTTGAGCTCTACTAAGAAAATGAAATGGAACTTATTGCAACTGAAAGCTTGTCCTATTAGCTTTAATATGATACCAATTTCATATGATTTGAACTTGTTTTCGATTTTTAGTGGATTTTTACTTTTAGGTGTGTAATTCTGGTCGGCCATAGGGTAGGCTGGGATAAAACTTAAATAACTTGAGTTGTACTCATCAAAATTAGATGGGACCAAAGAGGTTTGACACATAACACTTTAACAAATTGAGGTCCAGATGAGTGAAATAGAAATTGTGACCGAATTTACAAAAATCAGGTTGAATGAGACAGCAACCATGTTATAATTCCAGCAATTGTGCCATGAGTTTGATGTTAGAAATATGACTAAAGTGTTATGATTTCTCTGAAAAATGGGTGTTTTGAGTATTGGCACTATTCATGGGAAAGTGAAAGCATTCCGTTATGCTGCCAAAATCACGGTAAAGCCTATGCATGAGTTATAATATATATTCAAATCCATGTGTAATTGCAAGAAGTTCATAAAGGTTATGTTATGATGATATGATGAACCTAAAGGTTATATTATGATGAAAGTTCCATAATACTTGGGCCAGCCCCGGATTAAAGTTAAGGAGAATAAATCGATGGGGAGGTTGGGGAAAGTAAACCCGACATTCCCATATAGGAATGAGCTCGATCCTGAAAAGCAGACTATTATCCAAGAGTCTAAATGGCCAAAAACACCCAGGGGACCAAGTAATGAAAAAGTTTATGAAGATAAGATCAAGAATGAATTTTGCATGGTTGCATTGAATAGTCATTATATACTGTTTACAGTTTGTTTATTCTGCTCACTATACTGTGTATCACTACTTAATAGCTTATTGCGTTTCTTATGCTGTCTTAAGTAAAACTGAACCTTGCCTCAGACTAGACGTTTTTTTAAACTTATTAAATATGGATAGTTCAATTTGAACCCATGTTTCTATAATTAAATAAAAATCGAGGCAACTGAGAATGAATGTGACGTCAGTTAAACACCATACGAGAACCCTACTAAGAATTTCTTTAAATTCTCACCTCACTTTATATTTCCGCATCAGTCTCAGACCCCGGAGATGGACTCGACAGCCACCCTATTTATTGAGATTCCCAACCTATACCTCCACCATGATCCTATAGTGGATTCGTTGTACATCGCCGGTTCCTGCAATTTCCGTATCTACCTTTTTAGCAATAGGGATTTTGCTGTTTCCCTTTTCACCCTGCCTTTAATCCTGTCGCTTCGTATTTTGCGGTCCCGTTGCATATGGCACACCCTCCTCCTGCACCTCCAGCGCCCGCAGCACCTGCCAGTCCTCCGCCCAAGTCACCTCCGCAGATGGTTCCAGACATTCCGCTCAGTTTTGAGAGCGATCCTTCGGAGGCTACCGGCTCATCATCCTCCTCCTCGGGACCTAGTATGGACTACTCCCCAGCCGGGCCCGGTGTGGCCGACGGCTATCTGACTGAGTAGGTCCCGGCCGAGAGTTCTACTGTACAGCATGGCCCTCTTTTGGCAGTGTGCAGCATTGGGTCATAAACTTAGCCGCATGTATATCGTGTAGTCTAAAATGTCCTTTGAGGACCCCATAGGATCATTTTGACAGACACAGGCCTCCTTTTTTGGTATACTAGCCCCACTTATGTATCCTATTTTACATTTGTACTTAAACTGAAGTATCGGCTTCTAACCTATATATATATATATATATATACAGTTGATGATGTATTTACCTATCTGTATCTTTTTTGTTGTGTTTTTTTGAAAATTTCATTACGTTTTGCTATATTGATTACGTCTGTTTTATATAGCACGCCGTTTCGCCCATTTTAAGGAAAAAAAAGACGTGACACGATAAGTAATTAGTAAGCAGAGTATCAACACGGTAACATAATCTACTTAATTTCATGTTATGACTTAATCATAATATTAAATTAATAGGGTGTTACATTTTTGGTATCAGAGCAGTTCGTCCTAGCTAAGGCCTGAGGATTGGACTGACTATGCTTCGTGCATATTCTATATTTTTAGCTGATAATATGCACTAGATCTTGCCTGTGCGGTTGAGTTGTGGATGTGCATGTATACGAGGTGCCTGACCGTGTGAGCTGTTATTTACTAGCACATTAGACTTAGTATTGAGCCTGATCAATTCAATAACTTTTGTTTTATGTGCTTTGAACTTATTGGCTTCTGGGAAGCGAGGTAGACCACGCACAGAACCTGCTCAAGAGGACCCAGTTGACTTTATGGACACGATACGAGAGATGGCTCATGCGATGCGGCGACATGGCTCCTTACGAAGCGTTGTATGGACAGAAGCGCCAATCTCCCCTATGTTGGTACGAAATAGGAGAATCAAGTTTATTGGGTCCCGATTTAGTTGGATAGACCACTGAGCAGATCAAGAAAATTCGAAATAAAATGCTTGCCGCTCAAACCCGTCAGAAGAGTTACGCGAATACTAGGAGAAAACCTCTGGAATTTCAAGAAGGAGACCACGTATTTCTAAAGGTTATGCCCATAATAGGGATAGGTAGAGCCATTAAGGTCAAGAAGCTAAATCACCGCTTTATTGGTCCCTTCCAAATCTTGAAGCGAATAGGATTAGTTGCATACCGAATCGCTTTACCTCCACATTTGTCAAACCTTCACAATGTTTTTCATGTTTCTCAACTCAGAAGATATCAACCTGACCCTACACACTTCCTAGTACCCAAGTCAATACAGTTAAAAGAGGACCTGACTTTCCACGTATAGCCAGCACGGATCGTAGATAGAAGCAGCAGGCAACTTTGAAACAAAACTGTGTAGCTAGTAAAGGTAGCATAGGGAAAAGGAGATGCTGAAGACTACACTTAGGAACTGGAATCAGATATGAGGAAAGAGTATCCTGAACTATTCTCAGGTACTAAATTTTGAGGACAATTTTTTTTTTTTTAGGAGGGTGGTAATGTAACATCCACCACGATTTCCGATCTCTGACTTTGTTTCCAAGTTTCAAATAAAATGTACACGATTTTCAACCTCTGACTTTATCTCCAAGCTTCAAATAAAATTAACATGATTTCTGATCTTCGACTTTAGTTTCAAATAAAACGGACATGATTTTCGATCTCCGAATTTATTTCCAAGTTTCAAATAAGATGGGTACGAGTTCCGACCTCTGAATTAATCTCCAAGTTCAAATAAAATGGACATGAGTTCTGACTTTAAGCATAATGGAGACGAGTTTCGATTTCAGATAAGATGGAAGCAAGTTCTACTTTTTCGGCAACATGTAGAATAATCTAGCCATGAAAGAGGAAGACATGGCTGAACTTTACCCACAAAATTTCAACCAATCAAAACTCACAAAGCCAACTGCCTCTTCAATGCTTAAATCGGATTTTTCTCTCTTACTCCCTGCTGACTTATGCCTCCCTCTCCTCTGATTTCAGCCTTCTTCTTCTCTTCTCTTCTCCTCTTAACCTACTCTATCAAACCTCCAAGCTTGACAAAGCTCAATAAATCCAAACTCCAAAACTTAGCAAAATCACACACAAAGAGGTAGAGGTTCAATTTTGTTCTTGTTATTCTGATTGTGGGTGGCTGATTTTGGCTTTATTTTCTCACTTTTTGATGTGATTAGTGAATGAATATGATGATTTTTGGCTGGTTGTTGGCTGTTGTTGCATTTAAATTTGATTAAGGAGTAGGAAAGGGTGAGAATAGGAAGATGTGAGGGGCTGGAAGACCAAATTCTCTCGGCAGTCCGTACGGCGGAGTGTACGACTCCGCCTACAGCCAGTTAAATCTGATGAGACTATTTTTATATGAAACTAGATATTCAGGGATTTCTATACATATATAATACAAGGCTATTAGATTAATATTGAGAGAGATATGAATTTTTGAATTTTGACATAGAAATCAGGACCTTCATCTGGGCAATGTGAGTTGAGAAGGGTGTAACTCACCCTATACAACTCTAAATTGAGTGAAATCAACTTTATTAGAAAGCTTACACATAGGAGAACATTCCATAAAAAAATTCTGAGTTAGATACAATCCCGTTTGCTCTCAGGGGTTTGAAGAATTTGCCCTATGTCCAAACCGAGCTAAAATAGGGTAGTTCAAGAAGGTTGAATTTCGAGGCTTATAACTCGAGCTCTACTAAAGCAAATGAAATGGAACTTATTGCAAATGAAAGCTTGTCCTATTAGCTTTAATATGATACCAATTTCGTATGATTTGAACTTATTTTCGATTTTTAATAGATTTTTACTTTTAGGTGTGTAATTCTGGCCAGCCACAGGGTAGGCCGGGATAAAACTTAAATAACTTGAGCTGTACTCATCAAAATTAGATGGAACTAAAGAGGTTAGAAAATAGACACATAACACTTTAACATATCCAAAATTGAGATCCAGATGAGTCAAATAGAAATTGTGACCAGATTTATAAAAATAGGGTTGAATGAGACAGCAACCATGTTATAATTCCAGCAATTGTGCCATGAGTTTGATGTTCGAAATATGACTAAAGTGTTATGATTTCTCTAATAAATGGGTGTTCTGAGTATTGGCACTATTCATGGGAAAGCGAACATGTTCTGTTATGCTGCCAAAATCTCAGTAAAACCTATGCATGAGTTATGATATACATTCAAATCCATGTGCAATTGCAAGAAGTTCATAAAGGTTATGTTATGATGATATGATGACGTAAAGGTTATATTATGATGAAAGTTCCATAATACTTAGGCCAGCCCCGGATTAAAGTTAAGGGGAGTAGATTGGTGGAGAGGTCGGGGAAAGTAAACCCGATATTCCTATATAGGAACGAGTTTGATCCTAAAAAGCAAACTATTACCCAGGAGTCTAAATGGCCAAGAACTCCTAGGGGACCAAGTAATAGAAAAGTTTATGAAGATAAGATCAAGAATGAATTTTGCATGGTTGCATTGAATAGTCATTATATGCTGTTTACAGTTTGTTTATTCTACTCACTATATTGTGTATCACTACTTAATAGCTTATTCTATTTCTTATACTGTCTTAAGTAAAACTGAACCTTGCCTCGGACTAGACGTTTTCTTAAACTTATTAAATATGGATAGTTCAATTTGAACCCATGTTTCTATAATTAAATAAAAACTGAGGCAACTGAGAATCAATGTGACGTCAGTTAAACACCATACGAGAACCCTATTGAGAATTTCTTTAAATTCTCACCTCGCTTTATATTTCCGCATCATTCTCAGACCCCGGAGATGGACTTGACAGCCACCCTATTTATTGAGATTCCCAACCTGTACCTCCACCATGATCCCATAGTGGATTCATTATACATCGCCGGCTCTAGCAATTTCCTTCTCTACCTTTTTAGCAATAGGAATTTTGCTGTTCCCCTTTTTCACCCTACCTTTGATCCTGCCACTCCTTATTTTGCGGTCCCATTGCATATGACATACCCTCCTCCTGCACCTCTAGCGCCCGCAGCACCTGCCGCACTTGCCAGTTCTCTGCTCGAGTCACCTCCGCAGATGGTTCCAGACATTCCGCTCAGTTCTGAGAGTGATCCTTCGGAGGCTACCGGCTTATCATCCTCCTCCTCGGGACCTAGTATGGACTACTCCCCAGCCGGGCCCAGTGTGGCCAACGACTATCTGACCGAGTAGGTCCCGGTCGAGAATTCTACTATACAACATGGCCCTCTTTTGGCAGTATGCAGCATTGGGTCATAAACTTAGCCGCATGTATATCGGTTAGTCTAAAATGTCCTCTCAGGACCCCATAGGATTATTTTTGACGGACACGGGCCTCCTTTTTGGGTATATCGGCCCGACTTATGTATCCTGTTTTACATTTGTACTTAAACTAAAGCATTGGCTTCTAACCTATATATATATATACAGTTGATGATGTATTTACCTTTCTATATCTTTTCTATTGTGTTTTTTTGAAAATTTCATTACGTTCTGCTATATTGATCACGTCTGTTATATACAGCACGCTATTTCGCCTGTTTTAAGAAAAAAAAGACGTGACACGATAAGTAATTAGTAAGCAGAGTATCAACACGGTAACACAATATACTTAATTTCATGTTATGACTTAAGCATAATATTAAATTAGTAGGGTGTTACACTTCCTCTTGCTTGTTGGAGAAGCAAAAAACATCAGCCCCCCTCACCCATTTTTGTGCCAACTAGCCCTTCCCCACTCCTTCATTTGTGATTTTCATCCTCTCAATACAAACCCAAGCTCCCACCTCTCTCTAAACTTCATCCTAACTCTTTTGTTCTTCTAACCTTTCTTGTTCTTCTTCTCTCTTTCTCACCTTATTCAACCCTCTTTCCTTTCACCACCCTTACAAACTCTTCAAAGACCACCCTTTTTGTGAAGAAGCAAAAATAAACACTTACTTAGCCCCATTATCAAGCTCAAGGAGAAGGAGGCCAATTCTAACCATTTTCATTCTTCAAGCTTTCAAGAGAATCCTTGTGGTAGTGACTCTAACCCCTCTTTCTCCTATGTTTTTCAACCTCTAGAACTCCTAAGCTCTCCATAGTTAGGTGGTTTTAGAACTTGCTCTAAAGGCCTCATGGCCATGCTTTCATTATAAGAAGTTGTTCGTGATTTTTGCTCGTTTCTTGGAAAATACCTTGTTGTGCATTTATTCTTATTTTGAACCAAACTTTTTAGAACTCAAAATATTGATTTTTCATCAAGATCTCTAAGTATAAAAGTGGTTTAGAAGAGAAAAGTGGTCACTTGAGGAAAAGACTTAATGTTTTTACAAGAAAACTCATTGAAAGCAAAACCGTGGAAGCTGGAAAATTTGGGCAGTTTGTATGGCGCGACTAATAACTCTTTCAATATACCTCCAAATGCAACAAAACTAATTTTAAATGAAAATAAACTTATAGATATTTTTATACATATAAAATATGTAAATTTTGGCTTAAAACGAGAGAGATATGAATTTTCAAAGTGGGCTGTTCCCAGATGTGTTTCTGTTCGGGCAGTCTGTACTAAAACATGCATAACTCGAGTTATACATAACATTTTTGAGTGGGACCAAGTTTGTTAGAAAGCTAAGACATATAGGAACACCCCCATAAAAATTTTTGTCAGATTCCTTTTGAGAAACTTCCAGTAAAGTTTGCAAGTCACTGTACCGAGAATAAACTTAAAAGCTGAGCGGTCAGATTAAAAGGTACATATCTCAAGTTGCAAAATGAATTTTTGAGTGGAATTTGTTTTGTTTAAAAATAGACTTAGGGAATATAATCATACCAAAATTTAAGTCAAAAGAGTAAAAGGTGGAATTATGGAAAATTTTTAAAATTACTGTTCCACTGTAAAAGTAAAGACTGGTTATGGTTAAGTTTAAAGGTTAATGAGGAATAAGCTTAAAGACATTAAGATCCCCAAATTAAGATGTTGGAAAACCTTCATAATGAAACTTAAAAAGCTTCAAAAAGGATAATAGATGAAATTGACCCTATGCCTAATAAAAGAATTTACACAAGAAGCAATCTCAATTAAAAACTTGCACCAAATTTACTAAGCTAAGCTCATAAGACTTCGTGTGATACGTATGCTTCTATGTGTCAATATGATGACAATGATATGATGATGATCATGATGATGATGATATGATAACGACGATGATGATTTTGATAATGATATGATTATGATAAGTATATGATGCTTAATGATATGTGATAAAGGAATCATATTTGGAGACGGCAATACGTAATGCCCAGATATGGAAAAGAATTAGAATAATTTTGCATCATAAGCCTTAATAAGAAGAGAATAAACTAAGGGTGTGATCCTTCAAAAGGGAAGGTAATCCAAAGTAAGCTCCCCTCACCCATGACTCACATGAGGCATGACATTGACCCAGCTAGTGTGAGTATAGGGGATAGGACTTACATGAGGCATGGCATGACCTAGCTAGTATAAGTATCGAAAAGTTATGGTGGCGATGGCTACGGTATGAGCTCATTACCACTTATGTTTAGTGGGTGAAAAGAAAAAGACTTAAGATAAAATTAAGTTAAGAAAAGAAAAGGGACTTCGGTCCAAACCCTTGAAGGGAAGAAGTTAAGATAAGCTTATAGCACAGCCATACATGTTTTATGTAATTATAGTTATTCCTATGCTTGTTATGATATAAATGATTAGAGGACATGTTAAAATTGAATTCGCTTCGGATGGCAATGTTTTTGAAAATCTAAGAATTGGACATTATGCATGCTCATTATTTTCATTTATAAAACTGAAGTGGCTGAGATGATGACGATGACACTTTAGTGTTGGGTTCGAGTCCTTCTGAGAAATCTTATTTCTCATTCTAGTTACTTTTCTATATAGTCACCAGATTCCGATGGCACATTCAATGGAGCCTGGAGCCACCGCACTATGAGTGGACGTATGATGGGGGATGCTAGATGAAGCTGTTTTGGGACTTATAGCCATCGTCGCTCTGCATCTTCGCATATTCCTTTTTGTAATGAGCTTTGTCATTTAAGTTTGTATTTAGTATCTAGTATTTGGATCATGGAACGACCATGAGCCTCCTTTGATGTCTTGATATATATATATATATATATATATATATATATATATATATATATATATATATATATTATGAACCCATATGGATGTAATGATTAGTTATGTAATGTAATGTATTTGTGAATTACTATTTATTTACTTTTTTCTTGTTTTATGATATTGGGGTATGTATTATATACGACACGCTCTTTCTCTATCTATCTTCTTACTCAAGGCTTTACTTTCCAAAATGCTGTAAAGTGACGACGTATTTCAAAAAAAAAAAAATTTACCGTATTTTTCGTTTAATTTAATTTATAAATGAAGTTTAGTTTTCCATGAATATAAGTAACAACTAATAAAATGCCATAATACGACTAAAGCGTAGTATAGGTTTATTAGGGTGTTACAAGATCCATAATTTCCCAGGTTTGATTTTCTTCAAGAGCCAATATTTCTTCCTTCATGGCATCACGCTAATAAGCAAATTTTGTTGCCTCGACATAAGAAGATGGCTCAAACTCGGTGGAGATGTTTAGGGAACAAGTTTTGTGGGATGGAGATAAGGCACCATATGAAATTTAATTGGACAATGGATAAATGACCTTAGAGGGTGTCGCAATGGCATCAAAAGTCATGGCATTATTATAGTGATAGTTAGCAAGATAAGGAGCTGCCTTCCCAACTTTCTGTGATACTCGAGTTATTGGTAGTGAGGCTATGCTAGTTGTGGATTGAAGTGAGGTGGGAGGGGAGGAATTTGTGGTAAGGGAAGTGGAACTCGAGTTAGGAGAGGTGAGATGCTGTTTAGATCAGCTAAGGTCAATGGGTTGAAAAGGATTTGTAGTGAAAGAAAGGAAGTAGTCACTGAGATTAGAAACTTTAGTGGTGTGAAAGGTGCAGTTGTGTGATTGGTTAAGTGCAACAGAAGTGGTGTGTGTATCATGTGATGTATCAAAGTGATGCAAACCAAAAAATTGTTCATGTGATACATAAGGAAGAAAGGTTTCAAAGAAAATTACATTGCAAGAAATCAGGACTTCTCTAGTCGCCATATCTGATAAAACAAAACCTTTGACACCAAGCTCAAAGCCAAGAAACACCCAGATATCAAATTTATGCCTGCCACTAACCAACGTTGAGGCATAGCACCAGCAACCGAATGGTTTGAGGGTAAGGATATAAGTAATGACATTAAAAAATAATTCATAGGGTGAGTTATTATTAAGCAAAGGAGTAGGAATCCTATTAATTAAGTAAGTGGCATGTAGGCCTGCATAAGACCAAAATAGTTTAGCATTAAATTGGTTATCAATAAAAGCAAAAAAATTTTGAATGCTAGTGCACATTTTAGCTTTGGATTTAACATTATTATCCAACGAAATCTGCTATAATTGTTTACAATAGTTAAGAAAAAATGGTGACCATGAATTGAAAGAGTACCAAATTGTCCCCAAAGGTCAAAATGTAACAATTCAAACATACAAGGTGCTCTAGAGTTATTAAAGGGCAATTTTTTCTATTTTGCATACTGAGAAGTATCACATGGTACACAACTACTAGTAGTTATAATGATTGGAAATCTTTTACTAAGAGTATGCAATCTTGTAGCTGAAAGGTGTCCAAGTTTGTAGTGTAGTTCAAAGGCTGGAATTATTGTTTTGGTAAAAGTGTGAACTCGAGTACTAAGAGAGTTAGCATAAGGCTCCTTGCTTATTGACCCCTCCAAGTAGTATAAGCCACCAGATTCTTTAGCCAAACCAATCATCTTTTGAGATTGGATATCCTGGATATGACAAGATTTGTTAGTAAATATCATGGAGCAATGAAGAGAGGAAGTAGACCTAGAAATAGAAATAAGATTGAACTAAAATTCAGGGCCATAGAGGACATTGATCAATACTAATGACTTAGAAAAGCACACTACACTTGCACAATGAGCTAGGACTGTACTATTATTGAGCAATTTAACATGAACAAGGTTGATATGAGAATAGGAAGTGAAATAGTCTAGGGAACAACAAATATGGTCTATTGCCCCTGAATAAAAATTCCAAGAGTGTAGAGCAAGTGAAGAATCATTGGAAATGACAAGTTGATTACTAGAATTGGAATCAAAATATGGTGAAGGAATAGAAGGAGGAACTCGATTGATGTATGATGTTATAGATTAACACTGGGAGTTAGAGGAAGCCAATGATGGACGCTGACTCAGTGAGTTGGAAGGAGCTGGGATTGATTGCTGCAAATTCGCTTATTGAAGCAATGTCACTAAAGCTTTATACTGATCTCGTGTCAAATTGGAACCCAGTTATTAAAGAGCATTCGCTCTTGGTGTGTCATTCTCTTCATTTTGGTTTAGATCACAACTATCATCTTGAAACACATTGTGTACAAAAGAAGAAGGTGAAGTTCCATTTGTGAACTTGAAATGAGGGGGAAGCCATGCTTCTTGTAACACATGTCCACTATGTGTCCTGTCCTACCATAGTATGTGCACACTTTATTGGCATTTGCCCCCTTCTCTCTGCTATAGCCTCTATTACTAGCACTTGCTGCATTCACCAGGATCTTAGACTCATCTTGAAAATGCACAGGACAGACAACCAATTTTTTCTTGTTGCAGAATCTTGGAAAACACTTGATTCATGCTTGGGAAAGGCTTAAACTTTGATACCATCTAAGGAAACGTGAGAAAAAAGTTTTAGAGGGAAAAACTAAGAAATTAAAGGAGGTAAGAACTGATAATTCTCATTATGAATTTGAAATTGATACAATCTAGTTTATATACTTAGCACTCAGGTGTATCAAGTTAGCATATAGTAGTAGCTACAATACCAAAACTTCTAACTACCTGCAACCACTCTAACCGAAATTAACTATCACCAACTCTTATTCCTCACCTACTACAATTAAGGGTGATGACTTTGCTTCCTTCTCAGTTATTGAATGTTCTAATAGCACTTCATGATAAGGAGAAATAAAATTATGATTCATGGAAATAAACCCTAAAAGAATTGGTTGAAAATGTCAATTGATAAAGAAAGGATTAGTGCGACATGAGAAGAAAGTAGTATAGGAAGAGATAAAAAAAAAGCAAGAAATTTTGGGGTTAAATAAAGCCAATTTTAATTTTTTTTTTTAAGAATTAGTTTTTGGTCCAAATTGATTTAGATAAAAACTAATTTTAAAATATTTGGGTAGTTATCAAACAATGTTTATTGAAAACTAGCCGTCATTGATAAATTTAATAAAAATTAAATTATTTTATCTATACCAATTATTACTTAGGTTGATAATTATTTTTTTACATTTTATTTTAAACTAATAAAATACTCTTGCTATCGCATGGGCTAATTGTTATTTTTATTACTTATTTAATGTTATTTCTTGTAAAAAGATTAATTATTAAATATATATTTCTCTCATTGATATGTACTATTGTTGTGAATATAGATAATAAAAAATGTGAATATAAATATTATAAATAAATAGTTATGATTTTTTTTCAGTTGCTAATAATCATCGTATATTACAAAATTTATTTTATTAATTAAAGAGTATATGATATTTAGTTTTAAAGCTATCATAATAGTTCCTTTCAGAAGCATAAAAGAAAAAAAAAAAGGAAAAAAAAAAGCTATCATAATAGTCTCTCAATGTTATTGTGTGTGTTTCGTCCAAAATTTACACTCTCTTCTTCTCTTTCTAAATTCCTTCCTTTTTTTTTCCTACCCATCTCAACACTCCCTCCTGATCCCTTACCTTCTCCTCCTCCACTGCTGGCTACACCCTCTACTCCCCCTCTGTGCCCACTAGAGCCATTGGAGGTCTCTTGTCAATCTCCATTCTCATATTAGAGCTGCCACCTCCATCATCTATGGTGATGCGGTGCTCCTCGCCCGTCCGGCTAAGAAGAAAGCAGAGCCATGGATGGCTTTTGGTACTGTTAGTCCCTAGTGTTATTGTATTCTAGCCATAGTTGTAACTTAGAAAAATCTTTTTCCATGACTTTAATTTGTACAATTAATTAAAAGCCCAAGTCTTTCACATCAAAATCGTTCTTTTGCTCCATATATACATAATTGCACAACTTTTCAATTCTCTTCAACAAATCATTCAATGGATCATTTAATTCTAAAGTTACTATCAAGAGACCGTGATATGTTTCAATACAAGAAGCTCATTTTGATTTCGCAATAAACAAAATAACATATGCTTTATTTAAAAAATAAACAAAAATAATGAAAAAAAAATCAAATAGAAAAATAAGGAGATCAAAATAATTTTGTGAAATCACAAGCATGAATACTAGTTACTAACTAAATGACATGAAATCTATGGTGAACAAATATTGTTTAATGTAAATTTACTCAGATAGAAGTTAGCAAAACTGGTGGGAAAAACATGAAATTAAAGTTAATAATAAGGTTTTTTTTTTTTTTTCTTTGAGGGGAAAGTTAATACATAAGTTTTGAAATTGTTGATAGCTATAAATTAAATTATGTTAGTTGTATATCATATATTAACTAAGGGGGTGTTTGACAATCTCAAAAACTAAGTTAACATGGTATAAAGTAGAACTAGTTATGTTAACCGGTATAAAAATAAACTAATTTTTTATTGAACGTTGTTTAGTTCGATAATTTATAACTTAGCTTTAATATAGGTCATCGTCTTATTATTATTATTATTATTATTCTATAACTTTTTCATCTTGATTATGTCATTAAAAAATCAATCTAGTAGACTGTGGCGGCTGACAGTGGTGGACGGTGGCAGCCGATGGTGATGGGTGGTGGAAAACGGTGGTGGCTAGTGACAGCAAATGGTAGAGGACAGGGCGGTAGCGACAGCAGACAGTGGCGAATGATGGCAATCAGTGGTGGTTGATGGTGGCAATTAGTAGCGGTTGGCAACAGGTGGTGGTGATAGCGATACTAGTCGGCGGCAAACAATGGTGGACAACAGCGGTGGATGACAACAGCCAACAGTGGTAGACTGCAGCATCAAACAGTGGTGGACAATGATGGCAAACAATTGGTATGGTCAATGAAGGAGAAAGAATTAATTAGTGTAAAGTGAGAAGAATAGTAGTGAAAAGATATAAAATAGAAGAAGAAAAAATTAGGACGAAATAAAACTAATTCAAAATTGGTTTTTTTAAGAAATAGTTTTAAATCTAAATTGGTTCAAATAAAAACTAGTTTTAGAATATTTAGGTAGTTATCAAACAATGATTATTAAAAACTAGGCCCCATTATACCTAGTTAACCAGTTTTTCTAGTTTTCCAAACACCCCCTAAAAATCATGTAGTTTGTTCGAAATAAATTATTTTTAGTATAATTATACTCATATTTATCAACAATATTAACAAAACCACTTAAAAAAAGAGGCTTGGAAATCAATAAAAATTATAAGGTTGTATTCACTTTTCGATTAAACTATATATAGTATGTTTCGTTTAAATAGATGTAAGAGACCTCTTTGAAGACAACGTTGGTAGTGGTATTTAAGGTTCTCCCTTCCTTATCATGTATTAAGATATTTAACCCTTATTTGCTTTGAACTCTAGAAAATGCCACATATAGATTTTAGATAGATATAATCCAACACTTGCTAGTGATTGACCTTGTGACTTCTTGATAGGCATAGCATATGAAACAATTAAAGGAGACTGTCTTTTTGTAAGTCTAAAAGGGCAGGTGATTGGGAAGGAGACAGACATTTTAGGAATGTAAACAACATTTTGAATATTGTTTCCATATGTATATCTTGGCTTCAATAACAAACTTTCTAGCCTTGTGACAATCAATATCTATTGTCGCTGCATACTCCTTCAAATTGGTCAAAAATTTTCAACAACATAATACATAGGGGCACCTACTTTTAATTTGACTTTGTGATTAAAGAATTCCTAAAGTTCAGTAATTAGAAACTCTAGAGTAAGTGACTCAAGTGCTGTTCTGATTTTTCATCGAATCAACTCAGTTATTCTTTTTCATTGCATGGGAATAGTGAAAGAACACATTCATTAATCTTATCGAAGACCTCAATTGTTGATGCTAGAATGGATCTAGACTGAAAAAAAGTCTTCATTCTAGTATCGTTATACTAATTCAAGATTTGCACTTTACACTATAGCATTCAAGGTGTCATCAAAATCTTTGATGATGAAATATATATATCAAATTTTTATTAAATAAAAATTAAAATAATAAATATTTAATTTATATATTTGTGCAACGCACAAGAAAAATAACTAACTAGATACTAAAAAGAGACTCATATCTAAAATTTAATAATTATATAATTCATCTTTATTTTGTTCATCTTCAATCCTTGTTGTTGAACTTGAGTAGAGCTAACTTGGTGGCAGAACCTTCATTCCTTAGAGTTAAAAGCAGACTTAGTGCAATGTTTTCTCAGGTGCAAGCGTACTTCCAAAGAGATTGGAGGATCAAGCTATCTCGTGTAGAGGGAAGGCAATAGAATAGCTAGTTTACTAGCAAGGCATGGTCATACTCTAGATTTGGGTTTTAGTTACATCCTCTAACTCAAATGGTAATAATAATAATAATGATAATAATAAACGTGATCGATAGAACATACCGCATTGGGTTTTAGTATATTGAGTTGATGAAGTACACCATTTCATTTGCCTTCGATTTGCGAACAATAAACTTACTAGATTCTTGAATTTTATGATTTCGAACTCCATGCTTCTCATAAAACTGACAAGAGAATTAATGTAACCTTGAAGAATACATGAATGAGCAAACAAGCTATAGGTGAAGTAAGAATGCTGATTTGTGTGTCTTGACCCGTTTGTTTATTGTGCAACAAAAATGTATATAATATACTTTTATTACATTAACAACCAAATCAGTCCTTTAAAAATATACGCAATACCATCCTCTGAAGACTTCAGATATCAATGTGGTTGTTCATTAATGTTTAAAATATATATTAATCTAGTCCTCTAATGTATATTTTGATAATAATTTGGTCCTTAAATTGATGGACATTTTATATTATAAATGATCAAATTGATGCCAAAAATATTTGAAGGACTAATTTAATATTTCACACATCTTTCTTTGACTAATTTGAGCATTTTCTTTTCTTTTCTTTTTTTTGTCTAAACCATTAGTATCCAAATTTCACTAAACTGCTCAAGTTAGGTCGGCTCACTATAAGGGTAAAACACTTCCAATGCTAATTTTTCCATTCACTGACTTGATGTTAAAGCCTTGCTTAGAGGAACAAGTGCAAATTCATTTGATCAAACCAAATGTTTTCTCCATTTATTATGGGCAAAATGACTGTGTCTTAAATTTGTATAGCATAATATGGTGATTTTATCATATATTTTTTTATTGGATAAAGCCTCATTTATGTCCTTCACATTTTATAATAATTTTAATTTAGTTTCAAAAGTTTTTTTTTTGTTCTATCCACATCTTTGATATTTTCAAAATATCTTAATCTTACCATTTCAGCATTCAAATTATAAAGGAAAAAAAAAACTAATATGAATGTTAGGTTATAATATTAGTAATAATGTGTTCACTACTTATTTGAATGATATGATATTGTTACCATCATTTTTCCTAATATTTTTGTAGGATATGAAAGTTTTTCCTTTTAATTTAAACACCTATAATGCTCAATTAATCTTTCTTCTACTAAAACTCATATCTGAAGCTTCTTCTTGGAGAATTAAGGGCAAACAATCTCTATTGGTGGTGTTTGGATATCACCAGATATCACCAACATCGTAATTTTGCCTTAATATCAATTTTTTGTTTATAATTTGGATGTCGTCTATCGAAAAGGCAAGATTGAAATGCTTGTGAAACATTAGAGACATAAATAGAACAGCTTAGGGATAAAATTGAAATTTTGGCTAAACATAAGGGACATAAATTAGGCTTTACCCTTTGTTATTCATGTTCTTTTCTTATGGGTATTTATTTGCATAAACGTTATTACATATAACTATTTAACTATCATTTTTTTATTATCAAACTGGAAACATTTAAATAAATGTGACCATTAACTATCTAAAATAAAAGCTAATCTATCATCAAATTAACAATATTGTTTTTTGGTCTAAATCATCTCTATTTGAAGTTTACTAAATCCTAATTAATCTAATTCGACTTAGATTGATCTAATATGAGAATAAAGTTCTTTCAATAGTAGGTTTTTTTATTCACAAAACTTGAACTCCAAACCTTATTTAAAGAGAACAATGTTGAGCCACTTGAACCAAGCATTAGTCAATTAATGAGTAAGGTTTAACCAAGGGGTTGTGGTGTTGGATTAGGAATTCGATCCCCACATATCCATCCTTTCCCCGATCCCGCTAGCTCCACTATGAGCTCCTTAGAACAAAAAAAAAAAAAAACTATAAATTATTTGATACAATATTATTTCTAATCAAATAAAAAATAAATATCATATAAAAGACAAAATTTTTATCAACTTTTCATAATATTTCTTTTATCAAATAATTAAAATATTAAGAATAATAGGTTTGAATCCTGTGAATGGATAAAACTAATACTAGAAGACATTTACTTTATAGTACAATGGCCCAGCTCAAATTGAATTAGTTGGAATCTAGTATACTCAAAATACTAATGGTTTAGACCAGTGAAATATATAATATCCCCATTTTCGTAAACAGAACGTAATGAAAACTTTGAATTATTTCTCTTAGGCAGTGTGAGAATTTCTCAGGCAGCGCTATGCCATGATGATTCTCACACTTGGAATTATAGGGTAGTGTAAAACTGCCGTTGAAAATATGGCACTGCCATATGTTAAAAATTAAGAAATGATAAAAGTGCCCCTGTAAATTTTTGTTAATTGCAGTGATACCCAAAATTTTTAGAAATTTTGTTTTGACCCTAAAAACTTATTCCCACAATAACCCTAGAACTTTTCATGAAATAACCTTTATGTCCCAACATCTGTAGAATTAGCAGAATGGGATTTTAAACAGAGCTAAATCAAGTGGTGAAACCGTAGAAGTTTAAATCTCTGCCGATTGGGCCATGGAGGCAATCTGGTGTGAAATGATGTGAGGTGCCCCTGTAATTGCTCAAAATTACGAAAATACCATTAGCTATAAAAAATAGAAAATAGAAAAGTTCCGAATTTGTAAAAACAATTATTTCACGTTAACAATCAATTTATTCGATCTTATTGACTAAGTAAGGTTAATTAGGAGTTAATTATATATTAATTAGAGAGATTAGGCTTAGGAGCAATTAGAATAGAGATATAGAAATTATCTCAGAGTCATTTAGTAAAGTTTTGCCGATTTGAAGAAAATCGGCGAAGATTCGGTATTTTAAATTGCCAGAACCGAACCAGTAGAATTTTCTACTAGAAACCCTCACTTTAGTGGCTGAAATTCAGCGACCCTTACCACATATGAGTGGTGTCAAGTGTTGCTCAAGATAGTGGAGAAACTTGGCCTCACCTTCACCGGATTTTTATTGTTTTTCGCCTAGTTGTTCGATTTTCATCGAATAACTGGGATTAATTAGGATTCGATTAAACATTCACTTAAAACCAATTAAGTGTGATTTAGAAGGATTAGATTTGATGGAATTAGATTAGAACCATAGGAAACCTCATAGGATTTTTCTAAAACCATTTTACCAAGTTGAAGGAAATTGGTAGAATTTCGACATTTTAAACTGTCGGAACTGGACCAATAGAAATTATACTATGAGAACCCTATGATGGAGGGCTAAGATTTAGCCAAAACATCCCTACAAGTGGCGCCTCCATCAGCTATAAAAGAGGGAAGCCAAGCCAAGTTTGAATGAGGATTGAAGTCCACCAATCAAGAGCTAACTTCCTTCATAAGTTTTCATTTTTTTTTTCTTCCTTCTCCCCTTAAATTTTCGGCCTCCCCACAACCAGCCTCATTTTCCCACTTTCCTTCATCTTCTTTCACTTCCTCTCATCCCCAAGCTCAAGCTCCAACCATCAACTTCACTCCAAGATCAAGTTCCACTAAGATTTCACACCACCAAGATAGGAATTTCAACTTTCTCCTTCTTTTCTTTGATTTGGGACTACTTAGGGTCCCTTGTTCATCTATAATTCTGATGTTATCTTCAGTGATGATGATGAATTAAAGTTGCTTTAAGGTGTATATGTGGGTTTGAATTGAAGATTTGATGGATAGATTTAAGGAAAACATGAATTCAAGAAGAATCCAAGAAGCTAGTAGGGTTTTCCCCTCGATGGTCCATACGGCGGAGTGTACGGCTCCTCCTACAGCTGTTTAAATTTGATGATTCTATTTTCATATGAAAATAGATATTCAGGGCTTTCCATACATATAAAACATAAGGTCATTGGATTAGTATAGAATTAGTTATGAATTTTTGAAGTTTAACCTAGAAATCTGGATTCTTATCTGGGCAGTATGAATGGAGAAAGGTGTAACTCACCCTATACAACTCTAAATTGAGTGCAACTAATGCTGTTTAAAATCTAACATGTAAGAAAACATTCCAGAAAAATTTCAGAGTCAGATTCATTGCCATTTATTCCCAGCACATCAATGAATTTACCTTAAGTTCAAACTGGGCTGGAACAGGGTAGTCCAATAGGTCAAGTTTCGGGGCTTATATCTCAAAACATACTCATGCAAATGATATGAAACTTATTTCATTTGAAAGCTTGTCCTGTTAGCTTTAATGTGATATAAATTTCGTATGATTTCATTTAGTTTTCTATTTTTAGTGAATTTTTACTTTTAAGAGTGCAATTCTAGCTAGTTGTAGGGCAAATAGAAGTAAACTTTGAATAACTTGAGCTACATAAATCAAAATGAGATGGGACCAAAAGGGTTGGAAACTAGATACACAGCACTATAACATATTCAAAATTTAGATCCAACTGAATTGAATAGAAATTATGGTGAATTTTACAAAATTGGGCAGAATTGAGTAGAAAACCTAAGTTATGTATTTATGTTGACATGTTATATGATTAATATTATTATTATAAAACTTGATGCTCTATGTTGGTGTTGTTGATTGATTGATCCTTTTGGTAGTCTGACACTATTCATAGGGAAGTGGACTCGATCCGTTATGCTGTCGAAAATTCAGTAGAAATATGTGAATCATATGAATGTTATACATTTATACGTTATGCTCATAAGATTTATATATGCAAGAATGATTTAAGTATGATGTGAAGTATATAGATGAATGCATGTAGCATATGCATGTATAATCATGTCCAAAGAAGAATAAGATTTATGAGAACTTACAAGAAAGACGTACCAAGTTACCATGTGAGGCATAGCATAGACCCAGCTAGCATGGGCCAGAGCGATACTGTCTAAGACTTAGGCCAGCCCTCGACTATATTTAAGGGGGATAGACCGGTGTGAGGGTCGGAGAAAGCAAACCCGTTACTCATGTATAGGTACGAGCTCGGACTTGAAAAACAGGCTATTACCCAGGGGTGAGAGAGGCCATTTACCTCTGGAGGACCAAGTATAGAAGAGCAAGGTTAAGTTGCAAGTTAAAGAAAGAGAGGAATTAAGTCAAGTGCACTTGCATACAATCAAGTACAAGCATCTATATGTGCATTTCTAATTATCTCATTATGTCATGATGTTATTATGACTCTTACTGAATTATATTATACTATTCGTGTTTCTATGTCTGTCATATAATATGCTAAGTGGTTGCTAAAATATAACCCGTTTCGAGAAAGATATTTTCAACTTAAAATTGAACCACTGCTTGCGTATATATGCTCACATTTTCATAAGAAACCGAAGCGGCTGGAATGTTTATGACGGCAATGTATGAGTAATAGTTCGACTTTACCTACTGAGAATCTTAAGTTCTCACTACCTGCTTGTATGTTTTTCTTTTCCGTAAACATTCCAGCACCTAAGTTGGAAATCAAGTACGAGGCAGAGTACTGGGACATTTTCTGAGCAAGACTCGAACGCAAACCAGACCAAGAGACTATTGAAGCTAGCTAGTGACCAGTCGAAAGCAAGTTCTGTGTATTATGTTAGTCACAATTATTTTTAAATTGTAATTATTTTATCCTCTATGTATCAGAGATGATGAAGTTTATGAATTATTAGTCAGTAATAAAGTGTGCAGTTAAAGGGCCATATATTATATTTTCTATATTTTAAAGTTTTCTTAGCACAGTGACAACCTTTTAATATAACTCCATGACTCGAGTATGGCTTATATAATAAAGGGTGTTACAATTATTAAAATTCTGGGCATCACTGCAATTAACAAAAGTTTACAGGGGCACTTTTATCATTTTCTAATTTTTAACATATGGCAGTGCCATATTTTCAATGACAGTTTTACACTACCCTATAATTCCAAGTGTAAGGATCATCATGGCATAGCGCTGCCTGAGAAATTCTTACACTGCCTAAGGAAAATAATTCAAAGTTTCCATTACATTCTGTTTACGAAAGTGGGGATGTTACAAAAAACAAAAGTAATATTAAAGGAAGAAATATTTTACATAAAATAGGATTAAGGGTCTATTTGGTTAAATATTTTTGAAATTGATATTTTTTAATCAAAGGATACACATAAAAACTGTTAGATAATTAGATGAATTTCTTTCAAAATAATTTTTTAAATTAAAATTTTGAAAAGATTATTTTAATGCCTATTTTCATAAATTACAAAGAGTAATCTTTTTTAAAAAAAAAAAAACTTTATCAAATGCACTCTAATTAAAGAAAATAGTTTAAACCTTTCAATTTTGTAAAGGATTGTATAGTTGAACTTATTTTTGTGTTAGCATTCAAAATAGTTGAATAAGTATGATAGCTGAATGAGCAGTTTAGCTAAGAAAGAGATACCTAAGTAAGGGGATTAGTCTTAGGCAAGATGGGCTAGTCGGCCATTCGAGCTTGGGCTAGTGGTGATTCAGTAAGTTGCATAAATGGGTGAGCTGAGTGAACGGCGTACTTTAGAATAATTAGTTATTGTAAATAGGTGAAGGCTCTGGTACACCTTAATTAATAAGGTGCATCAAATACCTTGTAATCTAATAGTGCGTTCATACTTCCCACACTTGTGATATACCCCGAATTCTCTCAAACTCTCTCTCTCTCTCTCTCTCTAATCGCTCATAGCACTGTCCTTAGATCTAGGGTTTTTACTTTGCGTGGATTACTGTGATGGAGGATTATTATGTTGGTGGTGATGTTGCTGCAGCGGCGGAGTAGAAGTGAGCGATTAGAGGTTGGTGTCACGCATGGCCTTCTTCTCGGGGTTAGAAAGGACAAACCAAGTGTCGTGCATAAGGAAGAAGGCATAGGCAGCGAAGGCAAAGGGGTTACTATGGGGGTTGAGGAAGAGGGTAAGGCAACGGTATTGGGTGCAACGTGGTCGATGTTGGTTGTGTAGCGGTGAATCTGGAGGATCCCGTACTAGTCGCATTGCTAGTCATTGTTCCACATCTCGCTGGTGAAGAGCACATCGATTGTCGTTAGGAGCAGCTCTGATGCATCGAATGTCAAGTAGGATTCACGGGCCCCAATCACAGTGGATTGCACCCCGTGTAGGTCACCTACCTCACCTGTGATTCACAAAGTTTTTTTTAGCATACCTATTTATTTTCCAGGAGCAAGATTTCTATGTTGATGTGTTAGGATTACGTGGATTGTGGTTACTATACAATTACAATCTCGTGTGCTACTATGTTAATTAGTCAAAAGGCCCAGAATGAAAGGTGCTAGAGTTTGAGCATGTTTAGAAGTGGGAAGAGAGAGAGGGGGGAGATGGATATATGAGAAGTATGAATGTACCATCAGATCCTAGCCATTAACTTAGAAGGTGTGTGATGCACCTTGTTAATTAAGATGCATTAGAGCCTTTATCTTGTAGAGAAAGAAAGTAATTTGACAAGGTGGTAACTGTTTCCGAACATATAGGACATTATCTAACTTATCTAACATGAAGATTTTGGATCAACAACATGAAGGAATGGTTACAATCCTGAAAAGAAGTGTTCTGAAGCAGTTTTGAGGTAGTTCTAGTTAAAAACATTTCCTTTTCGTTGTTCAACCTTGAAATCAAGCATGCCCACTACCCAAAATGCAAAAACAAAAGGGTTCAAATTATTTGAAATGGTCATGATAGTGATGATGTCAATCAAACAAGGGAAATCCTGCCGAGGTGTTGGTCAGGTGGAGGAAGAGAGTGCCTGATTCTGAGCGCACAAAGAGAGAGAGAGCAAAGGAAGCGATGATGATGCCAAGGAGATCGGCAACGATGTCCTTGATGGAAGCTTTGGCGGAGCAAAAGTATCCGAGGTGATTGGTGGTGCCAATAGTCACCAATCCTATCCCCAGACCAAGTCACCATCGGTGCTGCCCTCTTGCCCTTCAATCTCTCCTCTCTTCAGTTTTTGCACAAACAATTACCCCAAAACCCTAAAATGCCAACTTTGCCACAATGCGTTGATCAGTTAAAAAATCAAACATGCCTGGCCATCAAAAAGCAACGTATATTCAAAATAAAAATGGAAAAAGTTTAAGATAACCAAAAAATAGGAAAACACACCTATATAGAGCTATAAAGAGGGGCGCTGAGCTAGAGCCTGTATATTGAGAAATTGATGATGGTAGAGAAGAGCAGAGAGCTAGTGGACAATGGCAATGAGCAACGGTAAGATAGCCAGTAGGTCACTGTGCACACGAAGAGGGAAGGGGAGATAGTTAGTGAGAACGATAGAAGACGAAAGTGTAGTGTTATTTTTGTATAACTTTAGGGATAGAATGGTAAATGAATAGGGAAAGAAGTGGGAAGGAAGTGGGTTCGAATTTTTAGGGATAGTTACCTCTCTCTTTTACTGCTTCTGCTTTTGTGAGAAGCAAGTCCCTATCTGCTTCTCAAAAAAGTACAAAAATTGATTATTTTCTATTTTTGTTTTTTTTAGAATCATAAACAAATAGTCCATTTTTACTTCAAAGATACTTTTTTTCAAAAAAATTTGTAAAAAAGTACTTTTTGCACTCATTGAAGCACAAACAAACGGGCTCAATATCGCTAACCATTATAACATTAGTGTAGAATATGGATTATCGAACGTGGTTAGTGGGGTTATGCCGTGTCATTGTTCTTGTATGTTATAAATACCTTGACAGAACTTGCAACGCACACAATTCTTATCAATACTAAAATCAAAGTACAAGTTTCTCGTTTCCTTTGTGCCTTTACATTCAGATCTTTTACATTCCAATCTTTATATTCAGACCTTACCATTTTTCTTTTACATTACGCCATTTATTTTTCTCAAACTTATTTTCAACTGTTTTCTTAGCTTAGCTTGTTAGAGTAGTTTGAGAACTCATAACTAAAGAGAAGAGTTCCCACCTTAGCTAAATCGTCTAATACTTAGGAACAATAGTGTTTTGCAATTCATGTCCACGGACTAAAATCCTGGACTAGCTTCTTGACATGTCATCATTCATCTAATTAGCCGGTAGCAGAAAATATAAGCAAAACAATCTGTATTATGATTTATACAACTAAAAACAACCAACATAAGCTTAGTAAAAGTTGAGTCAAGTTAGGATTAGATTAGTTTGAATAAAATTTTTTATTAACTCAAATAAAAACTTAAAACTTCCAAATCAGCGAAAAAAGAAAAAGAAAAAAAAAAGTGAACTGACTCATTAATTTGGTTGGAATTTTTATATTTTTATTTGAATTGTTTTGGATTTTGAACGGCTTTGCTTCCAACCCTCAGTGTGGAGATGAACTTAGGCAGAATGTGTATCCTTTTGTGGATCTAAAATTTGTCCAAATTATGAGTATATATACCTGACAAAAGCTTAAAAAGTTAAATCATTAAAGAGGAGGCAAAAGCATAATTTAATGATGGCAACTGAGACCCATCACCATTTCCCCCAACTTTGCTTTTCTTCCTTTTTCTTTTTCCAATGTATTGCGTTTATCGTGTTTCTGATCAGATTGGTGTCGACATCTCTAATGGTACATGTTCGAAGGGATGTAGATGGACAAAGCAAAATGATTTTTGGATATATATATCTGTGTGTACGGGGATCTCAATTAAATAAATATAAATTTTAATTATATAAATATTGATTATGATATTAATAAGATTGCATTTATAACGTTGATAAAAGTTAAATGCCAATTCTATATTTATATAATCAAAATCTACAATTATTTAAACTGTAATCAATAGATATTAATCAATATATCTAAATAGATATATGCAAATATCATTATAGTATAAAAAAATGATATTTAAGCTAAAATTTTTAGTCATAATATGATTTTTTTTCTATTAGAGTTGTTTATTCTTATATAAATTTACTAACAACAAGTTAAAAAAATTAATTTTAATATATTATCAATATAAAATATTTTATATATCAATCAATTATAAAGTACCACATATATAATCTTTAATATAATTATGGTAAGAGTTCAATGTTTTTAATAATATAAAAATATATTATTAAATATGTGTAAAATAATTTTATACTAATAATATATCAAAAATAAATTCTTAAAAAAATTACTTCTAAATAATCAAAATCTTATGAGTTTTGCCAATAACAATGAAAATGATAATGAAAGTGTATTATTTATCAATAGAACGCAATCTTAATATACTGTTTGCGGAGAAAGTTTTGGATTTATATTTAATAATATGTTATTATATTATTCAAAAAAATATGACATTTTATATTAATATTTACCTATTAAAATTGAGTTCTTAATACAAAATTTAACTCACAGTATAAGAAAAATTTATAATAAAAATATATTAAAATTAAATTTTTATAAATAAATACAAGACACAATTATATAGTTATATGTCTCGATTTGAAAAACATTCTTCCATAAAAAAAATGCTCTTAATTACAAGAGATAGTTATTATCGTCAGAGATGTGTTTTATTAATTAGGTTGAAATTCATAAAATCTCCTTGAGCCATATTATTTGTACAACTTATCCCTGAATTTTAAAATAATACATAACCCTTAAACTTTATACATTGTGCTAACCACCTTATTCAAGATTTTGCTGATGTTAGCACAACAATATGAAAAGATCAGACCAGGATATACCGACGAACAAAAAGTGAACATTGACTTGATAGATAGATGAAACAGCAAATCAATTAATTGCATTATAAATCTACGACGAATGCTTTTCCTAGAGAATGAAAATAAATAAATTTGATGAAAGCTGGATAAGCTATCGTCAGTAATAAGAGCATTACTGACTACGAGCCAGACATAAGCTTCCAAAGGTATACCATTGCAAAATAAGCAACCGTAAGACTTTGGTTGTATTGTTGGTTAAAGGGTTGTTATTAGCACAATGTATTACACCGTTTCAAAATTTAGAGGATAAGTAGCAATATAGTTGAAGGGGGTTATATGAATTTAGAAATGGATCCTCTTATAACGCCCTCTATTATATAAGTCATATTCGAATTATAGAATTATATTTAGAGGTTGTTACAGTACTATAAAAACTTATAACTTAATAAAAATATAATATATGACCCTGACAATATTACTGAATAAGGATTTACAATTTTAAATATTTGAAAAATACATCTATAGTTTTAAAATACAATGCTATGCAAGATATAAACATCATTATTCACAGAATATGTCTCACTCTACATCCTCCACTTTATACTTGAGTCAGAGTTCTTGGTGTTAGACTCAAGTAATCCACACTTTGCAGTTCGTAGAAGACCCGAAGTTCTACTAGCACTTGAAGCATGTTCTTTATACTGGAATATTTATGAGAACATACAAATAGGTAATGAGAATCTAAGATTCTTAGTAGGTATACTCAATCCACTAAGCATATATGTGTCATCGTAAGTATTTTAGCCACTTTAGTTTATGATAAAAAGGTGGACAAACACATATAGGTCCAATTTAAGTTTGAAAACATATTTCTCGAAGCGGGTTACTTTTAGCAATCATTTGGCGTACCTAATGACAAGTATAATAATAGTAACAATATAACATTTTAATCATACTGACTATAGTATAATAAGATACTTAAATATGCATATGCTGATGCAAATAATTGACTTATGCGGGTGCACTTGTCTTTCTTGGCTTTCTTTAGCTTTCTTTAATCTTTTCTAGCCTTCAGTAGACTAATCTATAAGTGAGTTCAACTCGTGACTGTCGTCACACAATATTGACTCGCAAAGGGACTCACATGCCTCTAAATTAGACGGACTTAGCTAGCCAACTATCTTCAAAGTAGAGGGACTTAATAGTTTTAGCTGTCTTTGTAGGGAGGGATTTAAATAACAGCCTATAAATGAAGGGACCGATATCTTGTCTAGTTAACTGCCTTCATAGGAAGGGACCCAATAACTGCCTCCAAGTGAAGAGATCTCATCTTGTCTATTCATATTCTTTCATGGTTCATATGCTTACATATTCATGGATAAATATGATTAAGGAACTTAAAATCATGATATATAATTCATACATTTCTACCGAAAATCCGGCAGTATAATAGTTGAAACATAAGGCTTCCCAAAATAAACAATATACATAATCGGCCAGCCAGTCATAGTAATTATAATCACCATATCAATACACAAATATTACATCATTATGATGAGGAATAGCATAAATGATTCAGCCCATTGGTGTCTCATGGTTTATGGAAATCCTAGACCTTGAAGTTGTGAAGCTATCTTAATTTCCTCAAATCTACATTGAAATTCTAAATTTCACTAAACTTCCATTTTAATTTATTTTAATCTAGAAATTTACTAGATTGTAGCCCTCTTTGTCTACTTTTAAACCTCTTTGGTTTCATAAACTTTGATTTGTATAACTTGAGTTATTAAAGTTTTACTCAAGGCCACCCTATTTTGCGATAGACTTGCACACTTAAATTTAGAAAATTACTAAAATTCCATTCTAAATCCTTTTTTTATCCAAACTTTATATCAAAATATAGCTATTTGGATCATCTTTCAGTTCCAAGAAGTTTCATCCTAATTGAGTAAGTAGAGCTCAAGTTATGAGCTTCTCAAATAGGCTACCCTATTTCCACTTGATAAGATAATAGGTCAACATCCAAGAATTATTAGGAAAAATCTACTCAGTATGTGACTCTGAAATTTTTATGACATAATTTTCTGTCTTAGCTTTTTAATAAAATTAGTTTCATTTAATTTGAATTAATATAGGGTGAGTTATGCCCCTCACATCACACTCTGGTCATAATAGAGAGTAAATTCCAATAATCAATTTCTAAAAATTATAACTAATTCATTTTAAGTCCAATGGTCTTATAATCTATATCCCTATATTGCTCTTAAGTCTAATTTCATTAAAATTATTTTCATGTAAATTTGAATTTTTTAGGGTGAGTTATGCTCTCAGCCATACAGACATCGCCCTATGGTTTCATCCCTCTACTTTTCTATTTTGATTTTATCTTGTTCTTTTGACCACTTTATCAACCTAAACAAAATTTCCCTATCTTAATTCACTAAAAAGGGATCATAACATCATTGTATAAGATTAAATAGATGATCACACATAGAAATCATATCAATCACATCACCACGCAAAACATCAAATAGTTAAGGATTTGAGCTACCTACCTCAAAATCCTTGAAACTATGAAAGTAAGAGAGTCAAGAACAATATCCTAGCCTCTTTCTTCCTTCATGATAGCGAACTATATGGAGATGGAGAGCCTCAACTTGATGCTTAATCATCAATAATTAGAAGGGTTTTATAGAGGAAGAGATAAGGATCAATTTTTATAAAAAAAGTAAGTGGTTTTGAGGCCAATAAGGCCTTCATCTTTGAGCTTGAAGCCCATAACCATAGAGGTGGCAAGAAATAGATGAAGATGGAGAAGAAAAATGGAGATGAGAATATGGGAAGGGTTAGCCGAAAATGTGAGGGTATAATGGGGAGGAGTATGGCTTCTGTGATAAGTTTTGGTTGGCTTCTTAGATAAGTCATTAAGTCAAATTTCATTGGTGGGTTTGGACAAAATTTAAATCCTTCTAAACTTAAATTTGAGTGGCTCATGAGGATTTGTGTGATTAGTTTCTAGCCACACATCCTAGAGTTTTAAACCAATACTCATGTCCACAGACAATATAGGACTATTGAGGATTAATTTAAGGTGTCTAGATATCAATTCGGGTATTCTAAATTACCCAAGATATTATATATGTAGTGTGAGTAACCTCACACTTCTATTTAAAACCAAGTATAGAAAATATCAATTATAGAGTTATTAAATGTATTTTAGTTGTTTACTTAAGGATGTCACCTGCACGGGGTAGGGGCGGGGAGTGCTTCCATGCAACCCCAAACTCTCCTCGCCTTCGCCCTCGTCCCCGATCCTTGTTCCCCGTAGGTCCTTGCGAGGATCCCCATAGAATGGAAAAAAAGTGAAAAAAAATTGGGAAAAAAATTATAAATAATGATATAACTAATTAATCCAACAAAAACACTAAACATAAAATATAGTTATAACATGAAATTGTTTAAAACAACAAATTAAATTAAAAACATATACTTTTTTTTATTCTAACACCAACAACAACAAACCATGTATAAAAAAAAAAAAAGAAAAACAGCACCCAAAAATAGATCTGAGAAAGATGGCTTAATCCACCACCACCACCAACAACAACAAAAAAAGTAGCAACAGGAACAACAATAAAGATAGATCTGAGAAGAAGTAGCACAGATCTAGTCGTGATTGGCAGAGGAGTAACACAACTGTTCGTGGTGGCAACACAACACAACTCTTCAAGTTGGTCCTTTCTCTAGTTGTTGCTTCTAGTTGCTTTTCAAGTTGCTCCTTTTTCTAGTTACTACTAGTTCTGTTTGCTCTTCAAGTTGCTAATCTTCTAGTTACTCTATTAGAACACAAAACAAACATGAACTCCTTCTTCCAAATGCACAATAACCTATATCAAATCTTTAGAAATCATGCCCCACCCATTCCCTATTCACCTGTCAAAAGCCCAAACCACCCCTCTTTATCCATCTTCACCGATTGCTCTCTAGCTACCCATATAGGTCCATATTCCATTATTCTATGCACCCCCTTATTTTCTTGTGTCTCATTTTCTTTTTTTATTATTCTCATGTTTTGTTGCTTCCTTTTCCCATGCCATTTGTATGCTTCTCTACGGTCCTCAGGTTAATGCAGGTGATTCTCATGAAATGGATCTAAATTTTTGGTTGGGGGCACAACCATTCACTGAGTGAAGGTGGAGGTACATGAGTGAGTGAAGAACCAAGAGAACTGGGCTGGAAAACTGAGACTTGGAATTTGTGAAGATGGCAAATCAGGTGGTGAAAGCGAAGAAGGACACAATTGTAGCATGCATAAGTTGTTATAGTACAAACTCATGAACCAAAGCCAAAAGCCATGAGAGACTCTTTGACGTATAATCTAAGGTAAGTAGGATGGGTTTATTTTTGTCTCTATAAAGAGTAGACCATAGTTAATTATTTTGCCATGCAATGGTTAAGGAAGAAACACTAACATTGACATTTGTCTCTACCCGTAGCTTTGGGGTGAGGTGCAATTTAGAGAGAATAATGGGGTTCGTTGTAATCTCTTCAAACCTGGAGGGGGGCAAGTGCATTTTACCCTAAATTTTTATATGACTTTGTTATGTATGATATTTTATCATTGATTTAAAAGATAGGATCTAGACAAAATATATAACATAAGAGAATAAATAGTGAGAGATTATATATAACAAACTCATATGAAAATTTAATATGAGAAGGTTCAATCCCTATGAATTTTAACCTACTTTTTTATGGGTAGAAATCCATTTATTTCAAAAGTAAGTTTTCGTACACCTACTTCATTCAACAACTTTTTATAAATATTGAATTTAATCCAACCATTGAGTTATGTGATATTAAATTGATCATCAAGCATGCTAAATTTCTGAAAAATTAGACATTACTAAGTATGTAATATAATAATTGATATTTATTTATTTATACTTTATTTATTTGAACAAAGATATGTGTTTTAGGTAAGTTACAATATTACTTTTTCATGAAAATTATTGCTTAAATAAGATGCAGTTTCAGGAGAATTAATGGCTCAAATGAGTTAAAAGAGTGATGTCTCAATTAAAACATACTTTTTATGAGAATTCATGGCTTTGGTTAGATGCTATTTTATGAAAAGTCAAGTCTTAATTATGATATTTCATGAAAAAATATGTTCTTCAATGTATGAAAGGGCATTATTGGTATGCTAAACCATACATAGGGGAACAGGGGGCCATGAATACTATTTTCCATGATTTGATTGAGAAAATAATGGAAGCTTATATTGGCGACATCATGGTCAAATCCAATACATCAAAACTCATCTATCAAATTTAAAGCAATCTTTCAACAAATAAGAAAACATGGATTGAAAATGAATCCCCTAAAATATGCCTTTGGCATTTCTGCAAGCAATTTCTTGGGATTTTGTGTGCATAAGAAAGGAATTAAGGTTGATAAGAACAAAGCAAAAGCTGTGCTGGAAGCAAGTCCTCCAACAAATTTAAAACAACTTCAATCCTTGATGGGCAAAATAAATTTCCTTTGGTGATTTATTCCTAATTTGTCAACTAAGATGAATGTATTTGCCCCATTGTTGAAGCTCAAGCAAAAGGAGGGATTCAGGTAGACGAAAAAGCATCAGTTGTCTTTCAACAAAGTCAAAAAATGTTTGGCCAATCCTCCAATGATGATCTCACCAATGGCAGCAAGACCTCTGAAGCTTTATATTTTAGCTTTACCTCAGTCGAATGCTCAATGAAGTTAAAACTAGATACAGTCCCATTGAGAAGCTATGTCTATCTTTATACTATTCCTATATTAAACTGAAATATTATTTAATGCCATTTCATGTTCTAATTATTTCACAAACTGATATTATTACTTATATGTTGTCAAAACCTATGATACATGGTTGAATTGGCAAATGGATGATATCCTTGACTGAATTTTCATTATAATATGTTCTTGCTAAGGCACTGAAAGGTCAAGTGCTAGCATATTTTTTAACTAAACATACAAATGTTGAATTATAGCCAGTTGAAACAAATTGTGTTGGGAATAAACCTTGGAAGCTATATTTTGATGGCTTTTGACATAAGGATGGGGTTGGAATTGTGGTTTTTATTATTTTCCCAAATGATGAAACTAGTAGGTTCATGTTTGAACTCCAATATGAGTACTCAAATAATGAAGCCAAATACAAGGCTTTGATATTAGGACTTGAGGTTCTCTTGAGTTGAAAAGTTAAACATGTTGAAATACTTGGAGACTCATTGCTTATGGTCAAACAAGTAGCATGAGAATATAGATGTATAAATCCTAATTTAATTAAATAATTGGCCATTGTGACAAGATTGTTGTATGAATTTGATGAGGTAATAATTCGACATGTGCCAAGAGAGCAAAATTGGGAAGCTAATGAGCTTGCTCAAATTGCTTCTAAATATAAAGTGAGTGATTTGATACTCCTTAAGTTTTGCCAAATAAAGAACATCTTTAGCCCTGTTGAAGAAAGAGAGGTTATGTTTATCGACCAATTGGAATAGTCAGATTGGAGAAAACCAATTGTTGATTATTTAAGAAACCCTAATGGTTTGGTAGATAGAAAGATAAGAAAATAGAGCCACGAATTATGTAATTCTGGTGGATACTCTATTTAGAAGATCTTTTGACGGAAGTTTGTCCGCATGTCTTGGTAAGGATGATGCTTATTTAGCATTAGTCGAAGTCCACGAAGGTATTTGTGGGGCTCACCAAGCTGGTGATAAAATGAAGTGGACATTAAATTGACAAAAGGTTTATTGGCCAATTATGATTAAAGATTGCATGGAATATGCAAAATCATGTGAAAAGTGTCAAAAACACGCTAACGTACAACATATTACAGCATATGAATCACACTTGATTGTCAAGCTATGGCCATTTCAAGGATGGGCTTTAGATATTATTGGTCAAATTAATCTACCATCATTAAAAGGTCATAAATTTATATTGGTAGCTATCAATTACTTTACTAAATGGACTAAGGTGAAAGCCTTGAAAGAAGTTACCCAGAATGAAGTCATTGACTTTATCAAAGAACAAATTTTGCAATGAAGTCCCCAACGTGGGAAGGACCATTTTGTGTCAAAAAAAGTATTTTCTAGCAATGCCTATAGCCTAGTTGAGGTCAAAATAGGAAACAAATTGCATGTAATCAACAAAAAGTATTTAAAAAGCTATCATAAACCAATAGAGAAAGTTCAAATTGGCCTTAGGCCATGATATTCATTGTCAATTATATAAATTAAAAGTTGACTTCTTCCCGCCAACCTTTTGTCAAAGAAAAGAGAATAAATTCAAGCCTTAACAATCTTAAGATATTCCTTGACATCTTGGAGCTGATTTGACAAGAGCTCGTGGGTTTCTTTTGCCTTCTTTACTACAAGTAGAGCTGTCAAAGTGGACCAACCGGGCTCACCCAGGTTGGCCCACCACGGGTCAGGGGCTGGGACTAGCTATACGGGCTAGCTTACTTTTCTGGTGAGCTATAAAAATACCTACCCGGCTCAACCCACTTAAGTTGGTGGGTTAAACGGGATGGCTCACCAAAAGGTAATAAAAAATTAAAAAAATAGAAAAAAAACCTTAAAATTAATTAAAAATACCAAAAAAAGGTTAAAAAATTAAATGGTTATATATACACTAGTATCAGAAACTTTAGCTGTACAAAAACCAAAAGAAATTATGCAAAACAAAGGGAACAACATACAGAATTCAGCACAACAAACAAAGGTTCACCAAGGTAGTAACAACTAATAACCTTTAATCTTATTAGGTAATGGTTAAAATTGGTCAAATATAACAATTAAGCAACCATATAAAGTACTATATACTATACATCATAGAGTGTAGTTATTAGTTGTTGGTGTTACCCTTCATTTTTTACTAGTGCTAACCTTTTTTTAAAAAAAAAACTGTAAAAAAAGAGGGTCAACCCACTTCCAACCCACCCCGAACCCACTTAACCTGTGGGTTATACGGGTTGGGTCAAATTGACCCATTTTTATATGAGATAAGATTTTGCTAGCTCTGGCTAATGAATTGCAACCTACTTTGATTGCTCTAGCTGCAAGCTCGGCCTTAGGGAGCTCTTCATTGATTTTTTGGCCCTTAGATAGTTTCTTTTTGAGCTCATCCTTCAAGGCATTGGTGGTGGTATCCGTTTTCTCTTCATATTTAAGGAGCATCAACTTCTTCTCTGCCAATTTCTTGAGTTGCTCTTCTAATTTGGCCTTATTAGATTGTACCTTAGTAAGAACGACCTTGACCTTGGTTAATGTATTGGCCAAGTTGGATCTTTTCCTCTTAATTCCCTCCAAGTCTTTATAGAGCTTGGATTTTGACTTAGTGAGAGTGCAATGGTGGTCCAAAGCTTGGCGAGCTAGCAATAGTTCCTTGTTGAGATCCTTTGAAAATCTTTGAAGTATTGTGGTGGCTTCTTTAAAGTTAGGAGGAAGTTGAAACCAGGAGGCATTGAGCTTAGTGGATTTGCCCAGCAAAGTAGCCATTGATCTCTCGTCAAAGGCTATCGAGTTGAGGTCCTTATGTTCCAACAACTCGTAAGCCTCGATAAAGAGATTGATGGCAGTAGCACTATTCTTGTTGGTGCTAGATCCAGCTAATTATACCTTTGCTGGAGAACCTGCAAAAGCAGGGTTCACACCCAATAACACTTTATCTAGCTTAGTGAAAAGGTCGTCACTTGCAATGTCAAAGGGCGCATGATGAAAGTTACTTCTTTCAACATTCCTCCTTAAATCGCCGAAGTCTTCCAAGATGGGGTTGGCAAAGTCAAAATGTTTTTTAGGAGCAGTCGATATGTCCTTTTCTTTCTCCTTCTCTTGCTCCTTATTATTTTTTGGCTCGTCAGCTATAGACTAGAGTGCTAGGTCTTAAGCAATCAGATTCTATCAAAAGAGAGTATGAAAAGGATTGCTCAAGTAAAAAGGACAGTAAGTCAAAAAATAAAAAGAATAAATACCTTTAGTAGGTCAGAGACTTGAATGTCATGTCCCTGAGAAGGAATAGATGATCCCTAGACGAATGGAAAAGGTTAAGTGGACTAAACCAAATAAAAGAAAAGTTAGAAGTCAAATGAAAAATTCAACAATTATTGAAAAAGGAAAATTCGAAAGAAAAGTATTTTAGAGGATTTCTTTTTTCTTTGCCTCTTAGTTTAAACCGAGGCAGTAGGGGCAACATTAAAAGTGGTTCTCTGAAAAGTCGAAAATGATAATGATTAGCAAATATCTAAAAGAAATCATAAAGGTATAATAGTCAAAAAGTTTACCTCGAGGTCAACAACCTTGGAGTCTTTTTCTTTTTCGATCGGATCCTTCCTTAGTCAAGTAATGGTGTTCTGGGATGATTCTTTGGTAGAGGCCTAGTAAAAGAAAGGATTGCCAAGTTAGTGATATAATTATGAAAGAAAATTCGACCAGTCGAAAAAATGATAAAGGTATTTACCTTGGTCTTTATTTTCTTTAGCTTCTTAAGAGTCTTCTCATAAATAGTGGGAGAAGGAGGTTTGGTGTAATATCCTCACTTTTGTAAATAGAACGTAATGGAAACTTTGAATTATTTCCCTTAAGCAGTGTGAGAATTTCTTAGGCAACGCTATGCCATGATGATCCTCACACTTGGAATTATAGGGTAGTGTAACACTACCATTGAAAATATGGCACTGCCATATGTTAAAAATTAGGAAATGATAAAAATGCCCCTATAAACTTTTGTTAAATGCAATGATGCCCATAATTTTTAGAAATTATGTTTTGACCTTAAAGACTTATTCCCACAATAACCCTAAACCTTTTCATGAAATGACCTTTATGTCCCCACATCTGTAGAATTAGCAGAATGAGATTTTAAACAGAGCAAGATCACGTGATGAAACCGTAGAAGTTTAAATCTCTGCCGATTGGGCCATGGAGGCAGTCGGGTATGAAATGAAGTGGGGCATCCCAGGACTAGCTCAAAATTATGAAAATGCCATTAGTTACGAAAACCAAATAGAAAATGCTAAAAGATTTATGAAAAAGCGAAAATGTAATAGTTCAAAGAAAGGGTGCGATTGATTTGCGCTGCTAATCAACTTATCAGAAAAATAAGGATAAGTAGGGATGAATTATAAATACTAGAGCTAAAAGAAATTTAGATTGTTATGTAAAATACTATGAGAAATTATTTAGTATAACGTCCGAAAATATTCTATCGTTTTTGTTTAGCAAGTTATTCGGTTTTATCAACTACTTGAGATTAATTAGAATTCAATTAAGCATTCACTTAAAGCCAATTAAGTGTGATTTAGAAGGATTAGACTTGATGTAATTAGATTAGAACCATAGAAAACCTCATAGGATTTTTCTAAAATCGGTTTATCGATTTAAAAGAAATCGGTAAGATTTCGGTATTTTAAACTGTCAGAATCGGATCAATAGAAATTATACTGTGAGAACCCTAGGATGGATGGCCAAGATTTAGCTAACTCACCCATGCATGTGGCACCACTAATCGGCCCAAAAGTGGGCAGCTATAGTAAATTGAAAGATGAGAAGGAATCCATCAATCATATGAAACTTGCTTCAAAAGTTTGTGACATATTTCCCTCCTTCTCCTTTAACCCATTCAGCCATCTAAAGGGGCAGACCCCTCATCATTCTCTTCCATCTCATCTTATCTTCACTCCTTCTCCATCAACTCTTCCAGCTTCATCAAGGATTCCTTCAATTCAAGGCACTAATTCAACAAGATTCCACCTTAGAGAGGTAGGATTTCTATTTTCTGCGTCTTGTTTTCATGGATTAAAGCTGTATGAGAATTCAACTCTCTTCACTTCTTTGATGATATACTTGATGTGTGTGATGGTTTATGGTTGGTTTATTAAGTATTTGGAGGGATTGAGATTGAATCTTGCATGGAACATAAGATAGAGAGCAAACTAGAATCTGAAAACCTAGGAGAATCTACGGCAGTCCATACGGTGGAGTGTACGGCTCCATCTACAGCCATTTAAATTTGATGAATATATTTTTATATGAAACTATACATTCAGGGCTTTCCATATATATAAAATATAAGGCCATTGGATTAGTATAGAGTTAGTTATGAATTTTTGAAGTTTGATCTAGAAATTTGGATTCTCATCTGGGCAGTATGAGTTGAGAAGGGTGTAACTCACCCTACACAACTCTAAATTGAGTGGAACTAATGTTGTTTGAAATCTGACATACAAGGAAACATCTCATAAAAATTTTAGAGTTATATTCATTGGCAATTATTCCCAGCATATCAATGAAATTACCTTAAGTTCAAACCGGGCTGGAATAGGGTAGTTCAGTAGGGTCAAGTTACGAGGCTTATATCTCAAAATAAACTCATTCAAATGATATAAAACTTATTTAATTTGAAATCTTGTCCTGTTATCTTTAATTTGATATAAATTTCGTATAATTTCATCTAGTTTCCTATTTTTAGTGAATTTTTATTTTTAAGAGTGCAATTTTGGCTAGTTGTAGGGCAAATAGAAGTAAATTTTAAATAACTTGAGCTACATAAATCAAAATGAGATGGGACTAAAAGGGTTTGAAACTCGACACATAGCACTATAACATATTCAAAATTTAGGTCCAACTGAATTGAATAGAAACTATGGTGAATTTTACAAAATGGGGCAGAATTGAGTAGAATGAGCAGAAAACCTAAGTTATGTATTTATGTTGACATGTTATATGATTGATATTATTGCTGTAAAACTTGATGCTCTATATTGGTTTTGCTGCTTGATTGATTCTTCTGGTAGTCTGGCACTATTCATGGGAAAGCGGACTCGATCCGTTATGCTATCGAAACTCCGACAGAAATATGTGAATTATATGAATATTATACATTTATATGTTATGCTCATAAGATTCATATATGCAAGAATGATTTAAGTATGATATAAAGTATATGAATGAATGCATGTAGCATATGCATGTATAATCATGTCCAAAAAAGGATAAGATTTATGAGAACTTGCAAGAAAGAAGTACCAAGCTACCACATGGCATGGCATAGACCCAGCTAGCGTGAGCCAGAGTGGTACTGTCTAAGACTTGGGCTAACCCTCGACCAGATTTAAGGGGAATAAACTGATGTAAGAGTCGAGGAAAGTAAACCCGTTACTCATATATAGGTACTAGCTCGGACCTGAAAAGCAGGCTATTACCCAAGGATGAGAGAGGCCATTCACCTTTGGAGGACCAAGTACAGAAGAGCAAGGTTAAGTTGCAAGTTAAAGAAAGATACGAATTAAGTCAAGTGCACTTGTTTACAGTCAATTATAAGTATCTATGTAACACCTTCCCAAATATGGTACTATGCTTAAGTCAAAATACTTCACATAGGAGTTGTTACTGTCACTTGATCGGACCTTATCTGGCTGCAACCTTTGGCCACCTTCAATCTTACTAGTCAACTCCACCTCGGAGGACCTTCTTCAGAACTTCTGGACTATCTGGAGATAACACCGAAATAAATATAGGAGTGAGCATTATTAATTCTCAGTAGGATTCATTAAGCTACTATATGTTATATCATCGTTATTATCTCCAGCTGCTTCAATTTATTATGAAAAAGGTGGACATGTTATATAAACTGTTAAATTTTATTGTTCGAAAATATATTGTTCGAAGCAGAGTCCATTTTAGTCATACACTTGATAAACAACGTAAGAATTAAAGCATAAGCATAGCAGATTGTGCATGTACAATGGCTCATCATGAATTTATGTGAATGCACTTATACTTTCTTTTCTTCTATTACTTGTCATGCACATTCCAGAGTATGATCATCATGTCATACTCCATCAGAGTGCGATCGCCATGTCACATTCCTTAGGATGTGGTCATCATGCCATATTCCAGAGTACGATCGCCATGTCATACCCCATCGGGGTGTAATTACCATGTCACACTCCTTAAAATATATTCATCCTGCCATGTCTCAGAGTATGATCGCCATGTCATACTCCATCAGGGTGTGATTACCATGTCACATTCCTTAGGGGTTGGGATCATTATGCCACATTCTAGAGTACGATCACCATGTCATACCCCATTAGAGCGTGATCGCCATGTCATGTTCCTTCGGAATATGGACTCATCATCATATCTTTTATCATAGTATCATAAATACATAGGCTTCATACCTTATTCTCAAATAATAATACTTGCTTAGTATTCATACATGTCGCATAACAATATTAACACATCAACACTTCGAACTATCACTAATTTCTGTCGAATATTCAGCAGCATAACGGATCGAGTCCACTTCCTTGTGAATAGTGCTAGGCTACTAGTAAAACCAATCAAGCAACAGTTCAACATAAAGTAGCAAACATATCATAATAATATCAATTATGTAGGGATTAGGCCGTTATATATCACAATAATGTCTATTATGTAGGGATTGGACCCTTATGTTCAATTCTGCCCGTTATATCAATTCTGCCTGATTTTTGTAAAGTTCACCATAATTTCTATTCAATTCAGTTGGACCTAAATTTTGGATATGTTATATTTTTATGTATCTATTTTCTAACCTCTTTGGTCCCATCTAATTTTGATAAGTATAGCTCAAGTTATTTAAGTTTTATCCCTACCGCCTCAAGTCGCTGTAGTTACACACTTAAAAATAAAAATACACTAAAAATCGAAAACTAGTTCAAATCATACAAAATTGATCTCATAACAGGACAAACTTTCATTTTCAATAAGTTCCATTTCATTTTCTTTAGTAGAGCTTGAGTTATAAGCCCCGAAATTTGACCTTCTTGAACTGCCTGTTTTGTCCTGGTTTGGACATAGGGCAACTTTCTCAAGCCACTAGGAGCAAACAGGACCTTATCTAACTTTGAAATTTTTATGAGATGTTCCCTTATATGTTAGCTTTCAAAAAACATTAGTTTCACTCAATTTAGAGTTGTGTAGGGTGAGTTACATCTTCTCAACTCATACTACCCAAATGAGAATCCAGATTTTTAGGTCAAACTTCCAAAATTCATAACTAACTCTATACTAATCCAATGGCCTTATATTTTATATGTATGGAAAGCCCTGAATGTCTAGTTTCATATGAAAATAGAGTCATCAAATTTAAACGGCTGTAGGCAGAGCCGTATAGACCATCGAGGGAAAAACCCTAACAGCTTCTTGAATTCTTCTTGGATTCATGTTTTTCTTAAACCAATCCATCCAATCTTCAATTCAAACTCACATATACACCTTAAACTAGCCTTAATTCATCATCTCCACCCATAACATCAGAATCACGGATAAACAAGGGACCCTAGACAGCCCCAATTCAAAGAAAAGAAGGAGAAAGTTGAGATTCCTACCTCAAATTGATGTAGAAACTAGCTAGATTTGAGTTCTTGGTGTAGGAAGTGGGTGGAGCTTAGAGATTTGAGGAAGAGGAAGTGAGGAAGAAAAAGAATGAAGGGAGAGAAGTTGGCATGAAGGAGAAACATGAAAATGAAGGGAGTTGGAGGGGATTTTAGAGTCTTAAAGCATGACAAGTGAGTGGTGATTGGTGGAGGCTTGGATGGTGTACATTGAGCCAAGTTTCTCCACTCTTTGGGTAGCCACTTGGTGCCACTTAGGTGGGGGATGGTGGCTGAATTTTAGCCACTCTTTCTAGGGTTTCTTGTGTACAATTCTATTGGTCCGGTTCTAGTGGTTTAAAATACTGAATCTCTACCGATTTCCTGCAAATTGGCAAAATGGTTTTGAAAAATTTTGTGAGGTTTTCTATATATAACTTCAAATCAACTCCTAGTTAAACTTTAATTAACTTTTAATTAACTTTACAAACTCAATAAAAATGAATAAATTGATTAACGATGTAACTTAAATGTTTTGCAAATTTAGGGTCTTCTATTTTCTGTTTTCTGTTTTCCATGACTAAGGGCATTTTAGTAATTATGAGTAAGTCTATGGGCATCCCATGTCATTTTACATATGGATACCTCCGTGGTTCAATCAGCTGAGGTTTAGGTTTCTACGTTTTTGCTACATGATTCTACTTCGTTTAAAACCTTATTCTGCTGATTCTATTGATATAGGGACCTAAATGTCATTTTCTAAAAAGTTCAGGGGTAATTATGGAAAAGATCTTTAGGGTAAATATGTAATTACAAAAAATTTTGGCCAAAGTCGCAAATAATCGAAATTTGCCCACGGACATATTCATTATTTCTTATTACATTATATGGGGATGTTACAATCTATATGTGCATCTTCAATTATCTCATTAAGTCGTAATGTTATTATGATTCTTGTTGAAATATATTATACTATTCGTATTTCTATGTCTGTCATATGATATGGCAAGTGGTTGTTAAAATATAACCCGCTTCAAGAAAGGTGTTTTCAACTTAAAATTGAACCACTATTTGAGTATATGTGCTCATATTTTCATAATAAACCGAAGTAGCTGAAATGTTTATGATGACACTGTAAGATTGGTTTGAGCTTACCTACTGAGAACCTTAGGTTCTCATTACCTACGTGGATGTTTTTCTTTTCCGCAAACATTCCAACACCCAAGTTGGAAATCAAGTGCGAGGCGGAGTGCGAGGCGGAGTACAAGGACATTTACTGAGCAAGTCTCAGGTGCAAACCAAACCAAAAGACTATTGAAGCTAGCTAGCAGCTAGTCGAAAGCAAGTTCTGTGTATTATGTTTGTCACAATTTCTTTTAAATTGTAATTATTTTATTCTCTATATATCAGAGATGACGAAATTTATGAACTATTATTCAGTAATAAAGTGTCCAATTAAAGGGCCATGTATTATATTTTTCCATATTTTCAAGCTTTCTTAGCACAGTAACAACCTCTTAATATAACTCCATGACTCGAGTATGACTTATATGATAGAGGATGTTACATTTGGTAGATATAGTCTTTTGACTCTTACGAGCTCTAAAAACTCCTTCAAAGGTAGTAGCTTTGCGTTTTCCCTTTTGACGTTTTGGCTTTTCTTCCAAAGCCTTGTCCTTGTTAGTTGCTTCCTCTTCCTCTTCATCCTAATTTTCCTCCTCTCTCAGAGGCTTGTCAAGAGCATGAATGGGAGTGGATTTAGTCACTAAAAAAAATAAACATGTAAGTAATGATTAGTGATCAAGTCAAAAAAATGGAAAAATATTTGACAGGCTAAGCTACCTAAAGGTGGATATCCAACAACCCGTGTGTACTGAGTAGCTAAGTGCTGCTTATGAGGCTGCATGTAAAAGTTCATGAAAGTGACTCGTTTCCTTGGCAGTTCGACATCGACACATAAGGAACCTTTTTCAGGATCTCGATATGGGTCAACCAAGCCGAACGGGGCACTTGGCAAGGTGGGAATTTAAAAGGAATACAAAACTATTCAGGCTCAACAAAAGGGGCTAGTCACATATTCGATAAAAAAAGTGCCTCGCCATTTGGCATCATGAATAACCTTCTTCTGTTGAAACTTTGTACTAGCATTGTATACACTTATCCAAGGGTGTTGTAGATTCCACTTAGCATTAAGGAATTTCTCAAAGGCACGAATTTCTATGACGCGCATACTTTTTGTCTTCTCAAGGTCGTCTTTCTTCATAGGAACAAACTTGTTATTGATCCTAGTCATAATAGTGTCCTAAGGAACTTCTATTGATGAATAATAATTCGTACACCATTGGTTGAAAGCTACTGTTGTTGAACTTTAATGTTCACAGTAAATAATAGAAAAAATTGCCTTCTTGTAGGCATTGAAATCAAGCAACGTTTCAAAATTTTTTCTATCAGAAGAAGACAGTTTAATGTCACAAAACTACCATTTTCGTTTTGTTGAAATGGGCTCTGGAATTCCTTGGACAAATCCCATTTGTCGAGGCACGATATCGGGAGAGTGTAAGTAAATCTTCAGTGGGTGTTCCCTCGGAAGTCGACTGGGGAAGACTTGCCAAGCCAAAAAGTCAACCTAGATTTCATGATTTTAAGCCTAGATGTCCTTATCATCAACTATCAAGGGTCTGGTAAATTGGGGGGGACCAACTTGTTAAGATGTAAAAGGAAAAAATTTGATATTGGAGGTATCCAACGTCAAGTGCCTAAAGAATTTGAGAAAATAAAAGAACTCTTTAGAATAAGTGTTGTGAGTTGTAGGATGTGATAGGCAGGACAGTTGGATACCACAAATATAAGGGAACTCTGACACTTCATCTCGAGAATTGTATGTCATTTGACCCTCCAACATGGCATTAAGCCATAATTAATGAATCCAGAGGTGACCCCTCACACTCGTAGCATCATTTTGATCCTAAAAGGAGTTGATAGTCTAGGCAAGGGAAGAGTGGAGGTGAGATAGTAGGAGTTTACTAAAGGAAAATTCATACTCCTCATGGATCAAGGTAGCTAGAGGTAGAAAAGCTTGTTGAACTTGGAGGGATACGGTGCAAAAGACAAAAGCATTGAGCTGAAACCATAAAAAAGCAACGTGTTCAGAAGCTGAAACCTTGGAAGTTGATATTTTGTAATTATTTTCAACAAACTTGTTGTATGACAATGCTGAATTACTTGTCGAGAAAGTAAGAGGGATCAATGAGGTTGCTGGTTGGTGCCAAGCCTACAATAGCTGCAAGGTCGAAAAAAGTGGGGCCAAGCATTCCACAAGGGAAATGGAAGTTGTTGGTGGTTTTGTTGAAAAAGTAAAGAGAAGCCCAAAGCATAGGAGTATTGTACCTAATGGGCACTCAACTCAATTGCATCAAGTCGAAAATACCCGTCCTTTTCCATTGTCCGCCTTTGATGGCTTGAATCTTGTCAAGCCAAGCAAGATAGGTGGTGCTAAGGTGAAAAGAAGAACTCTTAAAAAGCCTATGGTCATCAATAAAATAATTGACCGGGATATTTTTATCTTTGAAAACAACAATTTTTTTTCTCTTGGGGAAGAAGAAAATAAGGAAGAAAATTCGACAGCCCTAAAAGGTGAATAGATTGGACCTCTACACCCTAAAGTCAAGTCCCCTCTAGGGAAAAGGATCAATACCTGACTCACCCAGAGTTCTGAGTTGTGAATATTGGGATCGCTGGTGACTGGATGGCAAATGATGGTGACGTGGTTGTTGTTGATAGAACTAGAAGCGGATTCTTGAGTCATTAATTCTTGATCTTGAGGAAGAATGAGAAACGGATTTTTGCACCAATTAAAAGAAAGAGGGTGATGTAAGGAGTTTAGTGGTGTAAAAAACAAAGGGAAAGGATGAGTTTTGAGGGAGATATAAAGGTTTGAAGCTCTGCAATGGAAGAGAAGATGAAAAGACTTGGAGAAGAAGGAACTCAAGAGGTTGATGGTGGCAAGAAGAAGAAGAAAATGGAATAGTGGAAATGATAAGTATTTATAGAGATTTTTGGAGGGAAAGTGTCAAAATCTGGGCTATTGGATTGATCTCTTGGGATTCTTAATTTTAAATTTAAAATATTTGAAAATAAAAACAGCTACGCGATTTCTTGGGGAATAGGAATTGTAAATGATAGTTTCGAAAAAGGGTGAGTAATGATGAGAGTTGTTGGGGAGACGCCATGTGTCATTTGTTGATATGCTAGTTCTTTGGCGTCGAGAAGAGTGTAGTCGAAAAGTTTTAAATACTTATTCTTTCTCATCTTGTATGAAGAGATTTAATTGAACAAGTATTTAGGGGGCATTTGTTGGGTGGTAGAAAAGTTTAATTCAAGTAATGACATGGAATGCTTATTCATGTAAGTTCTATTTGACAAAGAATGCAATATAAGTCTTTCTCGAAAATATGCATTAATGTTTCGACATTTGAAAGTTTGCCAATAATTGGGATTGACTCATTGTTGAGTTTGCAAGCTTATAAGGCGTATGATGATGCATGAAGGAATGAGTTAGATTTTCGATAGAAATTTGTTCAACCACAATATGGAGCAGAAGATGAGGTCATGTTCAACACTTACTGAATTTCATGAAAGATATATGGTCAAGGAAAGTGTTGGCTTTGGTCAACAAGTTGCATGTTACTAAGTCAAAAAAGAGAGCACAAACTCACAATTGAACATGTTCGAGATTTCAAGAACGGTTACCAGCAGTTATTGAGTCCAGATCAGCACGTTAGAATGTGGGAAGCGGTTATCAAGCTAGTTAGAACATGGTAGAAATCAACGGTTAAGATGTCAAAAGATTGATTCACTTCCAAAAGTCAGGATTTTGGCATGTGTAAGAGGAATTACTTAGAAATCAAGTAGAATTTTGTCTATAAATAAAACCATTGGTTCATTTAGAAGAGGGTGGTTGAACACTCACAAAGTACCTTGTAGTCTGCATATCACCACAACAATGGAACCATGAAAAAATGCTGAGTACAACACCATCACCTTAGTCTAGTTTACTTTTTCATTTCATTTTTTTTTAGGCAATTTACTTACTTTCAGTTCTTTCATTTCACTAATATCCCAGCATTTCATTTTCATTTCAATTCTTGTAACTAACATTACATTTCTGTTTAATCAAATTTCTCGATTATAATCCTCGATTTGAGAATATTTTCGATGGACAAGTAACGTCCATATATCGAATTCTCCACTTCACATAAACTCTGCATCTCTTAAGAGGAAGTGATTCTCTTCCCCTAATTGAGAATCTAAAATCAAAACTGATCCGTCCAATTTATTTTTCGAAGCTAGAATCAGTATCAAATAGTTGTGTAATATCACCTAATCTCAAGAGAAGTTAATATAATTTACTCTAATTACTTCATTTATTCAACCATAAGTCATCAAGCTAGTTATTTAATTATTTTAACTAAAGATACGATGATAATTATAACACCAAAAGACACCTTTGCAAGAAAACAAATGCAAATACTATAACCACCTTGTACCCAAGCAAAAATCACGGTAGAAAATGGATCAACTTTTTAACACGGATATGATTCTTCGATTTTTGTCAATTTTAACGTCTTAGTTGCGATGGTAATTTAAAGATTATACCATGGCCCCAACCGATATGAAGTCCGGTCCACCACCCAGCTTTAAAAATAATCATTCACAGATATTACTTGCAAGAAAACCCGATTTTGAGTTGATAACCGCATTGATAAGTGTACTGACAAAATTCCTTTTAGCTTTACGCATTTTACAACAAAACGTGTCTCTGAATGACTTGATGGAGATTGATTTCGTAATGTGGGGGTGGACATTTGAGTTTACGAATATGTATACAATTAAAATATTGCCTGCATATCGATTATGCATTCATGCACTTGACAAGTGCTCTTGACCTTCCTCTTTCTTTATTAATTTATTTTAAAAACAAAAATAAGTGGATTTTTTTCAACCCTTTTATTTCTTTAAAGAATGATTTTATTTAAACATCATATTTCAATATCAGATATACAATTTTTTCTCATATAAATATATATTTCTCTTATTTTAATATATGTATATTTTAATATTTATTTATACTTACATTAATATATAATATTTATAAGATATTTATATAGTATTTGTTTAAAAAATATGTCTATTCTTTTAAACTTTTTAATATTTGATTTTGATGGACTAGCTATAAGAAAGTCAGCAGTTTGACGTTTAGAATTTTTTAAATTATCGGTTTGATACTTTTACGGTTCAGGATTGCAATATGGCTATAATGTTGAATATCAAGTGAGTCTTGAAAATTGGTGTCAGTGGGGAATTAGAGCTTAGCCGTAGAATTTACAAGGGGGCCGTGCGCACTTTGGCAGCTCAAATACGTTCACAATACGAAGTCAAAAGGGCACACACTTGAGGCGGCGTCTTTAATGCACATCGTGGTCAAAGTGCATTATGCACTTTTGCTATCTAAGGATAGAGACTGATAGTCTATTAATACAATTAATTATTTATAATATATTATAATAAATTTTTAATTTTAGCTCAAATTTAAAAATATGATTGAATATATTTTAAAAATAATTAAAATTTATTTACATAATTTTTAAATTAAACAGAATTTTTTGGAATATTTTAAAAATTTTTAGAGTATCATAAAATATTTTTTAATTTGTTTGTGTAATCTTATAATTAAATAAAATTATCCCTAAAATTAAATAGAATTTTTTTAGGATATTATTCATAATTTTAATATCATACAGATAAATTTTGGTCACTCATAAAATATATTTAATTATATTTTTTAAGTTTGATTAAAATTAAAAAATTATTGCAATATATTATAAATAATTGATGTATCATAATGATAGATTGCAAGGTGTGTGATGCACCTTGACTAGTGAAATGCACCACAGCACTCAGCCACACTTGAAGGTTATTAAGCTTCTATCATGGTTTTCCATATTCAGACATGGTAGTTGGTGTCTGCATTAGTATTGAACATAGATTCTCTTTAATAAAATGTATAATATAATGCATATACATACGCGAATATGTGGTAATTAGTTTTTTTTTAATTTTTTAACATTTATAAAAAAATTATCATTTTTATTTTGCACTTTTAAATTTGCACTTTTAAATATGCCCCGTGCTTTTAAAGAATCTTATTCCACACCGGTATGCACTTGGTGTGTCAAGGTTTGATTTAAAATGGCTTGAGTAAAAAAAAAAAAAATAACCGATTTAAATAGTATAAATTTATATCTATTTAAATTAGATTGATTTAATTGATTTTTATAAAAAACTTAAGTTTAAAATATTATAAATTAAATATAATTTAACTTAGTTATTTAAAAAATAAAAATAACTTATTTAATATATACATAATAATATTTAATTGAGAATGATGCCTAAATAAAAAATATGCAATAAATAAAGTTATTGCCAATAACAATATAAATTTAATAATAAAAATTATATTATATAATATTAATCAAGCAAAAAAATTCAAATTGAAATCCAATCAAACTAATCGATTTTTAAAAAAGATAAGAATCGATTCAAATCAATCTTTTGATATTTTGATTAGTTTTTAATTTTTTTAATTGATTTTTAAGTTTTTATTCACTTTACAATACATTTAAATACTTCCAGTGTTACAATAATATCTGATGGTAGAAATATCATAAAAAAGGAAAAAAAAAATTCTAGTGTTTAGTACCAATTTAAAGGAAAGCACTGTTATTTTTAGCTATGGAACGTGGCACATAAAGGAAACGCAAGTATTTATCAAAGCAATGGTAGAGAAAAATAATAAGCTACCGCTACCGCATAATTGGTTTAGGTAATTTGATATTTATTTTCTATTTTTTTTTTAAGTAAAGTTTTAAATTCAAAATTTGTAGATGAAACTAAAACTAGCATTTGTAAAGTTTTATCTCTATAGTGAACTGATTTGACTCAGAGTTTAATGGATTTTCAAATATTTATAGTCCATAAAAAATAATCATAATAATAATAAGCTGTCAATGTTAACCAAATATTCATTTATAAGCCATTTTTAGGTATTTAATCAACGGTATAAACTTTGATGTCGTATAATTTCTTTTGTAAGGTATTAATTATTAAAGTTTGATTGGGTAGACAATTAGCAAAGGAGTTTGTCCTGATCATGATCTTGGCTTTTATATGGGAATCCATTCACACAGTGACAGACTTCGGTAAAATCTTGCATAATGAAACATGTTGATGGATCTCTAAGGCAATTATTATTGTCACTGGAAATCATCTTTAGGTTTGAGTGGCCAATAATTATCACATAAGCCACATGAACTTTTAATTTACAAGTGGAAATCTAACTAATTAAGATTGGACGTTGTTTGGTTTCTGTCTACCCAAACTACCAATGTCTTCACCTATAAGTGGTTGATCACAATATATAAAAATGAATTGTGAGCTCATGTGAATTTTATTCACAATATTAAGGGTTGAAATTCTAGAATCGTCAATTTAGAGTGGAGTTTACTTAGTCATCACCCTAACTTATAATAGTGTAAGCAATTTTTAAGACAAAAAAATATCGATATCTCCTTAAACAACAAAAAAGAACGATCAAAGAATTAATTCTCTCTCTCTCTCTTTTTGGGTTAATCCAATAGAAGATGAAAGTACATCAATAAGAGCTAGGCTTAATATATCCACCCAAACCGAGAAGCCCAAAATTGAGGCCTTTTTTTCTAGGCAATGACCTACTTTATTGCTGTCCCTCCTCCCACGAGAGAAACTACAATTGGTCAGGTTGCTATTAATAGCCTCGCAGTCCCTTGCGACCATGTCAAAATATGTATGCATTCCCCCCTACTGGCAAAGGGCATGAACCGAATCCTGATAGTTTGACTCTGTTTCAAGCTGGGAAAAACATGAATCCCAAGCTATTAACAAGGCAAATCTCTTAGCCAACGCCTCTACCATTTTTGCCTCCACTAATTCAGCAGTTATTACCATGATATTCCTTTCCCAATCTCTGTATATTGCTCCCAGGCCCCCATCAATTCTGGCCTATCCCAGCTGCATTAGTGTTGAGTTTATAGCCATTTCCTAATGGCGGCCTCTAGAAATTCAGAGACCTTCCAGTTTCATTGCTCGTATGCGGGCATCTTCCTCCATGGTTCCTTCTAATTTCGCTGAAGCTCACAAGTATTGAAGTTACCTTAGATATATCACAATGTCCATTGGTGTTTCTTTTTAATCAAAACATAGTTTGTTCCTTGAAGGCCATACTCAATATGCCAGAAGCAAAATGCTCAGCCCCATCCTTTGTCATCATTTTGATATTCTGTTGGAACCAAAGCTCAATGGGCTGCTTAGAATCTACATCACCAACTCTCGAACTCAGTGGAGACAAGTCCCAAAAATTTCTCACTCAATTACACTGCTGAAAAGCATGAGCTATTGACTGCTTAGCTAGGCCGCATATCGAACAGCTGGGGTCCAAATCCATTTCTTGATAGTACGAGAAAGGTGAATTTGGAAGAGAGAAAAAGGAGAGGAATCGAGAGAGTGAGTAATGGAATATTATTGCAATATGCAAAATGAAGTGTTACAACTGAATTATGTACAGAATCGGTCCTTATATACTATCTAATACGGAGGGGAAACGTAACAAATAACTAACTAGTTATTAAGGGCGTTATCAGGTGATACCATTCCTTTCTCTAGCAAATTCTTCGCACTTGAATGGTCTTCTTGTTAACTTTCCAGAAGAAATGAACTGATTTTGGTGGGACATTTAGCTTCCATTGTTTATTCCATAGCTACCAGGTTCGCAATACCCTTCGGTACGGGTATGGGTACGCGATACACGGTTCACTACCTCAATAAATATGCGGTATGCTGGAGGAATACTTAGTTGATACATTCTAGTATATTTTAATATATATTTTAATATAATTTGTCAAAAAAATCATAAATTAAAGATTTCATTAAAAATAATATCATAATATATTAAGTGTAAGATTAATATTTTCTCTTATTTATTATTTGAATAGTTAAAAACTTATAATATTTCATAAAAAAATGAAACTTAAACTATAACTCTTTTTTTTTTTTTTTTTGTCATGAGATAAACCTATTATAGCTATTACACTTTTAAAAGGAAAGCCCAATAAGAAGATGGTGTCTAATTTGGTCCTTGGTACTATTTTCTGGAGCATGTCGTGGTCCCATTGCTTAGACTGTTAGATAAGGTTTAATGAAAATCTGACGGTTGAAAAAAATTACATGCATACATAGACCTTAATTAATATAGAGCATGTAAGAGTTAACCCATCTCTATCTCTTCCACACTAGGCCTCCTTCACTGAAATGACATAATTTATAGGACTAAAATTACAAAACTATCCTTCAACCCCTCACCTTCCTCTTAGCTACTTTAGATCCCTTCTCTACAGCGGCACACTTTTGTAGGAGAGCACAGCGACCACCACCACCTCCCACTTCGCGAATGGCACTCTTCCTTAGCCTAACCGGCACCTGCACCAAGGCCACTATAATTTGAGCTCAACCATGGTGGAGATGAGGCGCTATTGATAGCTGCGTCTTGGCCACCTCAATTAGTGGGAGAAGATGGTAAGGAAGCGGTCATGGCGTCTCTACAACTACCTCTAATCGCCCCTTGCGCCTCCATCACGAGGATGAGGGCCAAGTTGTCCATGGATATTTGCAAGAAGGAGGACGCCATCGTCCCTGCTATGCTGTCATTGATTCTCAGGTCGCCACTTCGTCTGGCCTTGCGAGAGATAGGGGTGCATTGCTGTTGTTGCTATGTGCACTACTGGGTCGCGACACTAGTCGCTACGACCAACCTTTTTTTTTCCCCCCTTTTTGGGTTCTTTTAAATCTAGTTCGATTTCAATTGATTTTTTTTTTAATCTTTTAGAAATCTTAATTTGGGTGAATTACTTCGCTGTGATGATATTTATTCAACTTCTAATGCCATCTCTGCTATTGAAAAACAATGATTGATAGAGCTGTTGTACATTCCGTTACAATAACCTTGTCAGTAGAGTAAATTTTAAGTACATATGCTAGCCAAAATGCCACAAACTTGAGAATCATAAAGTGTTGTTAAGTTTGATAAATAATTTGGTGTTACAGGTTAAAAGGATGTGACCTATAGGTTTTTTAGTGTTTCAACATCTTTATGCATACTTTGCTAAATGTGGATCATCCTTTGCGTTCATTTCTGTTGATGCAACGTGATCTATTGTCAAATGTCATCTATGCTAACCAAGGTGACCGAGTTTAGTGGAGGAGGAGCCTTTCCACAAATGCTTCAAGTTGCGACTTGAATGTTTAACCATTATTGGGTTCATTTTAATTAATCTTGTAGCAGTGGTATTATTCAAGACTTTGCATAATCGAATTCAAAAAGGGAGGTGAAGTGGAAATTGGTGAGTGGTTGATAGGGTGAATTAAAGATTGAAATATGGGTAATTTAGTCATTTTAAAGTAGATAAATTTTTATGATGTTCTCACTTTATTTCATACCAAAACAAAGTAGATATATTTTGATCCACTAGATTTTATTGAGTCTTGATCTAACGATGAATAAATATGGACCATTGAATGGTCCAGACAATGGCCCAGAAGTAGTAGAGGATCAAATTAGACATCACCCAATAAGAAAGGCCTACTAGGGTTTTAATGATATTAAAGTCAAGGGAAGTAAATAAAACAACATGGCATAGAGGTTGTTGTAGTGCATTCTGCAAGTCTGACTTTGCATCTTTTGTGTCTTCGTTCTGGTTTTCTTCTTCATCTTCATGGGCCATTGTGGTCCGAAACCGTTGCTGCTCCAATGGCAAACTAGGATCGAACCGATACGCAAAAGAATCGCAAGCTAGTTTGCGCGAACCAGTAAGTAGTTCATAGGGGGTCAAGCAAATTTGGTAACTATGGTTTTTTTTTTTTTTATATTGGGTAGTCTTTTGTGGGATTTGAGGAGCTGGGCAAAACTTCTTATGGGGGTCTATCCTCTTGATTACCTTATATGCTGACTTACCATTGTAGTCACCATTATTTATTTCTTCCCAAAATGAATTTATCCTCATTGCTAGACAATGGCGGGGAGAAAATGAGAATTAAGGTAGCCTCAAAAGACATAAATCATTGATAATAAGTTGGGAGTTATACTATAGGAACTCCTTTTCCATGAGTAGAGTTGTCAAAAGGGATTAACTCGACTCACTTCCACTAAAGTGAGTCAGAAAAGTTCCAATTCTGCTCAACCTACTCAAGTAGGTTAAATGGGTCCTCGAAAAAGAAAAAAAATAAAGGAAAAACTAAAATGCGTAAAATATTAAAAAAATTCAAATTAAAAATACTTCGATGCACAACACCAAATTCCATGTTGTAAATTATTTACATAAAATAAGACTAAATCACTAATATATTATACACAATCAAATCGATACAAAATAATCCAAATTAACATTGGACTAGGTTCACATTCAAAACACAAAACCTCTGACAACATGAAGAACAAATCTTCATTACCAAAACCACATTCAAAAGAAAGATAAGAACACTATATGAACAAATTTTCACAACAACAACATATTAAATCAATAGTCATAACCACAATTAGACTTCAGTAGAAATGAGAAACTAAGAACAAATCTATTTAGTGTTTGCTTATGTTTAATGAAGTAAAATAGAGCAAATCTTTTTACTTCATTAAAAACATCTAGCAAAATTAGATTAAGCATTCATGGTGGCTTTAAACAACAATAATGGCAGTGACTAGCTCGAGAATTGCGATGAAGGCACTTAATAATGACTAAAGGACTGGTGTCATAACTACTTGTTGCGATAAAAGACGAAGTTGAAAGGACACAATTCACGCAAACAAATAAGGGAAAGAGATCTAAGCTGAAAGATGACTGTAGACTGGTGCGGAGGGGAAAAGATGATGGGGTGGTGGCAATAAGAGTTTACAACCACAAGAGAAGAGAGTGTTGTGTGATAGGGTTTATTTCTAGAATGAATGAATGGGGATAGGGAGAAAGTGACCACATAAGGAACAAATGGGCTTGCCCAAAAACAAAAGAAAAAGTGCATGTATTTTTCCAAATAATCCGGACCAACCTAGCTCAACTTGGCTGGAACCCATATAACTCGTGGTTGTGATCTAGGTCAATTTAACCTAGGGTTTAAATGTGTTACATTTTAAGCAATTCAATCCACCATTTTGGTTAGTCGAGCTAGGTTAGCTCACGGGTTATAACTCATTTTGATGGCTTTATCCATGAGCACCGACACCATTGCATCCTTTGGCAATTGGTTTTGCGGTGTCCAAATTCGATGTTCATTTTGGAAGCTCAGCTAACCATCCTTCCTTATATGATTTTCCCTTCCATTCCCAATCCCCATTATCTTTTTTTTTTTTTTCTGAATTATCCATGATTACACTTTTATACTTCTTTGTATGAAACTTGGCTTATGGCTCACCAATGCATCTTGGACCAATATCCCCTATGAAAATATTTTGCTTTTAGACACTTTTCCATGAATGATTCCTCATCATTCATAATCCTCCAGGCTTGTTTTACCAAGAGTGCTTTCAAAACTAAACCTAATAATACTTCTAAGCATAGGATAATTAGTTACGATGGTTAAGGGTCTCTTTTTTGCAAACCTTTTTTGGATTTAAAAGAATCAATTAGGAAACTATTTAACAGAATTGAGAAAGAAACTGAAGAGATATATCTAATAATGAGTTCAACCCAATCTATAGGGAAACCTATCATCAACATAACCTTTTCTAAGTATTTTCATTCAACTATATCATAAACTTTCGTCATATCTAGTTTTAAACCCACATACCCAATTTTGCTAGATTTTGTTTTTCTCATATAATGAAAGGTATCAAAATCAATTATAGCATTGTCAATGATAACTCTACCTACAATAAAAGCACTTTGGTACGTTCTAATTATTCACAAAAACACCAAATTCAGCCCATTTGGAATGATTCTTATGGTGACTTTTCATAATAGCACTACACAATAAAATTTGCAATAAAATTGGTCCAAAGTCTTTTGCATGGCCTTGCTTTTTAACCTGTGGGATCAGATAGATGAAAGTCTAATTTTGCAAGCTTAGATTAACTTCATTATTAAGCATAGTCAATACCACCTTTATCACATCCTCTTTCATTGTAGTCCAAATCTTTTGGAAGAAAATAGCTTAGAACCCATCAAGGCCTAGGGCCTTCATATTATTTCTTCCCTTGTAAAGGAGGCTCCAAGATATTTTGCATTTTTTGGAGTAATGGCCTGCAACTACCAATAATGTGTCATCCATATCCTCTACTACGCTTGCTAAAAAATAAAGTCCTAAGAAGACTTGTTATTACCTAGGCTATTTTCTCATCCTTGTAATGGATGCTTCCATGATCATATTTCATTTTTGGTATCCAACTCCTTTCCCATCTCCAAGTTTCCTTTTGGTGGAAAATTGGGTATTTCTATATTAGAATTTTAATTAGTCAACTTGTGACCATTGAGCACACATTATTTTCTCTTTTTCTAGTAGTACATTGAGATCTTGCTCTACTTTTTTATACTCCTAAAAGGTCCTTCTTGGTTCAGTCTCTTCTTGAGCTCATTGATTCTATGTTGGAGCTTGCTAATTTTATCTTTTATCTCCTTAACAATATTCTTTTCTCACTGATGTTATTTCACTAGGTAAGATGTTAATTCCTTTATGATACTCCCCAATTGTCAGTTCATTTGTTGGCCATCATATTTTCAAAATTATCATTTGTCATCCGTACTTCCTCAACACATTCTTCTTCTATGGTGGTATCTCGTAGCAGAAGTTTTTGTAACAAGCATGAGTGGGCAATGATCATTATCGCATCTCCATTTTTCCTAATATAACATAATAGGAATTTCTATTTATATTACTTAGGCAACATGAAAATTTCTCAAATAGCGACATGCCAAAATAATCCTCACATTGAGAACTATAGGAAATGTGACACTATCGTTGAAAATACAGCACTGTCATATACTAAAAATAAAGAGAAGATAAAAATGCCCCCTAGTTGCCAAAATTTTTGTTATTTATAGAATTGCCCCCAATATTTTTAGTAATTACACTTAGATCCCACACTTGAATTACAACTAGGTACCTAAACTTTTAAGAAAATTACATGTAGGTCACTGCACTATTAGAATTAGCGAAAAAGGTGTTTTAGTGGAATTGAGTAATATAACGAAACCTTATAAACCCAAATCTCTGCCAATTGAACTATGGAGGTATCCGAGTGTTAAATGACATAGGACACCCCTAAACTTACCCATAATTACGGAAATATCATTATTTATAGAAACAAAAAATACAACAAAAACTCCAACAGAAAACACTAAAAGGCTTTTAGAAGACAAAAAATTAATCGAAAAACTCCGAAAAATTTCAAAAAAATTATAAATATATTTTTAATTAAAATTTGAAGGTAACGCCAATTTTTAGCAAATTGAAAGATTATTTACATAATTACACAAAAATAACCTTATCGGGATGCATAACGGGCCCCAAAACCCGATAAGTTCACATTTAACTTATCGTAAGATAATGTTTCAGTGTAGTTCCAGCCATGGGCTAGGCAGCCCACAAGATTAGGCCTCATAATGGCCATGGATAGTGGCTGAAACACTAATGGGCCCAGTTAGTTGATTTTTTGGCCTAATTAAGCATAAATCACCTAAGTAAATTCTTAGTCATTTAGATAATCAACTAATCCTTAATTAACCTCACTAATTACTCACAAATCACCATGACATCATCCATGACACCAAACCTACATAAGCCATGTGATGAATAGTGAATATTTTATTAATTAAAGAGTTTAACTTAATCAAGTAAATTAAGACAATTTTAAATATTCAAAGATTTAGTTTTACAATATTTTAATCAGTCAAAAACCCATTTAGCCTATTTAGATCCAAATTCATGCTATCTACTCATATCTTCACATGGGATGGATTTTTAAATTTATGAAGTAATAGATGAATATATAAATTATGAAGGTGAAGTTTGTCACGAGAAGAGAGGTTGAATTATGTCTATTGAAAACTTTTTTAAACCTAAAAATTTAAACAAATTTTCTCAAGTTTTATAACTTGGATTGCGGAAGCGTTTGTGTTAGATTCAAAAAGTTACCTTTCTAAACTTAGGAAACAATCTAGGCACTTTAATAAACAAACAATATAAATGTAAGAAGATAGAGTTAAGAGAAATCTTAACAAAGAGATTTATCCTAGTTCAGCCAAGCCACTTACCTACATCCAGTCCCCAACAAACTAGTTGAGATTTTATAAACTTGAATATTTTTGTACAAGCTTCTCCAAACTTATAACTATGTAGTCTTGGCCTAGCCTCTCCAAGCTAATCAATGACTACTATCGGGTAAGGTTACAACATTTGAAAACAAGGTTTGTGTTTAATAATACTCACCCTCTAAAACTCGAGATGTATATCTCAAATGAGTACAAGTGAGTGACTTCTGAGAAATATCTCAAAGAGAATCTTAGCTAATATAGAATAGGAGAAGATTTATCGCTTAGAAGCTTTAGAAACATGTTTTCTATTATTCAGAATATTGAGAAAGTAAAAAGCCTTTGACTTTTAGAATAAGCAATTCCAACACTTCTTCTTCATCTTCAAGACTTTTATAGGCTTCAAAATATAGTGGTTGAGTCCTCAGGTCTTGAGCTTTTAGATCTATTGGTCATGGATTGAAGAAAGAGGTCGATAGCTTTCTTTCTTTACAAGCAAGGACAACACAAAGGAGAAAACTAGTCATTTTGAGTCAGCTAACTTTTTAGTGTGTCAGTACGCCTTCTAGATCTCTATCTTATCATTTTTGGCCTTTAGAAAATATCTTTGAATTGTGCAAGGCAGGCCTTGAATGAGGTCTTCTTCACTTGGAATAACATTCCAGAGGTTAGCCTTCTAGTCAAGCTTTCTTGATAGATCATCCTTCTGAGTCGCTTATGTGCCTTCTGGTGACTTGCTAGCTTTTTGAAGACATATTTACATCCTTCTAATGCTTTCAAACCTCTTCGTATGAGAAATATGATCATTGTGAGTGCAGATAACATTTTCGTGATGATCTTAGCTTCAACAAACAATATTTTGAATTTTAAAAAAGCATTTTGGAAGCTAATTCCCATTATTGTATGAGAACCATCTTTTCTGGATCTTGAGTTAGAGTGATCTATGCTATTTATAACAAACACTCAAGCAAATTGTTAGCCCTTTCAAAAGAATTTCATAAGAATTGGTTTGTTATCCATTAAACCTTTAAAAGATATTTTTTATAGCCACTTAATGGCTTCTAAAGGGTGTTGGAGCTTACAAGTTCCCTTTTTTTTTATAATGGCAAACCACTACTTAGGAAATGCTTTTGTTTATAAGATAAAATGTTGAAAGTGTACAAACATTATCACAATTTGTATTGATTTTATCTTTATGATCATGATACATGCTTTCTGATGTTCATTTTAATTTGTTATCTCAAAAAAAAAACTTCGAGATCATACACTGATCATTTTAGGCCAGAAACATGTAAAACGACTAATCATTTTGTTCAAAACATAAGATTAGACAAGTATACAAAGCATATTGTCATCAGAGTAATACTAAACTATATATATATATATATATATATATATATATATATATATATATATATATTTGATCTATTGGAGTATAAATAGAATAAGTATAGACTATTGACAAAACCAACATGTAACACCTTACCAGATAAAGTACTATGCTTAAGTCATAATATATTATCCGATAAGTGATTACACGTAGCGAGCTAATTAAATTTCTTTTTCTATTGCATCATTAATTACCCATATAGAGATGACTGTTCACTTAACAAATTTTCTATTTGACGGCGGAGTAAAAACCAGATAATCGTTGTACCGGAAATAAAGTAACAAATAAAAGTGTAAAATAGACAGAACTACTGCAAACTGCATTATAAATATATACATAGACGTCTGTTTTCAAAGTTGACAAACGATACATAAAACGATACAATGTAGTAAAAAATGAGGCCACTAACACAAAATAAATCGACCTGTCTCTAAGAATAGTACCTAACTGGTCCCCACGGGACATTTCATGTACAACTCCTAACTCCTACCCATCTACCCATGACCCAGACTGCCAAAAGAAGGTCATCCTATACATCTACTACTGCTACGGCAAGCAAACTATCTAGTTGGATTCCGAGGAAAGGAATTCGTTTGCCATGCTGGCTTCTGCGGGAGTGTAGTCCACGCTCGGAGCAGAGGACGAGGAAGATGAACTCACTGCCTCAGACGGATCCTCCTCAGACATCGAGACAGAGGGGATCTGCTGCTGTGGTGAGGCTGGAGGATCCATGGCTGGTACTGCTGCTGGTGCCATTGCTATGGGTGGTGGTGGAAGGGATGGGCCATGTATAGTGGGATAGCAATGTAAGGTGCGGTGGGGTCGAAGAGTGGATGAGCAAGGGGAACAACAAAATCTCTATTAAAGAAGAAATAAAAACGGAACTAACATCTATCAAATACGTATATACAGTCTAGAAACGGGTCTAGGCAGATGTGGAGCTCAGGAAACTCAATGAACAGGACGCCGATGGCCGCGTTCTCCATAATCTGAGAATGACGCGGAAACATGTAGTAGGGTGAGAAACAAAAATTTCTCAGTAGAGATCCTAAGTCTTACATCTATCTGTCATCACTGTCATTCTCAGTTGTTTCGGATTTTGCTTAATTAAAAGAAAATGTTGCATCAACAAGATGTCCTACTCAATTAGTTATAGAAATTATAGCCCGAAACACAGTCTTGTTTTACTTAAGGAAATAAAGGAAATTAAACAGAGAAATAAACAACCAGACCTATGTTTTTGACATAGTTAAGAGACAGCCATAAAGTGAAAAATAATATATATATATATATATATATATATATATATATATATATATATATATATATATATATATATATATATATATATATATATATATAACATCCAATGGTGTAATTAACTCAATGCATGATAACAAAAATTATGGATATGCATAAGAAATAATGCACTTGAACTTAACTCATATTTTTCCATACTTGGTCCCCTAGGAGTATATTGGCCATAAGACTCCTGGGTAATAGTCCGCTTTTCAGGATCGAGCTTGTTCCTATACAGGGTCACGGGGTATACTTTCCCTGACTTCCCCACTGATCTATTCCCCTTAACTTTGTTCAGGGGCTAACCCAAGTCACATGGAAATCCTTCCTCATTCTTATAAGGGTAGCATTGCTCATTTAATACTTTGACCAATGCATGCATAACTTGTAAATTCATATTAATTGAAATCTCTGCCGAAATTTCGGCAACATAACGGATCATGTCCGCTTCCCCATGAATAGTGCCAGACAACTAAGAAATTTTAATCAAACAGCAAATCCAATATGGAGCATCATATCTTCAATAGTTGTCACACACAACAAAGTCTTATGAGCAAAGCTTAGGTAGTTAGGTGCAAGTTTTAAAATCTTAAATCTTAATCTATCTTGCAAGCTTTTAATTTCTATTGATGTTCCCGAGTTTGAGCTTAGGACTGAGTTCCAAGATTGAATTGGGACTGAGTTATGAGATTATATAATTTCCGACTTTCGGGGTTATGTTTGATCTCCGAGATTGTTTCTGGGTCGAGTTTTGGAATTACGAGTATAAGAGTTTTAAAACGTCCTAGTTCTCAACTTCCGAGATGCGGGTATAAGGTTTCATATTCTGGTACCAACTTCCAATTTTATGTTAAAAATTCTGACTTCCGGGTTTAGGTATTTTAGGTTCTATATTCTTGTCCTTGACTTCCGATTTCAAAGTGTTTTATGTGCTTGTGATCCCGATGTACGACCTTAATCCACAATTGGTTTTCCAAGACTGTTATGAGTGTGTTTCCTAAGTTCCAAGTTTCTGACATTGACTATACCCGATCTAGTTTCCTATTCACTAAGTTCCAAGTTCAACATTAAGTATACCCGATCTAGCTCTCTGTTGGCTAAGTTCTGAGTTCTGATATTAACTAAACTTGATCTAGTATTCATATATGTCTCTAACCAGAATTGCACTCTTATAAGAGAAAATTCATCAAAAATAAAAATCTAGGTGAAATCATATGAAATTTATATCACTGTAAAGCTAACAGAGCTCTTTCAAATGAAAGAAGTTTCATATTATTTGACTAAGTATAATTCGAGATATAAGCTCTCAAACTTGACGTTACTAGACTATCCTGTTTCAGCCTAGGTTGAATTTAAGGTGAATTCATTGATATACTGAGGATAGTTGGCAATGAATCTGACTCTAAAATTTGCATGGGATATTGCCTCATATGTTAGCTTGCAAACAATGTTGGAATCACTCAATTTGGAGTTGTGTAGAGTGAGTTACACCCTTCTCAACTCACACTGCCCGGATGAAAGTCCTGATTTCTAGGTCAAACTTCAAAAATTTAGAACTACCTCTATACTGATCCAATGGCTTTATATTATATATGTGTGGAAAGCCCTGAATGTCTAGTTTCTCACAAAAATAGATTCATGAAATTTAAATGGCTTTAAGCAGAGCTATACACTTCGCCGTATAGACTGCTGAGGAAAAACCCTAACAGCTTCTTGAGTTTTCTCTTTTCTTCAAGTTCTTTTATACCAATTCCAACTCTAATCGCAACACACATGCAAATTCAGTCATAAATCATCATCGTCACTCCAAACCACATCAATATCATGAGGAAAACAAGATCTCCACATAGCCCCAAATCAAGAAAAATAAGAAGAGAAGTTGGATTCCTACCTTGTCTAGTTGAAAGTTTGTTGATTTCATGTCTTAGATGGAAGCAAGTCTTGATGAGACTTGAAGAGAGGTTAAAGATGGAGTAGAGAGGAGTATGAATAAAAGAGAAATGGAGGGGGATCAGCTTCTTATCTTGGCTGAACTTCACAAGGGCAAAGAAGGAATTGAACACAAACTTATGGAGCAAGGAGTTAGGTGATTGGTGGATGTGTGTTGGAGTTTTAATTTGATTTTATGGCTGTCATCCTTGGCTGAAGGTGGCACCACATGTATGGGTGGTTTGGCTAAATCCTAGCCATTCATCTTAGGGCACTCATGATGTAAGTTTTATTAATCCGGTTCCAACAATTTTAAAATACCGAAATCTTACTGATTTCTCTTAAATCAATAAACCAGTTTTTAGAAAAATTCTATGAGATTTCCTATTTTCCTAATCTAATTACATCAAACCTAATCACTTCTAAATCACACTTAATTGGCTCTAAGTGAATGCTTAATCGAATTTCGATTAAACTCACTTATTCGATAAAAATCGAACAACTCGGTTATTAACGATAAGATTTTTCGAACATTACACAACAGATGTAACTCATTAAACTAGTATCAAAGTTATAGTTAAAGAGATAGAAACTAGAAACAGAGCACTCATGAACAAGTATCAGAGCAATATGAAATGTGACAAATATCAGAGCAGTAAAAGATAACTATTAGAATGAAACTTAAACTTATATTAGAGAAGATAAAAAAAATGTTCAAAAATGACAATAATGTTATATAAAAAAATTGCAAAATGCATCATGTATTATCTTGTTTTGTGCCCCCTTCAAGCAAAGCTTTTTTTATGCATGTTCTTCTTCCCCTTTTCGACATCAGCAAAAGATGTTAGGGATCATTAAAGACCATCACAAATTGCCTTAGTGATTTCCTTTTTGAAGTGCTCTCAGCAGTTGCAGCATGAGACTTTCTATCTTGTCCATCCTTTCCTCTATAGCATGTTAGTTGGTCAAGAGTTGCTACTGGTTGGCAATGATTGTTTACTAATTGGCCAGTAAAAGGTCCATCTGGATCTCATTAGAATTTGGAAGGCCATGTGTAGGAGATGATGTAGGATCTTCAAAGGCTAGTTTCTTTGTGTGTGATGTTGAAGACTTGACATTCTCAGACATAGCTCCTGAGGCTATTTTGTTAAACTTGGGACCAGCACTTAGCATTGGAAGGGTGTTGGTAGTGGTTGAAGTGGTAGGAACTTCTTAAGAAACTTGCAGGGCATTCTGAACTAGAGTGAAGAGAGGTGCAGTTTCTGATGTAGGGATAGTATTAGCATTTTCTTCTATAACCAGTGTCCTTTCTAGTGCAGTAGACATAACCTTAGTCTCAACCCTTTCATTCACCGCATTGTCAACCTTGGTAAGGTTTCCTTCTTAGCCAACAGGTATAATTTGAAGGGTCTGGATTGAGTCTTAGTTTGTGCTACTTGTGCTCAAAAGTTAGCATTACAGTTCTCATCTCAGAGGTAGGATTTTGCTCTTCTATCACTGCAAAGTGTTGCTTAACCTCTTGACACAAAGATGAACTCCTTTATTCAGAAGCTCCAATGCCAATGGCTTTATTTTTCTACTTTTGGAGTCAAGCTTCTTCTCTTAATCCGTTCTCTTAGGCTTTTATTCTAGCCTTTTTGAGAAAAGAGGGAGTTGAATCTTTTGAAGGAAGAAAAGAAGTTTCTTTTTGTTTCTTGCCTTTGCCTTTGCCTTCTAGAACCTTTTTGGGTGAAGGCTTTTTAGGTGTAGGTTCCCTAATAACGATTCCTCTAGTAGCAGGAGCAGATCAAGCAATAGGAGTAGTGGCAGTATCAATCACATTGATGGTATTTGCAGCAATTGCAAATACTTCATCATTAGCTCTTTGTGAGGAAGAAGCTTCTAAAAACTTTAGCAATCTTCTCTTGCTCCTATTTTCTTCAGGAATGAGAAAGTAGCTTCTTTCGGCTTCTTCCTCTCCTTGTCTTCTTCTTCTTTTTACCTTTATCAGAAGGTTTAGTTTTAGATTTTTTGGTGCTAGGCACCATAGCTTCAGTAGCAGCTTTCTTCTTGTTCCCAATCTCCTTTTAATTCTCTAGTGCTTAGGGTTTCAAACCCAAAATTTGGAAGGTCTTCACTGTTGTGGTTGGTCTCTTATTATCAAACCTTTCACCGGCTAAAGGAAATTGAGCCTTGTTAAAGACTCTGGTTAGAAATATGCCATATGATAGACTTACATGCTTTTTTTCTTTTAGCACCAATAGCAACATTAATGAAATCTAAAATCAATCTCACCAAATTGATATTTTTTTTTTTTGGTCATGAGGTAGAACATGACCATGTGATCTACGCCACTCATCACATTTGTGTTTTTACCCCTAAGAAACACAGTGTGTTACACAACAGAAAATACGGTCTAACAAGAACTAGAAGACTAGATGTATGAATATTTGTTACTCTCATACCTCTATTTCCGATTAATGATTTAGCAACCTCAGCTTCTAAGACTCCAAGCTCCTCCTACCAATGATATCCACCATGACAGCGAATGCCCTGGTTTGGGTTGTAGGTGATCGTAAGAATATCATAAGGAAGCACTTGAAGTTCAAAGCTTTTTATTATGCTTCTCAGGGAAGTGTTGTCTTCATCAAAAGCACTTAGAGTACTATAGAATGTAGGAACAACTCATGTGTGAATGTTCTTAGAGATTCTTAGAAAATCTCCCCATCCTTGGTATTCAAAAATGCCACGTACATCAGGGAAAGTCGTGAAGTTTTCTTGGTAGAAACCTTTTCCCTTTACAATGGGTCTTCTATAGAAGTGAGTTTCAAAGTGTTCTTGCATCTCTTCATCATTGTACATGTAAAGAACACTAACATTGATTTTCCCTACCCATTTATTAAAAGGTTGGAGCTTGAAAGAAAAGGAATATGTTTAGGATGTAAAGGTGAAGGAGGTAAAGTGTTTGAAGTGTTTAAAATTTTGGGGAAGATGAATAGTGTATGGTGAGGTTTCAGCAGATGAGAGAAATAGAGAAAGAAAAACATATTTAGGGTGATAAAATGATCTCTTTGGGTAAAAGGAATAAGCAAGAGTTATTGTAATATGAAATGTTTTAGGATCAAAATGATGATGTTTTGTATAAAGGAAACTTTTGGCTTTCCTACTTCATTAAAACGTGGCAATAAGGGAAGTTACTAAAACCATCCATGTTCCAAAACTACCTTGACTCTTCATATTCAACCTTCTAACCATAAGCTTGGGTCATATTTCTGAATGAACTAATTTTCTGAACTCAATTTTTGAAATCTTGTCTGAGCATCTTTCTTATTAACCCTTCCTGAGACACCATTTTGAAGTGAGCTTTCTGAACTAATTCTGAATACCATTCTAAACTCGATCTTTCTAAATACATCTTGAAACACATTCTTCAAAAGAGCACTTGAAAACAGAATCTTAGCCTTAAGCTTCTTCAGAGGCTTAGGGGGATAGGAACCAACAAATGCATGTATTATGAATGCATGATCAGAAACTAATTATATTCAGAAGGTTCTTAATATAAAAAAAAAAAAAAAACAACAATCTTTAGCTAGAGGTTTTGTAAGTATATCAACTATTTGATCCTCTATATTTACAAAACTTTGCGCAATATTTCCTTTCTGAATATAATCTCTAATGAAATGATGCTTAATATCAATATGTTTTGATCTAGAATGCTGAATTGGATTCTTGGCAAGATTTATGGCACTTGTATTATCATACAGAATAGGGATTTTAGTATACCTCAAGATGAAATTCTTCAACTAATACTTAATCCAAAGAATCTGAGCATAGTAATTTGCTATAGATATATATTCAATTTCATCAGTTGAGAGAGCAATTGTGCTTTGCTTTTTACTTGATGATGTAATCATGAATTTTCCAAGAGACAACCACTTATGCTTTTTCTCTTAATCTATTTCCAACCAAGTCAGCATCATAATAAAGTATAACATCACAGAAAGTACCTTTCTCGTACTAGAGACCAAGATTAGTAGTATCTACTAAATATCTTAGAATTCTTTTGATAGCATTTAAGTGTGATTGCTTTGGGTTAGGTTGGAATCTAGCACAAATACCCATACTTAATTGTATATCAGGTCTACTTGTAGTGAGATAAAGTAGATAACTAATCATACCTCTATAAAGTTTATTTGAAACTTTATCACCTTCTTCATTAGCTTCCAAAACTTGAGAAGGATGCATGCAAGTGCTAATGCTCTTAGCCTTGTCCATGTCAAACCTCTTGAGTAGATCATTGGCTTATTTTTCTTAATGATTGAGGATACCATCTTTATGTTGCTTAATTTGTAGTCCTAGGAAATACCTGAGCTCTCCCATCATGCTCATATCAAATTTTCCCTGTATAAGTTGAAATATGTAACACCCTAATAATACCATACTATGCTTAAATCAATTTATGGCATTACTAGTTGTTACTCTTATCTAATAGAAGTTTTTATCTTTGAAATTAGCGTAATATATGAAAATAGCATATAATTTTTTTTTCTTGTAAAACCTTTATGCTTAAAAACTGAACCTTTAAGCACTTACTTACTAGTATACATATGAATGTTGTTCTTCATATCGCTAAGTTACTAATAAGATATATGACAAAATGGAAATAACATAACACAATACATTAAACCAAGAACGTAATCATAGATAATCAAGGTCATCATTACACTTAATAAGTATCACATATGTTATAGGTCAAATTAAGCAGCATGACTTTCTACATGCTCTTCATTATCCATAAACTGCCCAACTAAAGCTCTTGAGAAAATGAAAATGCTATACTACTATCTCGATCCTCCTTAGCTAGGTGAAGAAACATGGCAGCTCCTCGTCTTATCCAGTCAGGTACCATTAGAAGTGTTACCATGGATGTCATCAGCTCCATCTGAAGATGACACGGAAATGTAGGAGTGAGAAATACAGGATTTCTCAGTAGGATTGTGACTAGACAAACATGGTGTCATCGTCATTGTCCCAGCCACTTTGGGTTTGATTATAAAAATAGTGGACAGATATAGGTTCAATTTTAACAATTTCCGAAGATATAAATCCTGAAGCAGATTGCTTTTACGTTTATCATCATATTCATAACATCATACATAGGCATACCTACTAACACATAGGATAAACATTCATTATACACATGAGAAATATAGAAACATGCATGACTATACAACTCATTAACTTGACCATAGTTCTACTTTGACTTTACTTTCATTTTTAGCACGTGCTTAACATTCTTTACTTTCCTTTAATATAGACTGCTTTTGGATATGAGCTCATTCCGTGACCGTCGTCACGTAGTACTAAACGAAATCAGACTAAGCCGATATTGGTTACCCATAAGTTGGAGGGTCTTCCATATCACCCTTGCCTCCCCCATAGAGGTTCCTTGTGGATCACCATCTCTCACTTCTCGGAAGTGATCAAGGGGTCATATCCCACTCTTTCGTTCCTTATCATTATACTTTACATGTATAATACTTCTTTGACTAGATACATGCAATGATATGACTAAATCCATAATTTTGACGGAAAATCGGCAGCATAACGGCTAGATCTGAGCTTCTCCAAAATACCAATCACAAACTTTCAACCAACAGTCCATCATATCTATATCATATCATCACACTAATCATTCAATTATGAGACAAAGCTCAACCAAACTTGTCATTCATCATGTCGAATGGCATCATACATTCATAACCTAAGGGGTTCATAGTTGTGTTATTCTTTGTGAAGAATCTTATGAATCATCATTTGATTTCCTGTGGTTACCCATGAGAGAATCACTTAGTTAAAATATATGTACATGTAGTCTTTAAGTTACTTGTTCTCATGTGAACTTATTCTTTACTTAAGTGCATGTCTTATGGAACACTTGTTCAAAGTAATTAAGTTAGGCGATTGTTCCCTTTCCTTGAGACAGTGTACTTAGTGATTCCTAGGTTCATGGTATGCTCAGAGGCCCTATTCATACTTCTGTTCCCAAGAGTTCGAGATCCCTCTAATTCTTGGGTCATGACAACGCATAACCATATCATAAACCCAACAACACCATGTTCACTAATCACCAAGGGTGATTTTTAACTTAACCGAGTTACAAAGTTTCAAACTTTTATTACTAACATAACAAGATCTTACCGTAAGTATTATAAAAGTTATCATTCTTTATAAAGTAGTCATAAAGTTTTATTCTTTATGAAAGTAAGTGCCTTTAAGATTAAGCTCTTATCTTAAAGATTAGATCTTCATGAAATAATGATACAAGTTACTAGCTTTTTAACTAAAAAATCTTGTTCTTTATGAAAGTTGACTCTTTTAATTATTCTAAGACCATCAGGGTCTCAACTTTATGATTTAAAGTTGTCTCTACATTAAAAAGGTTCCTACTTTATCAACTAGTGATATAAGACATTAGCTCTAAAGTTATAAAGTCTTGATCTTTATAAAAGTTAGCATTTTTATGATCCAAAAGTGACCTTTTTGATTTCAAGTTTCAAACTTTATAAAAGGATTTGCTTCTAAGGACCAATCTTTGAAACATAAAGTGACAAGATATCATTTTTCTAACTCAAAAAGGCTTATTATTCCAAAAAGTTTAGACTTTTACATGTAGTCTTGTCTTCAAAACAAAACAAAATAAGACTTTTATGAAAGCACTAAACTTGCGCCACTTTTTATGCTTCAAGAAGCGAACTTTTTAAAGTTTTAAGCTTTTAGGATGTTCATAGTCTTATCAAATCACGAAAAGCATATAATGATGAAACTTTTTTAATCATAAACTCGTCATAAGAAAAAGAACAACTTTAAGCAAGACACCACCAAGAACATCAAGAACTTTCAAGAAGAAGAACATGAACATATTTTTCCAAAAGTAGAAATATCAAGAACACTTGAAGAACAATAAGAACATATTTTTTCAAAAGTAGAAACATCAAGAACACTTGAAGAACAACAAGAACATATTTTTCCAAACATCAAGAACACTTGAAGAACAACAAGAACATATTTTTGCCAAAAATGGAAACTTTTGCTCATGAAGAGCATGAAGGATCTTCTCAAGCTTTCATTTAAAGTTCTTGGTCATGAAAAGATCCAAGCTTCAAGCTTTCTTGAGCAAACAAAATAAAAAGATGAAGATCACTGCCTCTTTTTGAAGATGGCGCAAAATCAAGAGAAGAGGGAGAAGAAGATGATGGCTCCTCTTGATGATGATGGTGGTGGTTTTGCAAGAAGGAAGGAGAAGCTCTTGAGATCTTGTGAAAATGGAGGTTGTAGTATTTAGATCTTATCTCCAAAGACCCAAAGATGAGGTCTTTGACGGCTAAGTGAGAGGTTTTGGGTGGTGGTGGTGGAGAAAGGAAGAAGAAGATGAAGATGAAGAAGAGAGTTTTAGAGCGAAGTGAGAGGATTTGGTTTGAAGAGAGAGAATGAGATGAGTGAAAATGAAAATAGATGATGGTGGGAGAGGGAGAAAGTGGCGTCCACTATTCAAGGGGAAGGAAGGACATATTTTGGACAAATTGGATGATGGGGGAACAAAGCATGTATTAACTCTTACATAAAGCACTCTTGTCTTATGCTTTATGCTTTTATGACATCACTTTTTACTTTATTGTCTAGTTGACTAAATTTAAATTTAATTATGTGATTAAGTGCTCTTGCAACTTAATTAAGATGATTAAGCAAGGATTAATGATTAACACACAAGAACATGATTAACAAAAATTAATATTGCAATTAAACTTAATTAACCTTAATTAAACTCGATTAAGCTAATTAAGGGAGATTAATGCTTAATTAAACTATAAAGGCTCTGACTTGCTTAATTAGAGATCATCTAATCTCAATTAAGCATTCTTTTAACTTTTCTCATCCGAGTTAACTCATAAACTCTTCGTTAACCCTTAATTATCTCTTAATCTCATAATTTCTCATTAAGTACCTGATTACTCATGATTACTAAGGTAATTTAGCACGTCATGAAATTGAGGATGTTACAAAATAAACTCTTGCATTGATTTTGATTAGTGGCACGGAATATAATATCATCCACATAAATCTATACTATAAGGAAATCATCTTTCTCATGCATGATAAATAAGGTTTTATCAACTTTTCCTCTTTTTAAAATTATTTTTAAGCAAAAAAGAACTAAGTCTTTCATACCAAGCTCTTGGAGCTTGTGTCAGACCATACAAAGCTTTTGATAATATGAGAACATTATGAGGAAATGTTTCATTTTCAAATCTAGGAGGTTGTCTAACATAAACTTCTTTAGATATAAAACCATTTAAAAAAGTAGATTGCATATCCATTTGATAAAGAACAAAACCTTTATATTTTGCAAATGGAAGCAACATTTTGATGGCTTCCAATCTTGCAACTACAGCAAATATCTCATGATAATCAATTCCCTCTTGTTGATTGTAACCTTGAGCAACAAACCTTGCCTTGTTTCTGATCACTTTTCCACTTTCATCTAGCTTGGTTCTGAACACTTATCTTGTGCCAATGACAAATTGTCCTTTAAGCAATGGAACTAAAGTCCAGACTTTGTTCTTTTCAAATTGATTAAGCTCTTCTTGCATAGCATCTATCTAGCTTGGATCTTGAAGGGCTTCATCAACATATTCGGCCTAAATTTCATAAATCAAAGCCATGTTTGATTCTATTTTGAATGAAGATTTGGTTTTGACTCCTTGAGAAGGTTCACCAATGACTTGATTTTGAGATATAGCTCTTAAGTCACTTGTGCTAGTGTATCTCCTCTTCATGGGAGATGCTTTAGAATTTTCTAGAATGTCATCAGAAACATGATGAGACAAGGAAGACTCAGGATTATTAGCCATATATTCATTATCATCTCTTGTGGCTATCTGAAAGGAGCTTTGATTCTGTGGATTATCATTCAGAGACAGATTCTCTAGGTTTTCTTCCAAGTCATGAATATTCTGGTCCAAATCCATAAATTGATAATAGAGTTATGTAGACTAAGAGAAATCTAGGTACACAATTGAGACAATGAAATAGAAACCTTAATTCTTAATTGTCTAAGAATAGAGATTAGGGATTTTCATGGGATTTTGTAAAAGGATTCATAAATTGGTAATGCCTTTAGTTTTAGGGTTCAAGTTGAGGAATTAATTGAGTTCTAAAATCTATAGAGGATTGGTGCACTAGAGAAATTAGGTATCAATTAAATTAGGAATCCCTTTCCATCAATTCACTTGATAGATATTCATTAGATTTAGGAGCTCAAATTGATCATAGGAACAACTAAGTGAAATCAGACCCCTAGTACTCTTGCCTTTGATATCTTCCATACTTGTTTTGTGTTTTTATTTTATTTTATTTTCTATTATTATGATCTTCTTAGATTTTGTTTTGTTAATTGCAATATTTTCTTTGTTTAGAATGCCTAAATAGTGTCTAAGTTAGGAAATTGGCAGTTGAATAAATCAATCTCTATAGGAATGATACTCCACTCACACTTTATTACTTATAAGATCCGATATATTTGCTGGTGCTACTATCATGAAATTATAGGGACCTGCAGATTAATTAAATCTTATAATTATTACATGGTTAAAATGGATTGAGAATGATAATTACAATAGAATAAATTTGTTTACTTCAAATCCAAACAATCTATCCATATTTTATATAATAATTTTAACTTTTTGCTCAAATTAACTTAGCTATTGTAATAACGAATGTTAGGAAGAGTAAGTATTAGTTCAACCTTACTGCACCACAAAGCGTTAGTTTCTTTCTGCTTGTAAACACACCCACGAGCTCGAGAGAACAACTCACCTGGCACAGTTCAACTTCATCAGCGTTCCTTTCACTTCTCATAAGTAATATATCGATACTCTTTCCTAGTTTCTATTGGTTTATGAAGTTTTATTGAAGGACGGTGTTCATGGGACTTCAATTTTACGGTCAGTTTTGTTGAGTTATTGATTATTATTTTTCCTTTTTTTTTTTTTTTTGTTGCTTTGATTGGATGTTCTTATATTATACGTTTATGATGCACAAGTTGTTGAATTCCAAATTGAAATGAATCCTTTTGGCTTCTCTAGTTATTCTGATGTGAACCATGTGACAAACAAATTGATGTGTATATTTTATGTGTCTGTTGTGTATTTGGTGGTGATATGTATTATGTACTTATTGGGATAGTGGGTTCCACTTTCGAACCAGATGATTTTCTGAGTGATATTGGTTTGGTTGCTAGAAGTGTTGGTTTAGTGTGGTTAGTTTGGACTCTTCTTGCAATCATCATTCACCGTTTTATTAGGAATTGACTCAACTTTTGTGGTGGCATGACATAATTCAACTTAGAACCTGGTAGATGACAGAGAAGACAGGATCCTTTTTCAGGAGGCTTTGCGAAGGATGCAAAAGAATTTTGGTTAGAGAGGCTCTCATACTTCACTTCAGCACTATTCAAGGTTCAGAAAAAGTGATAACGCCCTCTTCTCTTGGTATAGCTCTGATCCTTAGGAGTTCATTACTTCCCACTCTCTTCATGGACCCCTAGTAATCTATCTTATATCATTTGCTATAGTTTAAGCGTTTTGATTGACTTTTTGGATTGGTGGTATTTGTCTTTTTTGTTTCATGGTTTGCTGCTTTTTCCCATAGAAAATCATTTGAGTATGTCTATTGCTTTTGAAGTTTCATGTTCTGCATCATATCTCCATTTTTCACAATGTTGTGCGTATATCTTACATTGTTTAGTTGACGGGCATGTTATCTCAATTGTAATTGGTTAATTTTAGACTGGGACTTCACCATCAATTGCATTGCATCTTTAGAGCATATTCCTAGTGCAAGACCTTGGTATTATGTAGCATCTGTATATGCTAAGATGCTGAGACTTTCGAAGAAGTAATTCATATCCCATGCTAGATCAAAATTAATTTGGATTACAAGCAATACTCTTTGACTAACAAGGTACATCAATTCCAACATTGCCAATGTGATTCAAGTTCACTGAATATGCACGTACACGTAGTTAGTCTTGTTAGATTTACCAAACTAGTCTGGGGCATTATATACCTTCATGACAGAACAAATTGGGTGAATTCAAGGCACTTCGGTTCTTTTCTTTATCGTGCTTTTCTTCACTATTCTCTAAGCCATTCTCACCTTCTCTACTTTATTTTATCATTTCCTTTTTAATGGCCCGAGAGAGTTAAAACTGAAGTCAAAATCTGTTTATGTTGTTCCTTGCTGGTTTTCTGAAGGCTAAATCCTTAAAATTTCAGTTCATAAAATTTGATCACGTGATTGAATGGGGCTAAATTTGTTCGGTAGATGTTGTAGAGTGAATGTAGTAGATATGCAATGCTTACTCAGTTCCTTATTGAAGCTTTTGCGTTGCATGAAACTCCTTTTATTCACATGTACTTTTGAACGATTCTTGGTATGATTACATTAACTTTTTTTTTTTTTTTTGGGTTTTTTAACCTTTAAGTTTACATTCAAATTAAAAACGATGAAGAAAATCAGAGGTTAATAGAATAATTTCTTCGGATGAATATCAGTAAATTGAGAGTTTCTCAGCCAAAAAATGTAAAAAAGAATAAAACGCATAATCAGTATATATGTTAAACCAAATCTTTACCATTTCTACTACATCTATTTGGAACTTTCCTAAATTGCCAAATTTGAAGCAACAAGCAGGCTTTTGTTTTTTGGTGATGGATAGCATAGTCCTGCGCGTGTCTTGGACTATCACATGATCCACCATTTTCAACCCTTAGATATTATTTGAATGGCTCAAATTTAAAGATAATATAATTAAATGAAATTATAAAATAAAATAACAATTTTAAAAATTAAAAATAATAATCTATGAAGACCAAACTACCCATCTCTTCTCCCTTTTTCTTTCCAGTGCCCACCACCATCTCGTTCTCTTCTCTTTCTCATGGCTACTGCTGCCACCACCAAACCCACCTCCCGGCGGATGAGCTTTGACACCATCACTACCTTCTTTGATGACTCCCGCCACCACCCCCTTCCCCCATGGCCATGGCGTCTGAAAGTTAATGTCAAAATTCTTATTTGTCAAATTCGACCACTCCTTATAATAAGTTCTTTACTTATGTTTTCTTTATGTTTTGAATAATAGCCAATGTGAAGAATTCCTTTAGTGGATTATTTACCCTACCATCATTGAGTACCACTCATTTTTTATGCATTGAGAAAAACATATGTCAAAATTGGACCATTTTTTTTTTCTTCATAAGTTTACAAACTAACTCAATAGAAGGCAGAAAAAGCTTTGTGTCTTGGATAAGAAAATAGGAGATAAGATAAGTTAAATGACATAGCTTTGTATTAGACAAAGCTTTGTGTCTGGGTCTTTGATGGAGCTGGACTGAAAAAAAAAAAAAAAAAAAAAAAAAAAAAACACAGCTTTTTTCAATTTAAGAATGTTAAATGACAGAAAAGTGGGTGGCAGATGCATGAAACAAGCTCGATGGATTTTCAATAGCATTGAGCAGAATGTGCTACAAGTATATCATGCTGTGTCTCTCTTTTCAGTTGAGAATTCAAGCTCTAGACATCAAACAGTAGGATATTTCAAATAGGAAAAAGGAATGGGTTCTAAGATTCCAAGAATAATAATATAAATAAAAAATTGGGGGAGGGCTTGGAGACGTGGGATAAAACATGAAAGGGGATAGTAAGGCGGTGGTAAAGTCATTAGTTTTTGTTAGCAAGAGACGATTGTAGTTCAGACACAATCAAGAGAAGATGCGATGGTGACAGTGGCATATTGTAGTGGTACAAATTGAAAATCTGGAAGTAAAAGGGGGTTAAATTGGGAAATTTATGGGTTGAGAGAGTGGACCATGAGAAGGTCCAAAACATATGTTGGACCATGGTAACATCCACCTTGTTTTTTCAGTCAAAGGAAGGAAAACAGGGACAAGAGACCTTGGAACATTAGCTCTGTGAAGCCACTTTAGAAGATGCTATATCACTCCATGACAGAATTGGAAACATCAACTCAAAACATTCCAAAATTGTTCTTATTAAGGATGATAATGATGATTTACCTGATGGCTATGGGGATGGTAGTGGTGCGGATGATATTGAAATTCTTGTCATATTCACATTAGCAATATCTGCTACACTCATCAAAATATTGACATTCTTGTCATATTCACTTTAGTCCTTGTAATGCTTTATATCCGAATCATATGGAGTTCAGGAGTTGTGCCAGTTCTATTTTATCATGTAAACATTTGGAGTATTCTTACAAATGATTTATGCTAAATCGTATGCTGCATATTGGAGTTTTGACTTTACTAGTTAATGATAGAACCACGAGATGATACTTGATTTGCTCTCTTCTATTCTAATTGCTTGATATTTCTGAGAAGGATGAAAAAATGCCTCTGTTTATCAAGGCCGATACCTAACCACCAACCTTCTAAGAATTTCTCACTGTAAAGGTTAAATCAGATTCATATATATTTTTTGATAAGTACAAAGAAGTACTCCATAAACAAAGGGAGTATCCTGAACAGACATAAAGCAAACGGGTGGCTTGCGTAAGTTACAAAGCAAAAACCAATGCAAAATATAACCACATAGCACATAAACCAAGGGAAACGGCTCCTATGCGCCGCATTTGACAAGGTGCACAACACACCTTGTTATTCAACGGTTAGGATATAATAGTATATCCTATCTATAGTATATCATAAAATTATCCCTGTCGACGCGTGTTTTTTAGTACCAAGTTCCGAGTTAAACATTCCTAGTTTCCGAGTTTACTTCTTCCTATTTTTCAAATTCCAAGTTCAACATCCCTTGTTTCCGAATTCCCTTCTCCCAAGTTTCCGAGTTCAACATTCCACCTTGTCCTCCAAGTTTCTGAGTTCTGAGTTTAATGTGAATTTTAAAATATATCACAAGTATAGGAAACATAGATACACCATCACATCTTAGTCTTTAAATTACAAAATATGTGGTACACCTTGTAAAGTGAGGTGCACTATAACCTTTATCTAAACCAAGACCAGAACTTATTCCTATAGTCTACCAAAACAGCTTAAAGGATCATAGGTTCCTTATAACTATGTATTATCAGCAAAGAACTCCTTAGCCATCAAATGGCTACCAAGTCCACCCGAGAAGACTATTTCCTATTGTGTCTAAGCCATAGTCTAAAAGATTTAAGGTCAGTCAGAATAGATTGAGGCTACAATTTAGATTCGGACCACCACCCTTTAAACCAGTAACCAATGCTTAGCTTCATCATAGAAATTTCATATTCCCAATCAGGTTTATGCTCCTTAAAGATTACCTGATTCCGCAGGCTCCAGATTGCCAAAGCTTCAGCGTAATACAAAGAGATCCATGACTTTTTCTTGCAGCCATAGATAGGAACCCCACACCAGGAATCAAAGAATTCATTTGCATTGTTGGGAAGACAGCCATTGAAATTCCACCATTTCAGACCCGCAGACCACGATGTCCATGATTTAATGCAAGAAAAAAAATAGATGATGAACCGTTTCTACCTCCGAGCAACATAATAGACATATAGCTTGAATTAGATTTAGAATATTCAGCTTGCAGAGTGTTCTTTGGTATTGAGCTGCTGGAGATGAACGAGCCAGATTCATATATGAGATGTGATACTCGATAATTGAGCATGATTTATACAAGAAGGGTTATTTTTCCTATCGTTAGTTCTGAAATTGCTTAATTCTTGAATCTAATGATCTCTGCTCTCAACTTCTTCATCTTATCCCTCTTTTTATTAAGTAGTATTTGGAATGACTAAAATTTAAAAAAATTAATTTGATTTAAATTAAATTGATTTAATTTATAAATTAAATTTTATGTTTGAAATAATTATGTTAAAATAGGATTTGAATTGATTTAGAAATCAATTTTTATATTTATAATATATTAGATTGTGTTTAAAATGATTAAGAATAAAATTGATTTGATTTGATTTAATTTATACTTAAATTTTAAAATTAAATCAATTCTTATCAAATCCTTTCAATTTTAATATGATTTCAAATACAAAAAAGTCAAATTCCATAAAAATTAAAAATCATTTCATTTCTTATTTTTAAAACACCCAAACACAAATTTAAATATTTCTTGTAATTCATTTTAAGACTACTTTGAATCAATTATGTGGATCTTTAGAGAGTTTTTTGATGTTGGAATCCAATACCCTGATGTACGTTTACACTCCACTTTCGGGCCTTTTTAGCCCAAAGCTTATTTATTTATAATCTAAAAGCGCATGGGCTTAGTTTCTTTTAGGATCACTTGGCATAGCTTTGTGTTATTGCTAGAAGCAGAATGTTAAAATTATGCATAAAATATGCTTTAGAATTAGAGTTTAATTTGAATATATTGATAATGTAAGATAGAATTTTTATTGATTAATAATATAAAATTATTTTATACTGTTAATATATACAAACTAAACTCTTAAAATTATGCTTATAAAATTTTGGCTGATATGTCATTTATCCCAGCATTTTAGAATTTCCTTTAACTTAGTTTATTAAGAGTGTGCTTAGATAAACTTCTAAGAAAATAGCTTTTTTTAATAAAGCTTTATTTTTAAAAATAAAAGTTATTTATTATTTACATATACTATTTAAGCAGTATTTTTTATTATTAAAAGTATTTATAAGTCTATTTGAATAAAAAGACAAAAGTATTTCTTTTATAGCTAATTTACCAATATATATATTCGAAAAGAGGAAAGATAACTAGGGTTTGATAAGGGATTAAAAAAAAAAAAGATATGGATTGAAATTATTAATAAAGGTAAAATATATTTTTGGAAGATAATTTTATTAAAAATCGCCTCCGCTTTTTTTTCGAAATTGGATATTACTAACTTTAAAAAATAGTGATAAATTTACTTCTTTTTTATTACAAGTACTTTTTTGTAAAATTGTTTTCAAACACCCTTAAAATTTTATAAAAATACTTTTATTTATAAAAAAGAAAGCACTTTTTTTAGGAAAAAAGCCAACACAAACAGATTCTAAATTTGTTTTAAAAAAAGAGAACTTCTTACATCATACACTCACTTTGTGAACGAATAACGTTACATGTATTTTATATGATTGCCTGAAATCATCAATATTCTTTATGCTGGATTGAAAAATAACATTAGCAATAAAAATTGATTAAGATTATGTTAGATTTCATACAAATCAAAACCAATACATATATAGCTGAACAAAAGCATGAGATTTTCACCTTAGAAGCGCCAAGGAGTGGTTCCACCACTACCCAAGAGTTTTTTCTTGTTTCAAGAGATCGTGTGAAGTACACATTATAGTTTTCATTAATGGAGTAGATGTCTATGGACTAAAGTTTTGTTTTCGCTTTCACTTCAAACGAATTTTTTGTTTTCGCTTTAACTTCAAAGGAATTTTCTTACCCTCTATAACGTTGAGGGATAAATAAAGCATTAGGAAAAGTTTAAATGGTTCTATGAACTAATCCAAAAATAAATAAATAAATGGTTCTTTGCATTATATTTTTGGTTCTACAGTAGCCATTTTAAATCTGGGCCACAAACGGGATATCAGTCTGTTTGGATTATTAGCATCTAGATTAGGTCAAATGTGTATTTGATCGAAGGTGCTCTTTTGCTCCTTCAAGAGAAAGTGCCTTAGGAATTATTTTTCTTCCGTTTGTGTAACATCCTAAGTTCCAAGGGCAGATCGGGATAGAAAGAAGTTCGGACTCGAGACAAGGGCAAAACAATAAATAAGAAGTTATTGAAAAAGAAAGGACAAAATTGTAATTTTTATATTATAATGACAAAGCTGTAAATAAAATTTTACGATTGTTAGAAAGGACAATAGCAGAAAAATTCCAACTTTGGGATTATGTGAGCTCCACAACACTAGTAGACAATTAAAATACATTTAATAACTTTATAACTGATATTTTCTATACTTGACTTTAAATAAAAATATAATATTACTCACATCATATATATATTATCTCGGGTAACTCAAAGTACCCAAATTAATACTCAGACACCTTGAATTAATCCTCAAGAGTCATATTTTGTCTCTAGGTATGACAAACCTAGGGGAATAAACCCCCGAAGACTAGATAAACCTGTTAGAGGAATAGCCAGAGCATGTGGCCAGAGGCGAGCTACACCGACCCTCTAGGAGGACAAATCAGGGCCACTCAAAACTCAAGCTTAAATGAATTTAAATTTTGTTCAAAATCTACCAATGAAATTTCACCTACAAAGCTTGATGAGCAAGCCAAGCCAACTTAACAAAGTAGTCACCATTTCTTCTCCTTCATAATTTTGGCCACCCCTTCCCATGCATCGATCTCCATTTTTCTTCTCCATCATCATCTCCTTCTTGCCACCTCCATAGTTATGAGCTTCAAGCTCAAAGATGAAGGCCTTCTTGGCCTCAAATCATTTTACTCCTTTTATGAAAATTGATCCCCACCTTCTCTACAAAATCCCTCTATCAATTTGATATTCAACTATCAAGTGGAGTCTCTTTAGCTCCCTATGAGCTATTGTCTTCCTTGTTTCCATGGTTTCAAGGATTTTGAAGTAGGTAACTCAAATCTTTAGTATTTGATAAGTTGTGTGGTTGTGTGGCTGATGATATTTCTTTGTGTTATCATGTATTTAATCTTGTATGATATTTATATGACCCCTTTTCAGTGATTTAAGATGGGAAATATTGGTTTAGATTCAAGATTAGAGCAAAAGACTAAAAAGAACACAAAATAGAAAAGTGTTAGAAGAAATCCTAAGGTGACGCCGTACGGCAGAGCCTCTAACTCAACCTATAGAAGTCAAATTCAAATGATCTAATTTTATATGAAAATAGATTTCAAGAGCAATCCAACCATATAAATTATAAGACTAGATTTAAATGAATTAGTTATGAATTTTTTAAATTGGCTATTGAATTTCACTCTCTGTTCTAACTAGAGTGTGATTTGAAGAGCATAACTTATTTTATATAACTTCAAATTAAGTGTAAATTATTTTATTAGAAATCTAAGACATAGAAGATTGTGCCAAAAATTTTAGAATAATATAATGAATAGATTTCCCCCAGTAATTCTTGAAAATTGACTTATGCTCTATTCAAGTTGAAATAGACAATCCATTTGAGGAGCTCATAACTTGAGCTCTAGTTACCCAATTAGAATGAAACTTGTAAGGATTGAAAGGTGATCCAAACAGCTACACATTGGTATAAATTTCGGGTTAAAATGATAAAAGATGGATTTATAGTGATTTTCTAAACTTAGGTGTATAAGTCTGTCCTGAACAGAGCACCCTTGAGTAAAATTTTAATAACTCAAGTTATACATATCAAAATTTAATGAAACTAAAGTGGTTTAAAAATAGACTAATAGGCTACAATCTATAAAATTTCTATATTAAAATGAATAAAAATGGAATTATGGTATAATTTAGAAATGCAGGGCAAATTTAAGGTAAAGAGAAATAACTTGAACGTGTCTTGATTTAAGGATCCCATAAGCCATGGAAGATTTAAAGCATAAGCTATATGCAACTTCACACTAAAATGATCTTATATTGATGTATTATTTATGATGAATATGATTGTTAGGACTGGCTAACTATTTGTATATTGGGATACTTCTATGTTTCAATTGTTATGCTATCGAATTTCTAGCAAAAATATGTGAAAGCCATGAGTATATGTATGTTATATACATGAGCATCATGCATGCAAGAATGTTTGGAAGCAAGATATGGAGTTGTGCATAAGTGCATGTGATATGTTCATGTAGGGGTATTCAAGGGACGGGTTGGGCCAAGTTGAGGTAGACCCGAACCCAGCCCGATTTTTTGATCGGGTCATTTTTTAGAACCCAGACCCGACCCGATAATAACCCGAAAAATAATCGGGTCAAACCGGGTCAACCCGATATTTATATAATATATGTAAATTTGAACATTATACATAGTAAAATCATGAAATTTTAGAAGTTACAAATAAAATTGAAGAGATATTTTACAATACATATTTCAAAGCAAACTATATCAATACAAAAATAATATTATGTTATGTAAAACATATTAATAGAAGTATAAAAATATCACAATTTATGACTAATGTTGTTAAAAAATATAACTTCTAAATAATCATATGACTTCGGGCCGGGTCGGGCCAACCCGAAGTATGACCTGAACCTGGCCCGAAAAATGCACTGGGTTAAAATTCCAAACCCGAACCCGACCCAATAACCTTCGGGCCGGGACGGGTTATCGGGCCGGGCCGGGTCATGAACACCCCTATGTTCATGCATGATGATATTCAAGGATAAAGAAAGATGGTAAAAACTTACAAAGAACTGCACCAAGTTGGCGGTACTGTCTATAACTTGGGCGAGCCCCTGACTAGATTTAAGAGTAATAGACCAATGTGAAGGTTAGGGAAAGTAAACCCGTCACTCATGTATAAGTACGAGTTTGGACCTGAGAAGCAGACTATAACCCAAAGGTGAGAAGAGGCCATTAACCTCCAAGGGGCCAAGTACAAGAGAGCAAGATGCAAGTTAAAGAAAAAAGATAAGAAAAGTCAAGTCCACTTGCATAAATCAAGGATATGCATTAGCATATGTATATTTAAACATCTTGAAAATATAATCCGCTTCAAGAAGGATGTTTTCAAACTTAAAATTGAACCAGTACTTATGTGTATGTGCCCATATTTTCATAATAAACCAAAGTGACTAGAATATTTATAATGACACTTTGTATATTTAGTGGATTGAGTGTCCCTACTAAGAACTTTAGGTTCTCACTACTTGTTTTGTTTGTTTTTTCATAAACATTGTAGTATGTAGAATAGATTCCAAGTCTGCAGCAAATGTTTTGGGCAAATTATAGAGCTTAAGACCTAGACTTCATGTCCAATATGGAAGACTAAAGTGGGCAGTCGACAACTACAAAATGACAGTTATAGGCTAAGACACGCTCTATATAACATTTCTTTGACTTTGTATTAGATTGTAATTATTTTATTTATATGTATTAGAGATTTGGGATTATAAACTCATATTCAATAATGAAGTGCGCAGTTTTAAAGGCTATATATTATATTTTCTTATTTAATATGTCTTTTACAGCATTCGTAGCAACCTTCAGATATAACCTCATGATTCGAGCATGGCATCTGTGTCTAGAGGGTGTTACAATTTGCATTTGAAACCAAACAAGCATTATGAAGTCTTTGTTAGGATATAGTTTTGTATATAATTTATACAATTAGTTTTGTGTTACATGTGTATGGATGATGTATTAATCTCTTTCTCTTATTATAGTTGTAACATAGAGAAAATGATGGACAAAAAGAAAAAAAAAAAAGCATTTCATAAATTTCCTAAAAAATGATCGACAAAAAAAAATGAAGCATTTCATAAATTTCCCCTTAGTCTCTCTTACTTCCATTTTCTTCTTCTTTGCGCAAAGTGTATTATCGTATCAAAGCCACTCACTGAGTGGTATTTGAACCATGTTCACTTTCTCCTCTATTCTCTCTTTTTGAAACCCTAAAGTATTTAATCATCCTCTATTATCTCTTAAAAAAATGAGGAGCAACTCGCCACAGACTTCTTTCACCAATCTTATTCCTTCCATCACAGAGTTTATCACTTATGAACTCAAATTAGAAAACTTCTTTCTATGGAAAGCTCAAATCACTCTTTTTGCAAGGGCATTAAAAGTCATGGGCTAATTAGATGGGAGCAAGCCTAAACCAACAAAGGAAATAATGTAAACAATGAAGGATGGAAGTTCTAAGCAAGTCCTTAATCTTAAGTATGATGAATGGTATTCCGTTGATCAACAAGTAATTGCTTGGACTTATTCCATATTTTCACCAAAAATATTGGCACAAGTAACTGATATTTCTCCTGCTTAAGTTCTATATGGAAAACCTTATGTCATTTGCTTCTTCAACATGAATTATTGTTTAACTTACCTCCAAAGAGCAAGGATACTGCAAGTACTTCAATAAATCTATACCTCTCATGAAGTCTTGTATCTTAAAAATTTTAAAAACTTGGGCCTGTTTTCAATTTTAATTACAAAATTGTTACATTATTTTCAATTCGCTTCCTATTTTTTGGATTTTTGAAGGAAATAGTAAAAACAAGAAAATTCTATTTCATGTTTTCATTTTCTTTTTTTGATATTTTCTTCACAAAATCCTAAAAACAGGAAAATAGGAAATGAAAATAGAAATCAAATAGGCCCTTAAGAGTTATATATGTTAATTTAAACTGAACATCAAGAGGAAAAGGAGTCATTATCAACAAAGAGACCAAGGAAGCTACAAATTTTCAGGATATGATGCTCATGGACATGGATATGGTTCATTTGGAAATGTTCAAGTACCTTCTAGTTTAGCTCAATTTAATAAAGGTAGTTATAGCATAATAGGTTGACAAAATTATTTTAATGTGAGATTGAATAATCACCATAGACTGCTGCCATCGCTACTCTCCAAGAGCTAAGCCCACAAGCTTTTCCCACTGTTTATGCCCTAATTGAGTTGCCTCCCTTCAGAAACTAGTTGGATAGTAGACTCTAGAGCCACCAACCATGTGACAAATGATCAAGGCTTTACATGATTGTAAACTATATGAAGGGGAATAGCAAAATTGTCATTAGGAATGGATGTGCTCTCCTAATTTCATACATCGGATCTATATATATCTTATCAAAATTAGGAACAATCAAAATTGCTAATGTCTTTCTTGCACCACAATTTCAAAGAAATGTTATATCTATTGCTCAATTGATTGATCAGTGCAAATGCACTTTTCTCCTTACATCTGACTTGTTCTCGGCAAAGGACCAATCATGGAGGATCCTTACTACAGGAAAGCATCATCGAAATCTCTATTTTTGGAAAGTGAATAAAATCCACACTCTCTTTGTTATTGCCATATCATCTAGTAATCAATAAAGGACTACAGCTAAATTGCAGCATCATAGATTAGCCCATACTACTTATGCTAATGTAGAATTTTAGAGAAAAATCAATGATTTACATTTATATGATAAAGTCCCATCAAATGTAAATTATAAAGGTTGAAAACTTGGAAAGTATCATCTTTTGCTAAATCTATCAAAATCTTCCTCTTATTTCCTAGAATTGGTGCATGCTGACTTGCAGGTGTAACGTCCAAAAAATTTATCGTTAACAACTGAGTTATTCAATTTTTATCAAATAAGTGAGTTTAATCAAAACTTGATTAAACATTTACTTAAAGCCAATCAAGTGTAATTTAAAAGAATTAGGCTTGATGGAATTAGATTAGGAGCATAGAAAATCCCACAGAAAATTTTCGAGCCAGTTTACCGATTTAAGAAAAATTGGTAAGATTTCGGTGTTTTAAACTGTCGGAACCGAATCAATAGAAATTATGCCATGAGTGCCCTAGGATCAATGGCTAATATTTAGCCAAACAACCCACCCAAGTGGCGCCTTGGCAGCCCTTGATGATGGGGAGTAAACCAGATTTTATGACCAAGATTAGGTCCACCAATCATAATCAAGCAACCTTCAAATATCGTCACCTTTTTCTCCTTTTCTCCTCATCAATTTTCGGCCCCTCCTCTAGCTGCTAAAGCTCTTCTCTTTCTCTCCTCTTTGCTCTCATTTCTATTCCATTTTCATCCATCTTCAAGTCTCATCCCAAGTCACCACCATCAAAGACACAAAATCAACACAAATTGCATAAGATAAGGTAGGAAATCCTACTTCTCTTCTTGTTTACTTTGATTTGGGGCTACATGGTGAGCATGTTTAATCTGAAATATTGATGTTATATAGAGTGATGATGATGGTTTATAACTAGTTTTGCATGTATGTTGTGATTAAAATTGGAATTGAGAGCAAATAGCTTGAAGGAGGGAGACAAATCTAGAAGCTGTTAGGGTTTTTCCTCGGCAGTCCGTACGGCAGAGTGTACGGCTCCACCTATCGCTGTTTAAATTTGATGAAACTATTTTTAAATGAAACTAGACATCCAGGGCTTTCCATACATATAAAATATAAGGCCATTGGATTAGTATAGAATTAGTTATGATTTTTTGAAATTAGACCTAGAAATCTAGGTTCTTACCCGGACAGCATTGAGAAGGGTGTAACTCACCCTATACAACTCCAAATTAAGTGCAACTAAAGTTGTTTGAAAGCTACCATATGAGAGAACATTCCATAAAAATTTCAAAATTTAATTCATTGTCAGTTGTTCCCAGCACATCAATGAATTTGGCTTAGGTTTAAACTGGCCTAGAATAGGGCAGCCCAATAGGATAATATTTTGAGACTCATAACTCATAATCTACTTAGGAAAATGACATGAGACTTAACTCATTTTAAAGTGTTAGCTTTATTTTGATAAAAAATTCGCATGATTTCATCTAGCTTTCATTTTTTAGTGAATTTTCTTCTATAGGAACCCAATTCTGGCTAAGAACAGGGCGTGCTGAGATAAAATGTTTATATCTTGAGTTATACAACTCAAAATGAGATGGAACCAAAAGGGTTAAAAACTAGACACATAAGGCTACAACATATCCAAAAATTAGGTTTAAATGAGTTAAATTGAAATAAAGGTGGGATATACCATAACTAGACAGGATAAGGCAGAATGAACTAAAAGCCCTATTGGTGCTTTGTTGAAACTAATGAATGAATCTATGAATGTATATGCATAATTGCTGGTTTATATTGAATTGTAAGTTTGTAGAATTGTACTGGTTGTCTAGCACTATTTATGAGGAAGCGAACTCGATCCGTTATGCTGCCAAAATTTCGGTAAGAGATTCATATGTGGTGCAATTCAAAATAGCACGAGTATATGATATATGAAGACTCAAGATAGATGTGCATTCAATTCAAAATATTGTAAATTCCATATCACTTGGGCCAATCCCGAAATAAATTAAGGGGAATAGATCAGTGGGAAGGTCGGGGAAAGTAAACCCGGCAATTCTGTATAGGAACGAGCTCAGTCTTGAAAAGCAAACTATTACCCAGGAGTATATGGCCAATGACTCCCAAGGGACTAAGGATGGAAATAAGTTCTAATAGGCAAAAGCCTTCAAGAAATAAGATGCATTCATAATTGCACATTCATATGCACAGTGTAATGCTTATTAATTGACTGTCCCAGATACCTGTTTATTTATCGCAATATGCTATTGCTTTTTTATAATTACTGTTTAATTGCCTCAGTGCTTCTGTCAATTAAAATTGAGCTTGTTTCGGTGCATATTTTTCAATAAGTATTTAAGTTAAATATCATTTTGTGTTGTACCACTGGAAATTTTTTTAAAAACCAAAACAATTGGGAATGACAACGATGACAGATGTGTAGAACTAGGAATTCCTACTGAGAAATATTTATTTCTCACCCTATTGTATATTCCGCGTCATTCTCAGACCATGGAGCACGCAGCGACCGAAGTGCTATTCATTGAGTTCCCTGAGCTACATATACACCTTGACCCGTTTTTGGATTCTGTATATATCTTTGGCCGATGTCAGTTCCGCCTCTACTTATTTTTCCAGAGGGATTTCGCCATCCCGCTTATGCACCCTCTGTTTAATCCTGCTGTCCCCTACATTGCTATACCTCTTCACATGGCCCATCTATTTCCACCACCACTAGCAGCACCAGCAGCTCCAGTTCCCATGGCTCCTCCTGCTTCACCACCGCAGCCGATGGTATCAGCCTCGATCTCGGAGGAGGATCCGTCCGAGCCGGCGAGTTCTTCTTCCTTGTCCTCTGCTCCTAGTGTGGGTCACCCTCCAGCAGACGCCACCATGGCGAACGAGTTCCTTTCTTCAGATTCTGTTTAGATAGCGTGCATGCTGCAGTAGTAGCAGATGTACAGAATGGCCCTCTTTTGGCAGTCTGGGTCATGGATAGATACGTGGATGTTAGGAGATATATATGAAATGTCCCATGGGGACCATTTGGGTTACTGTTCCTAGCGACTGGCCGTTTTGTTTTGTATTAGCGGCCTTATTTTGTTACCCTGTATCATTTTGACAAACTTTAAAATCAGATGACTATGTATATATTTACGATGCCTTTTGCAGTAGTTCTGTCCTTAATGCATTTTTATTTACGTTACGTTACTTACAGCATACCGATTAACTAGTATTTATTCCGCCGTCACATAGAAATTTTTGTTACGCGATTAAGCATTTTCATGTGAGTAACGAATAATAATACAAAAAATAGAATTTAACCAGTACTATACGTAATCACTTATCAGATCATTTATTATGACTTAAGCATAGTACTTTGTCTGGTAAGGTGTTACAGTAGAGCTGTCCTGCATTAACCTCATTATTAGGTTCATGATATTATATTGGTTTTCTAGATGATTTTATTCATTTTTATACTTGGATATACTTTCAGAAGTTTAAATCAAATACATTGACAATATTTCAAGCATTTCATGATTTTATGACTAAACGCTATTAGCATGGGCTTAAATCTTGCAGAGTGACAATGGTGGAGAATTTATCTCACAGTCACGTCAAGATTTTTATAATCAAATAGGCTAAAGTAGTAGTTTATATGTCCTTACACACTAGCTTAGAATGGCATAGTTGAAAGGAAATACTGGCATATTTCAAAATTGGGGCTTTCTCTACTTTTCTACAGCAAGGTACCAAATTAAATGTAGAGTGAAGCTTTTCATACATGTACATATGTTGTAAATAGACTACTAATTCCAAATAAAATTTCTCCATATCATATGGTTACTAGTCTCTATTATGTCTATATTGATAAGTCCTTGAGGAAAAAGTTGTCTCTTAAGATTAAAAAATGTTTTTTTCTTAGGTATAATGACCAACACAAGGGCTACAAGTGCTATAATTTTTCTATATATCAAAAGATATTTGTCTCTAAACATGTCATATTTGATGAAAACAAATATTTCTTTGACGTTCAGCCTTTGATACCATCTTTATCTACACCAACTACTTCAATCCCTACTTCCTTTGATGGTATAAAGTCTCCATATGAAGATAACCAACATGTAAATGTTCGAATGCAAAATGATTTTGAAGCCAACATAACCAACATGAATAATTAGATGCACAAGATAATTAAGATTTGATTAGTGCAGCCAATGAAGAACATCCTTAAGTTAATAATAACTCTTCCAACGTACAAATAGAGCATGATTTGCCATATGCTCCTTATCAAAAAACTAGTCATAAAGATCATATAGAGGCATTCATCGAAGAAGATACTATCCAATAGAAAAGTGGGCCATGAAAAATGGAGTTACACAAGTTTGCTCAAAACCTACATCTGACTATGAAGCTATCAAAGATCCAAAATGGATTGCAGCAATGTATGAAGAAATACATGCATTAGTACAACAACAAACATAGGACATAGTTCCAAGACCAAGGGACAAAAATGTGAGTACTATAAATGGGTGTATAAAACTAAATACACAAATCAAATGGAATAATTGAATGATTTAAAGCCAACTTGTTGCGAAGGGATTCAATTAAGAGTATGAACTAGATTTTGATGAAATATTTTTTTCTATAGTAAAAATGGAGATTGTGAGGTTGACATTAGCCATAGCAAATATCTTTAGATGGAAATTCATCAATTTGATGTGAAAAATGTCTTTTTACGTAGAAATCTTCTAGAAGAGGCGTACATGGAACAATCACTAAGCTACTTGCTTTCAAATGATCCCAATATGTATTTAAATTGAGAAAAAGAAATCTATGGATTAAAACAAGCCCTTAGAGCTTGGTTTGATAGGTTTAGTAAGGTCTTGATTACCAATTGTTACACCAAATATAAATATGATAATGCTTTTTTCTTTAAGAGAGTTGGCTCACAAATATCAATGTTACTTATGTGTGAATGACATTATTGTAATAGGAAACGCAAAAGCAAAGATTAAAAACTTGAAAGGAATCTTCTGCCAACATTTTGCAATGAAGAATTTGAGAGAGCTAAAATATTTCTTAAGCATCAAAGTCAATCTTTACAAGGAATGAGAATAACTCAATGCAAATTTTCAATAGAGATTCAAGACAAGTTTAGGATAAGCTAATGCAAATCAACATTAACTCCAATGGCTTCTACAAGAAAATTAAGTGCTTCTTATGGTACTCTCAAAATTTTGGAAGTCTGCCAAAGTTTTGTAGGTGCATTGCCATAGTTAACCTTTACTAGACCATATATTACTTTCTCTATTAATTAAGTCTATCAGTTCAAGCATGAGCCTGGAGAAGCACATTTTTGGGCAGCAAAAAGGATATTGAGCTATATAAAAGACACCATATCTACTAGTCTCTTATTTTCGAAAGTTGAAAAAATATAAATTTAATTGTCCACTTAGATGTAGAGTGGGGTGGTGATCCAGATACAAGCATATCAATATTTGGATTTGGTGTCATTCTTGTTGGTTTTCTTGTACCTTGGAGTAGTATAAGAAACACTAAACTATTTCCCAACCAATCACAAAAGTAGAATATAGGGTAATGTTAAATGCAACATCAGACATGTTCAAACTTAGATCAAATATGTAGTCACTAAATTGGGGCTTAAAATTCAACATGTCTTTTTACTGTGATAGCCAAAGTGCTCTCAAACTTGCCTTTAATCAGTCTTTCATGCTAGAAGCAAGCATATCAAGCTTGATTATCATTTGATACGAGAAAAGGTTAAGAAGAAGGAAATTCTACCAGAACTTATTACATCCAACAATTCACTTGTTGACCTATTTACAAAAGGCATGCCTACTGCACAACATAGCTGCGTAGGAAAAAAAATTGTCTATGTTCAACATAGACAATTGTCTAAAGGAGATGTTAGGATATAGTTTTGTATATAATTTATATAATTATTCTTGTGTTACACATGTATGGCTGAGGATGTATTAGTCTCTTTCTTTCTTATATACAAATGTAATACAGAGAAAATGATGGACAACAAAAAATGAAGCATTTTAAAAAAATCTCCTTATTGCCTTTCTATTCTATTTCCATATCTTCTTGCCCAAACTTTATTAGGCTTTTCTTCGCATTTTAACACATAATTTTTTATGGTTTGTTGCTAAAAGGATAGCGAGAGTATACAATGAGGAAAAATCCTTAGATGCTCGTAAGCAAGAAAAGTTAGTGTTTTGTTCCATTGAATAATTGGTATACTTCGGTTATTACATTAAAATATTATTATATTAGGAGATGATGATGTCCTACAAAACTACAGTATTAAATATTACATAAATCATATCATTAACCTTTTACTTCAAGAGTACCTAAAGATTTCTCATACAATAAGAGGAGATACATGATAATTTACAAGAAAAAAGAGAAGGAACATTAAAGGGTTTATAGAAAAAGAAGAAACATTGGGGGAGAATAATTGAGATCACCTTTGCTCTTTTACTACGAGATTTGTTTTGAAGCGAGAGTATTCCCTCATATTCTCATTTTCTATTCCCTCTTGGTCTAAGGGTTGGGATAACAATAGATTAGATGAATTTTGGATAAGATTACAATGAAAGAATTAATAATTAATTTATGATTAATTAATAAAGTAAAAAATTAATTTATTCATGACTTAATATTTAGCAAATAAATTAGTTAATTTGCCTATTAATTTTTGTATAAATGAATATTTAACACTTTCATTTAAAATCTAATGATATTTTTAAAACATTTTAATATATTTTACATAGTAAAACAAATGCTCTCAATATTTTCCTTTATCAAAAATTTATCTCTCTAATATACGCCTCTCTTTTCCTCAGTGGATGCTATGATGCTAGTGAAATCTTAGAGAGAGAGAGAGAGAGAGAGAGAGAAATACATATATAGGGAAAGAATCAAGTGAAATGAGTGGTTAATTATGAGAGTGAGATGAGTAAATCTTAACCATTGGATCTTATATGAATGGTCAAGATTAAAACATAAAATCATGTGACTTTTTTAAGTGATTATGTGATTTTTAAACAACTTTAAATCTTATCCATCCATATATAGTTATATAGGTTAAATTTGCTCCTCTTACTCTCATTATAAACTACTCCTCTTATGCGATATACCCCCTATATATATATAAAGGAAATATCTTATTAATTTTTTTAAAAGAACTAATATATCAATGGTTCAAAGTATAAAAGCACATTTTATGAGTACTTTAGACAAGCCATTTTCCCTCTTAATTTTTTTTCTCTTTAATTGATCGTCAAGGACAATTCTCTATTATCTCTCTCTACATGCAATTGCAATTGCTATATGCATTTTGCCAAGCATTGTTTCCGTGATACTTTATTTTTGTGCAATTTTAAAAATATAAATCTCAATGTGGCATATATGAATGCAATTTAATACTTTAATTGAATTTGCTAAATTCAGTCTATTAAAAATTATTATATGGGTCATGTTATCAATCTTAGTTACAATCTCCCAACAAATTAAAGTTTTTAAAAAAAAAAATTGAACTAAAACTAGGAAATTCATAACAACCAAATATGAAACATAATTACATTAAGTTCTAAATAGTAATTACATTGTAAATGAAATAACACCACCCAATTGAAACCCTATTATCAAGGACTAGCTCGGATAAGCTTGAGTTGGAGGAAAAGGAAGTAGGGTAGATATTTTCTCTTAATGATTGTTGGTGCGGTTGGTAGTTACTAATGTGCTGTCATTTGCTAGCTAGTATGCACTGTGTAGGATATAGTTTAGCTTACCATGCACACTATCTACATGTATAAAAGGGTGAATTCTTGTACTGATTCATTCATTTAGTGATAATACTCAACATTTAGTCCCTCTTGAGTTCTATTTTCTCTCTTCCATTCATTTCTTCAATTTTCGTTTGATGATATCAGTGCCTCAAGTTCTAGGGCTCTGTTGTGCATTTTTAATCCATGGCGAGAAATACGCATCATTCTTCAACTGCCACAAGTCACAATGCTAATTCGAATCAAGCACCATAGATTCAGCATCAACAAGTTTAGAATCAATTTCAAGATCCTTAATAATCCTTACTTCGTACATTCAAATGAGAGTCCAAATCAGGTTCTAGTAACTCCAATCTTTACTGGTTCCAATTATCATACATGGTCTACATACATGAAAAGAGCTTTAATTTCAAAAAATAAATTCAAATTTGTGAACAGAGCAATTACGATGAGTTTTATCCCTTGTTCAACGCTCGGGAGAAATGTAACAACATGGCCCATAACTGTTAATTCATTTTGTTTCATCTAATATAGTAAGAAGCACAGATGCATTGGAGTTGGCTTCAGATGTATGAAAGGACATTAGAGAAAGGTTTTCTCAAGGCGACATGGTCAAGATCGTAGAATTGATCAAACAATTCAATGCTTTGAAGCAAGGAAATCGCATGGTAACTTAGTATCATACCCAAATGAAGACTTATTAGGAAGAGATGGAGAACTATTAGCCAATACCATTATGATCGTGTCCAGTACAATGTTCATGTGAAGCAATGAGGAATGCTCGATTGTTCAAGCTAAAAGAATTTGTTGTTGAGTTCCTTAATGTCCTTGATGATCTATACTCATAGCTTAGCCTCCAATTTCTACAAACAAATCCATTTCCAAGTATAAATCAAGCATTCTCTAAGGTTCTATAGTAGGAATCTCATAATGCAGGCAATACAACCTTTTAGAATAAGTCTAGCATCCTAGTGAATGCAGCCACAGTGCCAAGAAGTTATAGTAGAAACGAGATATAAATCTGAATGCAAACAAGATTTGCACTGATTGTGGTAAATTTGTTTATACGATGGATGTTTGCTATAGAAAGCACAGGTTTCCACCTAATTTCTACTTCAAGAATGGTAATCCTGGACCATCAATGGCCAACAATGTATTCTAACCTCATGCTGATGTAAGGAAGCAAAGTAACAAAACCTGCACAAGCTATGGAGGGAGGTTTGCCATCTCGAAGCCAAATGATCACTCAAAAGCAGTATCACAACTTAGTTGCTCTCCTCTAGCATTCAGATTTGACTACCTCTTTACATCCAACTACCTTCATAATTCTCACATTAATTCTTCCATTGCCACTTCTTCTTTAAGTCAAACTAATTTTGGTACCCATTTTCTTCTTTCATGTGATTCCTCAATTCCTTCTAGATCATGGATTTTTGACTCTGGAGCCACAAATCACATATGTTCCTCTTTAGCTTATTTTTCCTCTATTTCTCATACTAAGCCAATTAAAGTGAAGTTGCTAAATAACCATTTTGTCATAACTAATATGGCAGGTACAGTATGTTTTTCAAAATCATTCACTATCACTAATTTTCTATATCTACCAAGCTTTGCATTTAACCTTATTTCCATTTCCAAACTTACTAAGTCACTTAATTGTTGCCTAACTTTTTCCACCACTTCTTGTCATATATAGGATATTCAATCCAAGAAGATGATTGGTTTGGGTAAGACAGTTGGTGAATTGTATTGCTTGGACTTTGCAAGTTTTTGCAACTTACAAATCAATTATCTCCATGCTCCACCACCTGATACACAACCTAATGCTATACCAAATGCTGCTTTTTGGCACTATGTAGGCCACCTATCCTCAAAAAGATTTTTTTTATTAAGTCAACAATTTCCTTTTGTCAAATTCGATAATAGTGAGCCATGTGACATTTGTCACTTTGCAAAATAGAAAAGACTTCCCTTCGGTCTGAATACTACTAAAGCATCTTGTATTTTTGAGTTACTACATTTAGACATATGATTTTTGTCAATTTTGTTGGATTTTCATGATGAAATGCAAATCTGAAGTTCAATCTAGTGTCCAAAATTTTGTATGTTTACAAAAAGCCAATTTCATGCCAAGGTAAAATTCATTAGGACAAATAATAGGGTTAGAGTTTAACATGCCAACTTTTTACACATCCAAAGGTATCATACATCAAAGAAGCTATGATGAAACTCCACAATAAAATGGAAGAATGGAGAGAAAACACTAGCATTTACTTAGTGTTGCTAGATAGTTACTTTTCCAATCTAAATTACGCAAAGTTTACTAGTGCAATGCCCTTACGCATGTTGTCTGTAAACTCCAACACCCTTCAAACGCCACTAAGTGTGTTTGGATATATCCTTAATGATTTTGATAGATAACAAACCAAATCTTATGCAAATCTTTTGTAAGAACTAATGGTTTGCTCGAGTATTTATTTATGAATAGCACATATCATTTTAAATGCTAATTTGAAAGAACTGGGTCACGAAATAATTATTTCAAATAGATTCTATGAATATATTTCGTATTTCAAACATATCTGAAAGAAGAGATCACTTTGTAATGGAATCTACACTCTCAATTATAACATTTCTCATAAGAAGATGATTAGAAGCATGAGAAAGATGAACATATATGATCAAAAGGCTATTAAGTCACCAGAAGGCACAAAAGTAGATCAGAAAGATGATTTATCCAGAAAGTTATGACCAAAAGGTTCTCGTCCAGAATGTTGCTTTAAGTGAAGAATACATCATTCAGACTTTGCCTTTACTCATTCAAATATATTTTCTAAAGGTAAAAAAATGACAGGATACACCTTCAAAAGGTGCGCTGACACTATGCAGAACTAGTTTATTCAAATGGCTAGTTTTCTTTTTTGGTACTGTACTTGCTTACTGAGAAAAAAAAGCTCTCCTCCTTTCTCTCCATGTTAAGACAAACAAATCTAAAAGTTCAAGGCTCAAGGTTTGAAGTCTCAATGGCTATATTTTGAAGCCTATATAAGTCTTAAAGATGAAAAAGAAGTGGATAGGAAAAATCTTTCTGATACTTAGTGAAAAATCATCTCTAGCTTTGTATTAGCAAATATCCTCTTTGAGAGATTTTGAGAAGTCACTCCACATTGTAATCATTTGAGCTATAGATCTCGAGTGTTAGAGTGTGAGTGTTATCAAAAACAAACCTTCATTTCAATCTTTGCAACCTAACCCGATAGCGGTCTTTGTTAGCTTAAAAAGGCTAGGACAATACTACTCTGTTGATTAGTTTGGAAAGTCTAGAATAAGACTACTCTGCTCTAAGCTTAGAGAAGCTTGTCCAAGACTACTCAAGTATCTAAAAATCTCAACTACTTTGTTAGGGACTGGATGTAATCAAGTAGTTTGGCCGAACCAAAATAAATCTCTTTATAGAGTTTTCTCTTATCTCTGTCCTTTTACATTTTTGCATTTTGTTCTTTCACTTCTCTTTTACAAGTTCTCTCTTTCATTAACTCTATTCTTTAAGTGCCTAATTATTTTCTAACTTGAGAAAGGTAACTTTCTGAATCTAACTCAAACATTTCTGCAATCCAACTCATAAGACTTGAGAAAGTTTGTTTTAAGTTTATCAGGTTTGAAAAAGTTTTTAAAAGTCACAATTCAACCCCCTTCTCGTGATAGTCTTACCTTTAATTGGCATCAGAGCTCGGCCTCTGGGGTTGATCTTCTTAACAGTTGCAGAGGAAAAAGATCACAAAATATGGCACAATAGATCTCACATATTAGTGAAGGCCATTCCATTAACTGTCTCCATATTTTAATGGAGAAGACTATCCATATCGAAAAGACAAAATGAAACTCTTCATTAAATCCATAAGTCTTGACATGTGGGAGATCATTAAAAATGGAGACTATATCCTATCTATTGAGCAACCTGTGCCTCATACAATTGCTGATCCAGATCAGCCTCCACTAATGGTGATTAGAGAGATCCCCAAACATCAATGGACTGATTAGCACAAGGCTAAAGTTTAGATGAATGCCAAGGCAAAATTCTTCTCACTTGTGCTCTAAGTATGAGTGAGTATGATAAGATCATCTCTTGTGACTCAGTCTAAGAGATATGGAATAGACTCCAAACTCTTCATAAGGGAACTAATCAAGTTAAAGAAACTAAAATCAGCATGTTAGTTCACCAATATGAAATGTTCAAAATGTTAGAACATGAAACCATTGATGACATGACAACTAAATTTATGCATTACATAAATTAGTTGAAGACATTGGGAAAAAGATATACCAATTCTGAAATGGTTAGAAAAATTCTCAAAAGCCTTTCTAAGGCTTGGCATCCTAAAGTAACAACCATTCAAGAAGTAAAGGACTTAAATGTGCTCAACCTAGATGCTCTCATTTTGTCATTAAAGATTCATGACATTGAGTTGAATAAGACTTCAAAAGAGAGTAGTAGAAAAGGCAAACCCGTTGCTCTAAATTCTACACAAAGGAGAGCAAGCTCCACCAAACCTATGAAGGCTTCAAAAGAGTCAAAAGAAGAAGAGGAATCTTCTAAAGATGAGGATGAAGAAGAGAAAGATGAAATTGCTCATCTAGCTGAGATGATTTGAAAGGCTTGGATTAGAAGAAAAAAAAGAAAGGGTTCCCTCCTAAGAAAACAAGAAAGGAAAAACAAAACAAAATGAGATTATTTGCTATGAACGCAAAGAACCTAGACATTTGAGAACTAAATGTCCAAAGTTGAAGAACCTTAGAAAGATCTTGATGAAGAGTAAGAAAATACAGAATCTCAAGGGGAAGAAGAAATAGTTGCAAATCTCTACTTTATGGAAGATATAGTTTCTGATGAAGAAAGTGGCGTAACACTCCCTGATTTAGAACTGTCTTATAAAGATCTTCAAAAGACTTATGATGAACTTATGGATGACTCTCAAAACTCTCTATTCTCACTATGTTTCTTTGAAGAAAAACTTTCAAAAGTTATCTCTTGATTTTAAAAACCTCAAGTTAGAAAAAGATAATCTAAGGCATGAGAAAGATGAGCTTTTAAAAGAAAATGACCTTCTTAAGAAGAACATAAGTGCCTTAAAAGCTAAAGTTTCTGAATCTGCTCAGAAAACATCTTTTGATGTTTCTAAACTTTAGAAAACAGTGAAGCTTCTCGATTTTGATCTTGAGAATATGGCAAATGGCTTTAAGAATCTTGATCTAATGCTTGGCAGTCAAAGATCATATTTTGAAAAATTTGGTCTTGGGTATAAGAAGAAAAAGGATAAAGAACCATCCAAAAATTCTCAAAACAAAGTTCCTATTTGTATTTATTTTGAAAAGGGTTACTCTTCTAAGAAATGTTTTTCTTTAAGAAAAGTAAAGAAACAAAAAGTAAAGAACCCTAAGAAGGTAACTAACCCAAGAGGACCCAAAAATATATGGGTACTTAAGGTGAAAATTGTTTCTGATATAAGTGTGTCTTAGATCACTTCATTAGAAAGAAAAGAAATGGTATCTAGACAATGAATGTTCCATACACATGACTAGAAATAGATCTTGGTTCAAAAATATTAGATCCAGTGATGGAGGAGTGGTGAAATTTGCTAATGGAATCAAGTCCAAAATCATTAATATAGGTAATGTGGGTAAGAACAATTTTGACTCGATTATTGATGTTATGTTAGTGGAAGGATTGACTCACAACTTTCTGAGCATTAGTCAATTCTGTGACTAAGGCTACAAGGTTGTGTTTGAGCCTTCTAAATACATTGTAAAGGATTTCCACATTTGATCAAATTATTCTTACTACTAAAAGGCATAATAATACTCATGTATTATATCTAGATGAACTTTTAAATTAGAATGTGAAATGTTTGGCATCCCTTTTAGGTGAAAGGTAGATGTGGCATAAGAAACTTGGTCATGCTCATATGAAATTAATTTCTAAGATATCTTAGAAAGAGCTTGTTAAAGGTTTACCCAAAATCAGATATGACAAAAACTCAACATGTGATTTCTGTCAAAGTGGTAAATAGACTAAAAGTTCTTTCCATAGTAAAAATGTAGTTTCCACTATAAGATCACTTAAACTTTTACATCTTGATCTCTTTGGATCAACTGGAACTATCAGTTTAGGAGATAAGAAATATGGATTGGTCATTATGGATGAATTTTCTATATTCACATGGGTTATATTCCTTACCTATAAGGATAAAGCTTGTGAGGCCTTTAAAGTGTTTTTAAAATGAGTTCAAAATAAAAAATAAAAAAAAAAGTTTCTATATTTTATCCATTAGATCTGATCGTGGTGGTGAGTTTGAAAATCATACTTTTGAAAGCTTTTGCAATGAACATGGCATTTCTCATAATTTTTCTTCTACTAGAACTCCTCAGCAAAATAGGGTTGTTGAAAGGAAAAACATATCATTGCAAGAAATGGCAAGCATCATGCTTTTAGAAAATGGCTTATTAAAAAGATTTTAGGCAGAAGCCATAAACATTTCCTAGTATATATAAAATCATGTTTTCTTAAGGCCAATACTCAAGAAAACTCTATGAATTATGGAAAGGAAGGAAACCCAACATATCATATTCTCATATCTTTGGTTTAAAATGTTTTATTCCTAACACCAAGGAAAAACTGTCAAAGTTTGATCCTAAATTTGATCTTGGAGTATTCCTAAGATATTCTTCTATTTCTAAAAATTACAGGGTTTGTAACAAAAGAACAAAGGCTATGCAAGAAACAATACACATCTCCTTCAAAGAGAAGAAAAAGGATTTGGACCAAAATTTAATTGACTTAGATGAAAGTTTGGAGGATCTGTCTCTAATGATAACTCATAGAATCAAAGCTCCCTTCAGATAGCCACAAGAGATGGTGATGAAGAAATGGTCAATAATTCTAAGTCTTCCCTGTGTCGTCAAGTTTCTGATGACACACTAGAAAACTCTAAAGCAACCCTCATGAGAAGAACATACACTAGTGCAAGAGATTTAAGAGTTGTATCTCAAAATCAAGTTATTGGTGAACCATCTCAAGTAGTCAAAACCATATCATCATTTAGAATAGAATCAAACATGGCTTTGATTTCTGAAATTCAACCTGAGTGCATTTATGAAGCCCTTCAAGATCAAAGCTACATAGAAGCTATGCAAGAAGAGCTCAATCAACTTAAAAAGAGTAAAGTCTGGAATCTGATTCCATTGTCTAAAGAACAATATGTTATTAGCATAAGATGGGTGTTCAGAAATAAGCTGGATGAAAGTTGAAAAGTGATTAGAAATAAGGCTAGGCTAGTTGCTCAATGTTACAACCAACAAAAAGAAATTGACTATGATAAGACATTTGCTTCTATTGCAAGATTGGAAGCCATCAGAATGCTACTTGCATTTCAAGAAATAAAGGTTTTGTTCTATATTAAATAGATGTAAAATTTTCCTTTTAAAAGGTTTTATATATGAAGAAGTTTATGTCAAACAACCTCTTCGTTTTGAAAATGAAACCTTTCCTAACCATGTTTTTAAACTAACAAAGCTTTGTATGATCTAAAGCAAGCTCCAAGAGCTTGGTATTAAAAACTTAGCTTCTTTCTAGTTAAAAATGGTTTTGAAAGAGAAAAATTTAATACAACCTTGTTTATTATGCATGAGAAAGAGGATTTTCTTATAGTACAAATTTATGTAGATTATATTATCTTTAGTACTACTAACTAGAATCTGTGTAAGAGTTTCTCTAAGCTTATGCCAAGAGAATTTGAAATGAGCATGATAAGAAAGCTCAAGTACTTTCTGGGACTGCAAATTAAGCAACAAAAAGATGTGATTCTCATTCATCAAGAAAAATATGCTAAGGATCTGCTTAAGAGATTGATATGAACAAGGCTAAGAGCTTCACTCCCGTGCATCCTTCTCAACTTCTAGAAGCTAATGAAGAAGGTGATAAAATTTCTAACAAACTTTATAGAGCTATGATTGGCTTTTTGTTATATCTTACTGCTAGTAGACTTGACATACAATTAAGTGTGGGCATTTGTGCTAGATTTTATTCTAATCTAATGCAATCACACTTAAATGTTATCAAAAGAATTTTGAAATATTTCGTAGATACTACTAACGTTAGTCTCTGGTATGAGAAAGTTACTTTCTATGATGTTATATGTTATTATGATGCTAATTTTGCTAGAGACAAAGTTGAAAGAAAGAGCACTAGTGGATGTTGTTGCCTTCTTGGAATGTCATTTATTACATGATCAAGCAAGAAGCAAAATACAATTGTTCTGTCAATTGCCAAAGCAAAATATGTATTGGTAGCAAATTGTTGTGCTCAGATTCTATGGATCAAGCATTAGTTAGAGGATATCAACTTGAGGTATACCAACATCCCTATTTTATGTAATAATACAAGTGCTATGAATCTTGCCAAGAATCGTATCCAACATTCTAGATCAAAACACCTTGACACTAAACATCATTTCATTAGATATCATGTTCGGAAAGGAGATATTGAGCTAAGTTTTGTAAATACAGAAGATTAAATAGCTTATATATTTACAAAACCTCTAGCTAAAGATCATTTTTGCTATATTAAGAATCTTCTAAGTATGACTAGTTTTTGATCATGCATACATAACATAATCATTCATTGGTTCCTATCCCCTTAAGCCTCTAAAGAAGCTTAAGCTGAGATTGCATTTTGAAGTGTGTCTCCCTTTTGAAGAATGTATCTCAAGATGAGTTTAGTGTGTTCAAGCTCATAATATTTTCATAAATGATTCAAAAGGTTCAAATTGGTCTTTTAGATAGGGGATGTTCAGAAAGGTACTTAGAGAAGAATTCAGAATTTGGATTTAGCAAGTTAGTTTAATCAGAAAGTTGACCTAAGCTTCTAGTCAGAAAGGTGAATATGAAGAGTCAAAATAGTTTTGGAACGTGAGTGGTTTTAGTAACTTCCTTGATCGCCACATTTTAATGAAGCAGGAAAACCAAAGTATTCTAAATGCAAAAATGTCATCGTTTTACACCAAAACACTTCATACTACAAAGACCCTCAGTTATTTCACTTTACCTAACGGAAACTTTAATCATCCTAAACTAGCCCCCCTTTCTCTCACACACATTTCCTAAAACCCCTCAAAACTATTCATCTTTCCCAAACCTTTAAACACTTCACTTCCTTTATCTCCTTTATTATCTCAAACACATTCCTTTTCATTCAAACTCCATCTTTTCTCTCTACATTGCAAATGTCTAACAAGGGTAACTATAGCACTCCCTTCATGTTTGATGACACCGACATGCAAGAAAATTTCAAAATTTTCTTTACAAGAAGGCCTATTGCCAAAGGATGAAGCTTTGATTTAGCAAACTTCACTAGTCTCCCTGAAGTTCATGATGTCTTTGAATATCAAGAATGGGGAGATTTTCTGAGGATTTTTGAAGATATTTACACAAGGGTGGTTCCTGCTTTCTATGGTACCCTAAGTGCTTCTGATGAGGACAACACTTCTCTATGGAGCATCGATAGAAGTTTAGAACTAATGTTTATCCCTCTGACATTGTTGAGATCAGCAACACCAGAAATTAGGGCATTTGCTACCATGGTGGACATAAATGGTGAGAAGAAATCAAAGTTTTTGAGGCTGAAGTTGCTGATATTCTAAAAAGAAACAAACGTATGAGAGTTAGAGACATTCATACCTCTAGTCTTTTGCTTCTTGTTAAGGCTGTGCTCTCTGTGGTCCAGCATTCTGTGTTACTAAGGAGTGGAAACACAAATGTGATGAGTGGAATGGACCACATAGTCATGTTCTATCTCATGACTAAGAAAAGAATCAATCTTGTAAGATTGATCTTGAACTTCATCATTACTGTGATTGGAGCAGAGAAGAAGAAACATGCTAGTCTTCTATACGACATGTTTCTTGTAACATCCACCGAAATTCTTTTATCGTTTTCAATTTAATTGTTCGATTTTTATCTAATAATTGAGATTAATTAAAATTCAGTTAAATAATAGGATCAATTAATTAGCAATTACTTGAGTTTAGATATGAGGGAATTAAGTTAGAAGTATAGGAGATTTCATAAAATTTTATTGAAAACCGATTTACCGATTTAAAGGAAATCGGTAACATTACGGTATTTTAAACTGTCGGAAACGGACCAATGGAATTACAAGCTTTAAACCCTATTTTGAGTGGCTGATAACTCAGCCACTTATCACCTAAAAATGGCGCAACAAAGGCCACTAAACCATGGAGAAGCTTGGCTGAATTTCAGCCAAGCATTCTAAGCCAATCAAATTCAAGAAGAACCACTCAAGTAATCAGAAATTTTTCCACCTTTTGACTCCCATTCAGACCACATTCCAGCTCCCTTTCTCTCCTCTCATTCAGCTCTCTTACTCTCTTCTTCACACACAAAAACTCCAGCCAACATCAAGCCAATTCAAGCCTTGCTCATCCAAGCCTTCAAATTCCAGCAAAATCACTTGGAACAAAGGTAGGAGTTCTCTTCTTACATCAATTCTGTGGTCTTGGCTGGCTGAGCTTGGATTATTTTCATGATCTTTGATATGTTAAATGAATGATTATGATGATATGTGATTGGTTTTGGGCTGTTTGTTTGGTTAAAACCGAATTTGAAGCAAGAAAGAATGAAGATAGGAAGAGATGGAGAGCTGGAGAACCCAAAACCCCTCGATAGTCCGTACGGCGAAGTGTACGGCTCCGCCTATAGCTGATTAAATTTGATGAAACCAATTTTAAATGAAACTAGACATCTAGGGATTTCCATATATATATCATATAAGGCTTTTGGATTAGTATTGAGAGAGATATGATTTTTTGAATTTCAACCTAGGGTTTTGACTCTGATTCTGGGCAGACTGGGTTGTTCAGGGTAGAACTCGCCCTATACTACTTGAAAATGAGTGAAACTACTTATTTAGAAAGCTTACACATAGAAGAATGTCCCATAAAAATTTCAGGATTAGATACGGTCCCAGTTGCTCCCAGTGATCCAAAAAAGTTGCCCTATATCCACACTGGGCCAGAATAGGGCAGTTTAGAAATGTCAGAATTCGGGGCTTGTAACTCGAGTCTTACTAAGTCAAATTGAATGGGACTTTTTGCATATGAAACTTTACCCTGTTAGCTTTAATATGAGTCTAATTTCGTATCATTTGAGTCAGTTTTCAATTTTTAGTGGATTTTTACTTTTAAGTGTCTGATTCTAGCTAGCCACTAGGCAGGCCGAGGAAAAATCTAAATATCTCAAGCTTTAGATATCGAAATTGGATGGGACCAAAGAGGTTAGAAAATAGATACATAACACTTTAACATACTCAAATTTGAGGTCCAAATAGTTAAATAGAAATTATGGCTTGAATTATAAAAACCGAGTTGGTTGACTATGCTGGAGCAGGAACTCTGCCTAAATGAATTTGATGTTGATATGAGTTCAATATTGGAATTTGTATGTGATGTTGTGTTCTTTGTGATAAATTGATGTTTTGGTATGCTGGCACTATTCATGGGAAAGCGGACACGTTCCGTTATGCTGCCGAAATTTCGGTAGAATCCCTGTATAAGTTATGAATTTCATGATAATACATGTGCATTTCAAGGAAAGTTATGAAAGTATATTAAGAATTATGTTACTATGAAAGTTCCATGCTACTTGGGCCAGCCCCGGATAAGAAGTTAAAGGGAATAGATCGGTGGGAAGGTCGGGGAAAGTAAACCCGGCATTCCTATATAGGAACGAGCTCGATCTTGAGAAGCAGACTATTACCCAGGAGTCTAAATAGCCAAGAACTCCTAGGGGACCAAGAGATGGAAAAATGATGAAAAGTAATGGAAAAGCTTATGAAGAAAGGCTCATGATTAAGTTTGCATGATTACATGAATGCATGGTTACATAAAATAATTATGTCAAGATGGATGCAATGTCTATTAAGTTTATTTACTGCCGTTTATTCATTTATTCTATTTATTATTCTGTGAAACCTTATTAGTAAATTTGTCTGTTTCTTGTGCCTTCTAAAGTAAAACTAGACCTTGCCTCGGACCAGACATTTCCTTAAACTTAATAAAATGGATAACTAGTTTGAACACATGCTTTTATAATTAAATAAAAACCGAGGCAACTGAGAATGAATGTGACGTCAGATGAACTCTATACATGAACTCTACTGAGAATTTCTTGAAATTCTCACCCCGTGTTGTATTTCCGCACCATTCTCAGACGCTGGCGAAGGGCTCAACGGCCACCCTTTTTCATTGAGATCCCAGACCTGTAGCTGTCCCAGGACTCCGAGTTGGAGTCTTTGGACACAGCCGGCTCCTGCTATTTCTGCCTCCGTTTTTTAGCAATAGGGATTTTGCTGTTTCTTTGTTTCCTCTGATCTTAATCTATATATATATATATATATATATATATATATATATATATATATATATATATATATATATATATATATATATATGAGCGTTGGCTTCCGACATACATATGTACATATACAACTGATAATATATCACTTATCAGTATCTTTTCTATTATGTTGTATCAAACTTTATACATTTTATAGTGCTAGTCACGTTTATTTCATAACAGCGTGCCGTTTCGTCTGTTTTATGATGTCATTCTGATTACAAAAAATAAGCAGAGTGTTAACACGGTAACACTGACTACCTAATTTCATGCTATGACTTAAGCATAACATTAAATTAGTAGGGTGCTACATTTCTGACTAAAGTCTTCATTAAGACCTAGTTTTCCTTGACTGGTGAAAAGGCTTATTCCAAGAGACCAACCACCATTATGAAGACATTCCAAGTCTTGGGTTTGAAACCCCAAGCATCAGAAAAGGAGAAAGAGAGTGGCAAAAAGAATGCTACTATTGTTGAATCTGTAGTGCCTAACACCAAGAAAACAAAATCTAAACCTTCTAAAGAAGGTAAAAAGAAGAAGTTGAGGAAGAAAGAAGTCTTTCTCCTATTCCAAAAAGGAGAAAATCAAAGAAAAGATTGGTTAAGGAGCTTTCTAAAACTTCCACACTAATAAAGGCTGAAGATGAAGTTTCTGCAATTGCTATAGATCCAATTAATGTTGCTAATATTGCTACCACACTTGCTGCCCTTACTACAAGAGGAATCACCATTAAAGAGCCTGAATCTACAAGGCCTCTTCCTATGGTGATACCAAAAGTAAAAGGAAAGACAAAACAAAAAAAGACAAGTCATGTTCCTTCTAATGACTTATCTTCATCAGCCCTCAAGAAAGCTAAAAGAGAGGCGGAAGAGAATAGGCCGAGAGAAGCTACTTAGATTCAATAGTGGAAAAACAAGTCTGCAGGGATTAGAGCTTCAGATCAATTAGTATCACAGAAAGTAATCAACTCCTACTAATGCTCATGTGGAACATCCTTTTAAACAACCTTAAGGTTAACCTAAGTCCCCCTCATATCACACCTGCTGCACCAAAAAGGACTTTGGCTAGGGTTGAACCTGAGCTATTATTCCTACCTCAGAAGCTACACCTTTCTCTAATCCTACTCAGAATTATCTACAAGTTGTACCTTTCTCTACTCCTGCTTCAAATCTGATACAAGATGTTTCTATTACTCCTACACAAGATGCTCCTGTCACCCTTACTAGTGCCAATGCTCTTCTAATGCTCACTGCTAGCCCAAGATTTGACAAGTCTCCTTCAGAAGCTGCCTCTGAACATCCCTAGTCTTCAGAATCTTACACTCAGAAAGCACCATCACAAGCTCATGCACCGTCTCCTGCCCATAGGTTCCCCAACCCTAATGAAGTGCAAATGGACCTTCTCCTAGCTAACTAATAGACTATAATGGCCAACCAATAGTAACTCATAACTAATCAGCGAGCTCTAGAGAGAAGAATGGACAAGCTGGAGAATTTGTTTATGCAACTGCTGAAGGCTCTTCAGAAGGGATATCATTAAGCAATTAGTGTTGATCTTCTATGATCCTTACAATCTTTTGCTGATGTCAAAAGAAGGAGAAGAATTTGCTAGGAAAAGCTTTGGTTGAAGGGGAACAAGGATATTAATGAAGACATATTACATCTTTGCATGCATTTTTTTTTTATCATGAACCTGTTTACAAATTAATGTTTTTCTGTGAATATTTTATTATATCTTAATTACTTGTTGATCTGATACTAGTTCATAACCTTTAATTATTGCTCTATTATTTACCCTGATACTAGTTTTTGATTACTTTGATTCTAAGATTTTATTTGATACCAGTTTATTAGGATCATGTTATTATCGTTTAATCCGATTATGCTTTGATAAAATTGATATGAAATATTAGTTTACTCGAATATTGATTTAATAGGTTGCTTACAATTTCTGCTATAACAACAATATGCTTTGATATTGCCTAACCTTCTATTTTAGGCAAATAATTAAGTGTTTTCCGATGACTCTGATATTTAAAGAATTAGAAAGTTTCTATCTTTAAGTTTCTGAATATGACAACAAATTAAAATGAACATCAGAAAGCATGTGTTAGAATCAAATAGATAAACCACTTCAATGATGCCTATGTGCTTTAAAATTATATATATATATATATATATATATATATATATATATATATAAAAACTAATAGTTTGCTCAAAAACACCAATTTGAGAGAATTGGGTCATGAAATAATTATTTCAAACAAATTCTATGAATATCATTCATGTTTCAAACATATATGAAACGAAAGATCACTTCATAATGGAATCAACACTCTCAATGATCACATTTCTCATAAGAAAATGATTAGAAGCATGCGAAAGATGAATATATGTGAGCAAAAGGCTATCAAGTCACCAAAAGGTGCACAAGTAGATTAGAAGAATGATTGGTCCAGAAAGTTGTGACCAGAAGGCTCTCATCCAAAATGTTGCTCTAAGGGAAGAAGATGTCATTCAGACTTCGCTTTTGCTCATTCGAAAATATTTTCTAATGATCAAAAAGTGATAAGACACATCTCCAAAAGGTGCGCTGACACTTTGCAAAACTAGTTTATTCAAACGGCTAGTTTTTCTTTTTGGTGTTGTACTTGCTTGTTGAGAAAGAAAGCTCTCTTCTTCTCTCTCCATGCTAAGATCAATGGATCTGAAAGCTCGATGCTCAAGACTTGAAGTATCAACAACTATATTTTAAATCCTATATAAGTCTTGAAGATGAAAAAGAAATGGTTGGGAACTATTACTGAAACAAACACTATTGAAATCATCAAAAGCTTTCATCTTTCTCAACCTTCTAAACAATCAAAAAGTATCTTTCTAAAACTTCTTAGTGAAAAATCTTCTCTAACTTTGTATTAGCAAATCCTCTTTGAGAGATTTGTGCGAAATCACTCCATTTTTTAATCATTTGAATTATACATCTCGAGTATTAGAGTGTGAGTGTTATCAAATACAAACCTTAATCTTTATAACCTAACCCGGTAGTGGTCTTTGTTAATTTGGAAAGGATAAGACAATACTACTCTATTGATTAGCTTGGAGAAGGTAGAACAAGACTATGCTATTGTAAGCTTGGAGAAGCTTGTACAATAATACTCAAGTATATAAAAATCTCAACTAGCTTGTTGTAAACTGGACGTAGGCAAGTTGTTTGGTCGAACCAGGATAAATGTCTTTGTAAAGTTTTCTCTTATCTCTATCCTTTTACATTTTTGTATTTTGTTCTTTTAGTTCTCTTTTACAAGTTCTCTCTTTCATCAACTCTGCTCTTGAAGTGCCTGATTATTTTTTAACTTGAGAAAGGTAACTTTCTGAATCTAATTCAAACGCTTCCGCAATCCAAATCATAAGACTTGAGAAAGTTTATTTTAAGTTTTTCAGGTTTGAAAAAGGTTTTAAGAGTCACAATTCAACACCCTTCTCATGACAATCTCTACCTTCATTGTCTACTTGATTAATCAAACTCTTACCCTAGTTTTGACTAATATGTCTCCCTATGAATGTTTGTATGGCTCTCTTCTTGACCTTAATGATGTGAAAGTGTTTGGTTGTCTGGTTTATTCCTTTACTTTGATTGCTAGTCAGCATAAATTTGATGCCAAAAGCAGGAAATGTGTCTTTAGGGTTCAAATAGGGTGTAAAAAGGTTATATTCTTTTGAATTTAAACCCTAAGGAGGTAGTGGTCTCTAGAAATGTGACATTTTTTTAGCATTATTTACCTTATACATTTTGTAGGACTACTTTTGACTTGCAATTGCTTGACTTGTTGCATAGCCACTTACAACCTGACTCACCTCGTTCTAACTACACTTCAAGACCTAAGCCAACCACTCCTCTCCCTGACCTTACCATTGACCTTCCCATTTCTGTCCCTGCACCTTCACTCAATCAACTTCCTTTAACACCTATATCATTACTCAGACAAAGAAAACCACCTACATACCTAGCAGATTATCAATGCAATACAATCTCCATTGCCACCTCGCCTTCATCCTTGAAGATTGTATATCCAATATCATATTACATTTCCTATGCTACATTAAACACTTTACACAAGCCCTTTGCCCTCAATTTATCTTTAGAATCTGAGCCAACTTCATATGCTGCAACTGTCAAACATGAGTGCTGGCATGGGGGAATGAAAGCTGAGATCACAACACTTGAGGGGATAATCAAACTTGGTAGATAGTGGATCTTCCCCCATAAGCTATATCTATTGCCAATAAATGGGTTTTCAAAATTAAGAGGAAATCTTATGGGAGCATTGAACGTTATTAGGCTAGATGAGTAACCAAGGATACACACAAGTTGAAAGGATAGACTACTTTGACACTTTCTCTCCAGTGGCTAAAATGACTACAATTCGGGTTCTTTTGGCTTTAGCTACAGCGCATGGTTGGCATCTTCATCAAATGGATGTCAACAATATATTCTTGCATGATGAACTCCATAAAGAAGTCTATATGACCCTTCCACCAGGATTTCCTTCTCCTAGACCAAATAAGGTTTGCAAGCTTGGTAAGTCCTTCTCAAATGTGGCTACTCTTAAGCTCCCTCGGATCATAGCTTGTTCCTCAAGCTTGCTAGATCCTCTTTCACAACATTGTTAGTTTATGTGGATAATATTATCCTAGCTAGGAATTCCTTGGATGAGTTTAACCAAATCAAGTACATCTTGGACTCTCGATTTCGAATCAAGGACCTTGGTATCCTTAAGTATTTCCTTGGCTTGGTGCTTGCTCACTCTAGCAAGGGCATCTCTCTTTGCCAAAGGAAATATTGCCTTGATTTGATTCAAGATTCTAGTCTTTTAGGCTCTAAACCTGCTTCCATTGCATTAGATTATATTGTGCACTTACACCATGATGATGGTCAAACTTTTTTGAATATTCTAGCATATCACAAGCTAGTAAGACGACTCCTTTACCTTATCTAGACCGAACATTTCCTTTGCTATATAGTAATTGAGTTATTTCCTTGCATACCGCACCATGTCTCATTACGAGGAAACTATGATAGCTATTCAATATTTCAAGAGGTCCCCTTTTCTTTTCTAGGAACTCAGATCTTCAATTGCTTGAGTTTAGTGATGCTAACCGGGTTTGTTGTGTGGATACAAGGACGTCTATATTTGGTTTCTATTTCTTTCTTGGACATGCCCTCATTTCATGGAAGTCCAAGAAGCAAACCACTGTCTCTAAGTCCTCTATGGAGGCTGAATATTGTGCACTTGCCATTGCCACATGTAAACTTCAGTGCATCACATTCCTTCTTTGTGACCTTCATGTCCAATGCACACATCTTCCAATCCTATACTATGATAGCTAGAGTGCTTTGCGCATGGCTACTAATCCAGTATTTCATATGAGGACCAAACATTTGGTCATTGATTGTCATATTGTTTGGGAAAAGGTCCATGTTGGTCTCATGAGGCTATTGCCAATTTCTTCTTTTGACCAATGTGCCGACATATTTACTAAGGCCCTCACCTTCAAATCCTTTGTTTCCTTTCTGCCCAAGCTTGGTTTGCTGGACATCTACTAGCCACCAACTTATGGGGAGGGTATCAAGGACTAGCTCGGATAAGCTTGAGTCGGAGGAGGAGGACACACACAGGGTAGTTATTTTTTGTTAATGACTGTTGGTGCAGTTGGAAGTTAGTTACTGATGAGCTGTCATTTGCTAGCTAGTATGGACCGGTGTAGGGTGTAATTTATCTTACCATGCACACTATCTACATGTATAAAAGGGTGAATTCCTATACTGATTCATTCATTTAGTGATAATACTCAATATTCAGTTCCTCTCGAGTTCCATTTTCTCTCTTCTATTCATTTCTTCAGTTTTCCTTTTAAAGCCTTTTCTAATTTTTCTCTTAACACCCCGTCTTTACACCCCGGGACATGGTAGGGATGTGAGCGAGAGTTTGCTGGTTGTTCCTTATATACATAAAATTGTAGTTATAATTTAATTTATTTTCAATTTTAATTACCTGCAATTAAATATTCAAATCGTTATTTTGGAGAGCATTTTAAACCATCGCACTCTTAATTCAAAATTACATGAACAATCACCAAAATCAATAAAATATTCAGTTATATATTGCTAGAGTTCCTCAACGAACCAAACATTTCTTAGGAATTGAAATCGCCACACTCTCTCAAGTCATTTAATCTAAATTCTCCACGGAACGTACTTCATATTTAACATTTAAAGATAACTGGTTCGTGATACCTAACATTTAATAGTGCCTTTCAATTATGACTAAGTATGCTTTTAGTTTTAAAGTTCAATCCTCAATATAATGATATAATTTTTTTATATTCAACGAAAAAAAATATCATTCTTCATAAATCTGGCAAAGATCAAGTAAAACCAAAAAGCATCATGGTTGACTTTTGATTACGTTTTACCTATTATCTTTTTTTCCCATAACGTTAACTCACCGGGTCTGTTATAAGAAAATCCTTCATTATAGAATGAGTTATCGCTACTATGACGTATATCCACATTTAACACACATATATAATATACACCTAATATATAATTTGATGCTTGCCATTACCTTTGGCCATCTTTTGTCAACATCATTGTGTCATTGACCCTTCAGATTATGTGGCTAATGAAACAATATCTTTGTCAATGTAAACGGAATTCACCATGTGATGTTTATCAGAAAGGTAGATAGATAGAAGGAGAGGAAGATTTCTCCCCGTGTCTTGTCCCAATTACCCGATATAGATAACAAGTTCGTGTAACAATAGATCAAATGATTGTGTCCAAATAAGTTAATGAACAGAACTAAATGTAGTTACATGATGTGAATTGGGGTTTGTGCCATAGGATTTCAAAGAAGACAAAGGAATCTCTTGGGCCAAAAATCCCCATCTGCTGTTGAATTGAATTGAATTTATGTGCAGCACAGGGTAAGATTTATATCACTGGCATTCATCGGACTAGAGAAAAGGGAGATGTGTGAGCCTCAATGACAAAAGGTGACCCCTTGGGAAAGTGGTTTTATACAAGCATAGAAAGGTAGGGGCCTCAAGTGAGGGGATAGATTTGTTTCCTTCTTTGGCAATTGTGGAATCGTCCCATCACAAAAGGACACCACAAACCCCATCTCCTGGCTTTGCCTCTAAGTCTCATTTCATTTCTACCATGACAGTGACATGTGACTCTTGCAGCTGTCCCTTTCACATTTCCTCTTCAAGCGCTGCACCCACAAAAAGGGGGATTGCATAACAGGGCCCCTTCTCTTCACTATCTTTTTCTTTCTTCCTTTCCTCTACCCAATTTCATCTTCTCCTGATATCATGGTTCAACCTTGCTACATAGCTTAATTTTATGTATCAAAGTAATGTTATTTTGAAATTAAAAGTAGACATTATACACACATAGACACAAAGTTTCGATTTCATCCATGGTTTTAAATTGAGATTCTAGTTGCGTTGCAATTACTATGATTGTGAAAAATTACAAGAAAATGTGGCTGATATAGCTGCAATTGTTGCTATGATGCAATTATAAAGGGCACTACAACAATATTGTGACTACAATTGCAACTGCATATTGCAATTTAAAACCAAGTTATCTATCACCAGATAATTTATATCTTTCTTTTTTATTGTATTTATTTTTTGATGTCAAAATAACATTATTTTTATATCATATAATTGGTGCACTTTTTACTATAAGTTGGTTTTATGTGTATCAATAATTACTAGAAACCATTTGCATATATTCCATGTAGTATTTTGTAACTATTTCATTAGCATGTATCAACATGTTTAGCCAGGGTACTTGCCTTATTATAGGCTCATTAGTATTATCTATTTCTCTAATTTCTATTATTGATCAAGATGGGAGAAAAATGAAGAAATTTAATGGTTTTATACAATCAAGTTCTATCAAATCAAAATTAGAGGTGTGCTTCCTAATGCGTTAAAGTTGACTTCTTCCGGGGTCATCTATCATTGGTACATGTTTGTGTTCAAAGAAGCAGTTATTTGAAAAATTTTATTGTGGTGTTTTTGGAAGTTTTCTGTGGCATTTTTTCATCTCATGCTGCCATGGATTTCGTTGAGCTTCCCATATTTACAGGTTGGTTGGGTGGGCTTCTAATTCCAATGATGTTCATTACCATCCACTTTAGTAGCTGGTGCAATCACTGCATGAGAGTTATGTGCATGGGTAGCAAGGTGGGAAATGGGAAGCAACTAGAATAAGCAATGCATTTATAATAATCGGACAGTCCTATCCCTTTTTTTCTTTATTTGAAATTTGGAGCATTATGGAGTGGATTGCAATTTTTGGGAACAATAATGAATAACATCCAGAGAAAGTTATATTGGAAAGCGTTGAATACTAGGCGAGATACTCGTGAAGTGAAAATATTGTGGGGGAAAAAATAAAACAGCCAACATATTTATTGATTTATTTATTTATTTTGGTGAGTTGGAGTTTACGGGGATGGGGAGACTAGAAGGCCAGGGTACGCCATACAAGCAAGAGTTTATAATGAGAGAGATTTTAAATTACTTTCGGAGTGAAAGTGTTGAATATATTCCGCTTCAACTAACCTTTATGTTATAAATAAGGTTGTAATTATTCAATGATATAGAGCAAAATAAATCTCTTCTTTCGATAGCACTTTTTTTATATAATACCTGCGTATAACCTACCTAGAAATTAGCAGCAAAAATCCAACTTAAACCTTTCAAGTGATGATCCAAGCCAGTTAAGCCAACCACAAATGTTAAGCCAGCGTGTTACATATGGTATAGTTCAAAAGATGCAAAAGCTTAGAAATAGTGTGTAGAATTAATAAAAAAAAATGTGTGTAGAATGAGCGAAGGTGAAGATTTTAACTTTGCGACTTTTAATCTACATTTCGTAAGGCTGTAGAAACTGGAAAACGGAATCAAAGCTATTATTTCATCACCCAAAAAATGTAATCAAGTTTTAGGCGAAAGTACAATACTGTCAAGGCTTTTTAAGTGGTACGGTAAACCCGTCTATCAGGAAATTGTTTACAGATAACAACTATTACCAAGCATTGCAATTATCGTAAATAAAGTTCCATGAACTGACAAAACAATAGTTGAAAATTAAACCATAAACCATTAGTACCGACAAAATTTCCATAATTGGTATATTGAGTTCAAATTCTATAAAAGTAATTTTTTAAGAAGACCGCATAAATTTTGTATTCATATCATAATTAATTTGATTAGTAATTCAAATAAGCTATATTTGTAAAGAGATGTATAACATGTTTGATTATGTGTTTGAAAACTCCCAAATCATAGTTCAGGCAAGTTTTTTTTTTTCTCTTTTTTTATAACTTTTGGTCATGGTTTAAGAGTTTTTAGATGGGAAACTCAACATGGTTGTAGTCTTATAAAAAAAATTTGTCATAAAAATCTTAAAATTATTGTAATTTATGCTCATCAAGATTTTGAATTGTGGTTTCGATCACAAATACGGTCGCAATTGCGGCTATTGCTATTAAGGGTATTGCAGCTATCGCGATGTGAATTATAAGCTATTGCAGTGAGTTTTCTTTTCTTTTCTTTTTTGAGTTTGTAACTTAAAATTGAACACGTTGCAATCTAATGCAGCCTATTGCAGTTGCGATCAATTTATGTGAACTGGTGTTACACTGCAATTGTAGTGTGATACGGTTGTGGTCACTATAGCTACTGTGGCCGCATCACGTAATGCGATCCGCAAGTTGAACCATGATTTTTGGTATATTTCTTTTTAATTCAGCTTTTACATTGAATGAACTACCCAACCCAATAAATTTAAATTAATTAAAGTACAACAAGAAAAAGTCAAATAAATACATAATTAATATTCACTCTGCATTAGAAAAATTGGTTTCAAGTTTACTTTGAAGAGATCAGGTTTGTGAGGATAAAACGTGCGATAAAGTAACTAGATTTTGGCCATTCTGGATTGATTTATTAGTGTCAGTGCTTGGTGCAGCTGCTCATGTCTGCAAACAAAGCATGCAATGTAATGCTGCAGTTGGTACTATAAGACTATGTGGTAAAACCATCTCTTCTTTTTGACCCTACAATACAACTCCATACATCTCCCTATTCCTATATATCACACTCCACACTGACCCTTTCAATTGCTATCATAAACCCTACATAGAGCTAGATACTCTCTCATATACACTCACCCCTCTCCTTCTTGCTCCTTTCAAATATGAACCACGAGGAGAAAGTCACCATGGACCTTGTTCCACCATCGGAGCACCTCTGTTACGTCCGTTGCAACTTTTGCAACACTGTGCTTGCGGTAACTTCACCTTTATACACTAGAAGCTATATCAAATACCAATTCCATCATTTTAATTAACCCCTTTCCTAGAGATTCATTACTTTTGTTCGTTACATATAGTATCATATGACTACATTCATATGGAATTTATATATAATTAATTACTTGTATTGTATTAATTGTATGATATCCATATATCTCTTGAAAAGAATATTGATAGTTATAAGTTGTTACTAAAAAAAGAGGACTATAGCATCTTCAGGGTCATGCCGTTGCTGTTGTTGTTGACTGTGTAGGTTGGAATCCCATGCAAGAGGTTGTTAGATACTGTGACAGTGAAGTGTGGCCACTGCAGCAACCTCTCCTTTCTGAGCACCAGACCCCCTTATTCTCCAAACCAAAGCATTGATCCCACACTGAGTCTCCAGGTTGTAATAGGTTTGGTCAAGCCATTCATAATGTTAAAATATATAGTAATGTTTATGAACATGGCGTCTAACTATATATATCTGTAGCTTCTGTTTTTGTTTTGCTCTTCTTCTTCCTCATGCTGGATTTACATATATGTGCTGGTCTTCTCTTTGAGATACATAGTATATAATAGTAGTTGTTGGTTAGAAAAGTAATATAAGAGCAATCATCTGTTTGTGTCTCTGCAGGGGTTTTACGGTGATTCCAAAAGGGGCCAAGCATCATCTTCATCTTCCTCACCAACTACATCAACCGAGTCAGTGTCCCCTAAAGCAGCACCATTTGTTGTAAAACGTACGTAGTTTTATACCACCACAGATCGAGCAAGCCCTTTCTAGAACTCTCTCCAACATGAATATAAATTGAGACTTACATAAGTATATAATGCATTTCTTAACCCCTAGTCCCCTACCATTTATTATATACTTCTATTGTGTCCTTATTTGTTTGGATCCTTTTTGCAGCGCCTGAGAAGAAGCACCGTCTCCCATCTGCTTACAACCGTTTCATGAAGTAAGTGCAAAAGAGACGTGTGTTTTGTCTTTCAATTTTATTATTTGTAGATAAGATTACGACACCTAAAACAACATATAATGATTATAGTTTAGATAAGGACCAATTTGTTAACATATTGTTTTTACTAACAATTTTGATCCAATCTTAATTAATATCATATTCAATAAATCTACGTCTATTTAAATTGCGATCATGCGTCTATACACAGTGTAAAAGAAAAATTTTATGTTTCTTTTTACTCACTGCACAATGTTCACGACCTTTAGGGTGCAATATCACATTCTCCTACCCTCTTTTTTAAGTACTATACCATGTACAACTTGGTTTGATTTGATGTGCTTGTCAGAGAGGAGATACAGCGCATCAAAGCGGCCAACCCTGAGATCCCACATCGAGAAGCTTTCAGCGCTGCAGCAAAAAACGTAACACCTTTTTTCTCTTAGTTTAGGCTTTAGGGTTAGCACTGCGCACGCTTCATACATAACATTTTTTACCTTTTGAAACTTACAATATCTTAGTCCTAATTAACTTCTGTGCTGCTACAAAACTGCATCACAGTGGGCTAGGTTCGTTCCAAATTCGCCAGCTAGTTCAGTTTCTGCAAGTAAAAATAATGTAAGAATGGAACTTTATCATTATGATTTCCATGCATTCTCCAAGATTATTGGTTAACTTTTATTAGCTCGTTTATGCAGGAATGAAGGAGCGGTGACAACGGAGATATTCTGAGAGAAATGGAGCAAGTCAATTTGGTGTCACTTGGTTTTAATAAACTATATGTTATGTTCTTATATAGCTATCTTTTAATTTACTTTAGTGTGGAAGTGGACTTTATGTCATCATGTAAGGAGATTTGAAACCAGTTTAATGAAGGCCAGACTTAATATGCCATTATTAATATTTTTGCCACAGAAGCTGTCTGATTATTGACGTCTAAATTCAGCGTTAATTTCTGCTTAGTATTACCTAAAAAACTTGTTAATTAGTGATGGTGAGATTGTAATGGAAGCCGCGTTGATAATGTTATGTTGACAAGATAAGTTTGCTAGGGTTTTAATGCAGTTTTATGTTCTTATTCAACTATGTGCCTTCTAAAATTGAACACTGGAATTGTTGCCTGTCTTTTGCCAGAATAATTGCTAGTCCTAGGCTGTAGTAGAAGTGTGTATCTTAAAAACTATAACCACCTATTATGTAAATAGAATTTTGCTACACCAAACGCTTACATTCATTTCCCACCCTTTCAGCATCGCAAAAGGGATTTAGGATTTCTTTATGTTAATGTAAAAATTGACATACATACTATATCTAACGACTTCTTTGCAGAAGATGATTTTAATTAATACTATTATTGAATAATAACTATTTATCGTGATGATCTACTACTTCAAGAGATTTACAAAATGTAAATGATATTAAGTATATAAAATTTTCAATAACATAAAAATCATATCGTATTATTAGTATTATATAAAGTTGATGTAGAACTAAACAATCTTTATAGCATGTGTGAGGTATAATTTTAATCTAACACATTCTGTAAAACATTCATTCTCTTCTTTTTTGTTTTTGTTATAGTGGCAGCATCAAGTTTTGAATTATATCTCATAAATTATCTAAACCTCTCTCTACTAGCTTACTCTTAGTTGTTTCGTAGAATGTTTCTTACAAAAAAATGTTATTTATTAATGTAAAATAATTTTCAAGCCATTTCTAGCACCACTTCACGTCTCGAATTCATGCAACCCACTGCAGCAATAATATTTAGGAACCAGTCATAATTCTCAGCCCTTGCTCCACGGCATGTTCCGAATGAAATCCTCTCTTCAAAACATTGTTTGTCTAATATTTTTCCTCTTGTCCTGTTAATTTATGAAGCATACATATAAATATTTCTACAGGTACAAAAACCAATACGATTCCACCAGTTCTCAAGTGAACGTACGTCGTGCATAATGGTGTTTTCTGTCATCATACATTAGGCTTTTGTTTGCTAAGATAGGATCTAAAGAGTTTCGATTAGAAGAAAAGATTACACAAAAATTGATTTTGTGTCTAATCAACACATACACATAATCAATTTTAAAGATAAATAATTATGAAGTTTATGTTTACTGCTAATTCAAACAATTTTAATACAAAATTATTCAGAGTATATAAAAAAATTGATTTTATGGGTAGAATCATGAAAAGAGATATAAAATGGTATTATTTACTTGAAAGCTCTTGGAATTAAGTAAGCCTAATTCAACTCCAAAAACTAACTCATGGGAGGAGGGTTGTCAAGTACCTATAAGTGGGCTCAATTCAATCCCAAAAGCTAGCTTATAGAGGAAGGGTTACCCAAACTCAACCCCAAAAGCTAGTTTATAGGGGGAGGATTACCCAAATTTTTATAAAAGTTATCTAGGCTATATTCTTAATTGATGTGAGACTATAACACACTCAGCCTTATGCCTAAAACTAGACATCATGAAGTTTGCAAAATTGGACATCAGTAGATGGCCCAATAACGACCATTGCATAATAGGCTTTGGTATCATCTGAGAATTAAATTGACCTAATTCAATCCCAAAAACTAACTCATGGGGGGAGAGTTGCTTAAATACTTATAAAAACTATCTAGGATATACTCTTAAGCGATGTGGGAGTCTAACAAAAGCAAAAAAAAATATTCATGTCTTAAAAGCTTTTTAACTAATCGGAAATCATATAGTCAGAATGCTAAAATTTGAGTTTTTTTTTTTTTTTTTACTTTGATAGTAATGAAGTTTAAACTTATGACTATTACCTCACTTCTAGTGACTTCTTAAAGGAAAAATAGCTTTATTTTGATATATAAGTGGTAATGAGGTTTGAACCTATGATCTTATGCATACTACCCAAGCCTCTCATCACTAGTCCATTTCTAGTAACTTAGAAAAACAGTTTTTTTTTTTTTTTTGTAGTACTTAGAAAAATGGTTTTAGAAGAATTTTCCACAAATCACAATCATATATAAATATAAATATGTTACATTTGAATGAAAATAGCTTTTATGATATAAAAAGCTATTATATAAAGTAATTAATTATCTCTAACTAAAAGTTTGAACACATTATCTACTAATAACTTGTTATTTAATTTGTCAGTTCTATTATCAAATTAAAATTTTTCATTAGAAAACCAAGTTCATTCTTTATAAAAAAAATTACAAATTAGATTTTTTTTTATTTTGAATTTAATTTTGATGATATTCTGATTTATAGCCAATGTTTGGATGATCACATATCACATGTTAGGGCTGTTTTAGATGTACTTAGAAAGGAAAAGTTATTTGCTAACCTTAAAAAGTGCACATTTGGCATTGATAAAGTTATTTTTCTTAGTTTTGTTGTAAGTGAACATGGTATTGAGGTTGATAAGGAAAATGTGAAGGCTATTCAAGAATGACCAACACCTAAAAGTGCTTCTGAGATAAGGAGTTCTCATGGTTTAACTGGATTTTATAGGAGATTTGTGAAAATCTTCTCTACCATTGCTGCTCCTTTAACTGAAATTATTAAAAGGGATGTTGGATTTATATGAGAAAAAGAACAAGAACTTGCTTTTGCCACTTTGAAAGATAAATTGTATTATGCTCCTATTCTTGTTTTGCCTAATTTTGATAAAACCTTTAAAATAGAATATGATGCTTCTAGGATTTGTATAGGTGCTATTTTTATGCAGAAAAAATGTCACATTGCATTCTTCAATGAGAAGCTAAATGGAGCTCAACTCAAGTACTCAACCTAAGACAAGGAGCTATATACTCTAGTTCGGGCCTTAGAGGTGTGGCAACACTACTTGATGTCCAAAGAATTTGTGATTCACACTGATCATGAATCTTTGAAGCATTTGAAATGACAAAGTAAGCTAAATAAGAGGCATGCTAAATGGGTTGAGTTTATTGAGATTTTTCTATATGTGATCTCTGATAAGCAAGGAAAAGAGAATATGGTTGCAAATGCTTTGTCTAGAAGGTATGCTTTACTCACTACACTTACCACTAAGTTGTTAGGATTTGAGTATTTGAAAGAATTGTATACCACTGATTCTGATTTCTCTGATATTTATGCTGTATGTGAACATGGTGCATTTAACAAATTATATAGGCATGAAGGTTTTCTGTTTTGTGGTAATAGGATTTGGTAATAGGATTTGTGTGCCTGTTTGCTCTGTTAGAGAGTTGCTTGTTAGATAATCACATAGTAGTGGTTTAATGGGTCATTTTGGTATGCATAAGACTTTGGATGTGTTATCTAAGCATTTTTATTGGCCACACATGTGAAAAGATGTTGAAAGAATTTGTGCTAAATGTATTGTGTGTAAACAGGCTAAATCTAAATCTATGCCATATAGTTTGTACATACCCTTGCCTGTTCCTACTCATCCATGGGTTGACATATCTATGGATTTTGTACTTGGATTGCCTAGAACTAGGAAGGGTAAAGACAATATTTTTGTTGTAGTGGACAGATTTAGTAAAATGGCTATCATAAAATTGATGATGCAACAAATATTGCTAATTTGTTCTTTAGAGAAGTTGTGCATTTACATGGTATTCCTAGGACTATTATTTTTTATCGTGATGTGAAGTTCCTGAGTCATTTTTGGAAAGTGTTGTGGGGTAAGTTAGGAATTAAGTTGTTATATTCTACTACTTGTCATCCACAAACAGATAGTCAAACTGAAGTGGTGAATAGGACTTTAGAGACTTTATTGCATGTTGTTGTTGGTAAGAATTTGAAAACTTGGGAAGATTGTTTGCCTTTCATTGAGTTTGCATATAATAGAACCATTCATTCTTCTACAGAGTTTTCTCCTTTTGAGCTTATGTATGGCCTTAATCCTTTAACTATTTTAGACTTGATGCCTTTGCTTTTGAGTGATCTCATTAGCTTAGATATTGAAAGCAAGGCTAAGAAGGTTAAAGCAATGTACTTGAAGGCATGTGAGTTGATTGAAAAGAAAAATAGAATGATAGCTCAAAGAGTTAACAAGGGCCAAAGACCAGTTGTCTTTGAACTTGGTGATTGGGTTTGGGTTCATTTGAGGAAAGAGAGGTTTCCTACTCAAAGGAAATCTAAACTTGATTCAAGGGGTGATGGTCTGTTTCAAGTACTGGAGAGGATCAATGATAATATTTACAAGATAGACCTTTTGGGTGAGTACAATATTTCAATTACTTTTAATGTTTCTGACATTTCTCCTATTGATATGGATGCAGATTCAAGGACGAATCCTTTTGAGGAATGAGGGAATAATACGTGCTCTAGAGGACATTCTAGCACAAGGAGGCGAGATGGAAATTTTAACATATCTATGGGACCAATCACACAAGTAAGAGCAAAGAGACTTAGAAAAGACTTTGGGAATTTGGCTTAAGTAATTGTGGAAAAGATGCATAGAGAATAGGCCAAGGAGACCAAAATGCCAACTTATACTAATGGGCAATCCAAGATCTTGTTATTTCCTGTGAATTGGTCTTAAAAACTTATTCTGGCAATATTGGGTCATTCTCCTATTTGGTCTTGTTTAGTTTAGTTAGTTTAAGTATTTAGGATATCTAAATTTTTAATTATTTTATTTAGCCCAAATTTTATGTTTTGTGTTTATGCAACCTAATCCTTATTATTTAGCATTTGAACACTTCTTATTAGGCTTGGGCTTAGTTTAAGTGTTTAACCTGATGTAAGAGGTTATAAATACCTCAAGGAACATATTGTCTAGGAGCTTTTGATTAATTGAAATTCTATTTTTGTTTTCTCTCAAGAAAACAGTGCTATTGTGTGCAAGTGATATGAGTGATTTGCTTTACTTGTTGCATCAAAAAATTGAGAGAATTCATCCTAAGGTAAATTCCTTGTGATATTCAATCAGTTTCTGTTCTATCTTTTCTCTGTTATCTATGTTTCCAAGGACAAGTTTCTTGGGGATTTAGTAGGAAGGGTTTTTATCCTAAATCTTATTTTCTATCAAAGTGTGTGCTTGAAATTTTTGGATATTTATATTCACAGGATTCCGCATCACTACGAATGCGTTGTATGAATTCGTAATGCAGGATGAAGCTAACGAGAGCAACATAAAGCTAGAGTAGAGGCTAAAGAGATTAGGGCAACAATAGAAATATTAGAGTAGCAAGTCTCAAATCTAAACAGGATTTTGATCTAAAATGGGCCAAACCATGATCCCATAAAATGTGATTGAATTCACATCTTTATAGGATTCATATAAAGTGTAAACACAAAATTTTAGCTTGTATGATTAAAAGGGAGATTTTATTGCTTTTTTCGTTTTAATGCGTAAAATGTTTCGGTTAACCTGATCTAATTCGCTTTTAGATAACATCTAAAGCTTTCTTGTTTTTAGGTGTTGAAATGCTTTATGCTTTAAAGCAAGCGTTTAACAACTTTGTCTTTTAAAGAAAAGCTTACCTTAGAAGTCTTATTCACTTAGTGCACGTTATTATATTTTTTGGAGGGGGAAAAAACAGACAATAGAAAAACCTACAAACTAAATCAATAACTCTCCATAAAATACTGTTGTCATGCTTAATCACGGCTTACAATTTACAATCAAGCACACCGCCAACTACTACAATATGTCTCAAGGCCATTTTGACCCATAGAAGACACAAAAACATCCTCAACTAATCATCTGGAACACACTATGTTAAAAGCAACATGTTTTTTAAATTCATACGGTATAAACATCATTATCAATATAAATATGGAAAAGCATCAATGTATGAATATATTGAAATAAATATGGTGTTATATATAATTTTATGTGAGAAAAATAATTATAAAGAGAAAGAGAGAGAGAACTTTGATTTATCCCCTTTAACTTAAGATGATACACACTTTGATCCTCAAACTTTAAAAATATACAATACAATCATTAAACTTTCTAAAATACGCATTTTGATCCTTTAATTTGATTTTTTGCCGAATATTAACAAAAATTGTTACAATGAAGTCATATGATTATGTTTTATACCAAATTTATTGATTAAAAAAAAATTAATTTACCTCCTTTGCCTTATACTTTAGTGTACTTTAATTTTAAAGCTTATAAAACATAAATTCTGTTTTAATAAAAGGACTAAACTGCACATATTATAAAATTTAAGAATCTATTATTCACATTTTTTAAATTTAAGGAACAAAGTGCATATAACTTGAAGATAAAGGGGATAGATCAAAGCTTTCCCAAAAATATAAATAAGCAGGAAGACAATTAGCCATAAACTAGATCATGTGCATTCGTTACCTTTAAATTGAAAAAAAAAAAAAAAAAGGGAAAATCTCATAAAGATCAAGAAAAGCACCGGAATCTTGCATGCTCAGCTAATTCACCTAATCTCATCAAAACTTTACGTTTCTAAGTTTCTCCTTTTTCTTGTTTTTGTAAATAAAATTTGTCGTAAACCGCAAATTCTACCAATATTCATTTATGGCTTCAGACCCTCTTGCATAGAAGTAACAAAAGCTGCATTCCATGAATATTTTTTGCCATTTGTCAAAATCCAATCCCTTCATTATGCACACCACATTGCACGCGCCTTTGGACTTATGCCTGCCCAGAATCTTGCTAGACAAACCAGTAGCCTCCAACCATTCCAACACTGAAAACAAATATCAGTGCCCATGTGCACTCCAATTAGTACATTGAAACAAGGTCAGCCAAGTACACCATTGTTTTCAACTGAAGCAGCTCCTATATAGCATTTGCTGTGCCTTTAGTATATCTCGAATATTTACACGTGTCATATATATATATATATATATATATATATATATATTGGTGACCTCACAATGAACTCTTCTCTGCAACAGTGTTTAACTTCTCTACTTCTTTCAAAAGAGAAGAATTTCCCTCACAAGCCTCAACCAATACTTTTAGCCTGGACTCTAACCACGTGTCACATGTTGGTGGCTTGTTATAGTGGATGAGGTTGAGTAACATTCCCTGTAACAAAAAGTTCTATTAGTAACCATAGGGTTGCCTACACCACCATCATATAGATGTAGATGCAATAGTGCCAATTAAATTAAGAAGGAAAAAGAGACAACAAAAAAATTTCTACTTCATCGATAGCGGATACTTCCAAACTACTGGTCACAAAAATACTACAATTAGAATTTACCTACACGGTGAGGTCTTCCTGCATATTGGTAAAGCCTTAAATATTTACTCAGTAGGTCCAAGTCCCATGGATACACACATACATTCACTCGATATCATCCACAAATAACATTTCCTTATTCATGTAAACATAATTCATGATAGAACAGTATGACATCCCCACCTATCGAGACAAGGCTTAGTTGTTGTTATTGTATGACATCTCCTTACTCAGAGAGGTTCGGAGTAATTGGAAAATGCATGGCATCACAAATTCTGAATGGAGATTTTTCTAAACAACCATTCAATCAGGGTAAAAGCTATCAAAACTTGCTCACCTCATGTCGCTGTTTCCCAGCATAATCTCGCAAGAGAGACCTAGCAAGCCTGTTCCGCAACAATAACTTATCCGTGGCACAAGCGTGAAATATAAAGGAGGAAAGATGATGGACAACAAGAGTATATGCAACTGATCCTCGAATTGCAGCCCTGTCGAGAGCATCAGAAACCCATGACTTGGTATAAGCCTCCAAAATCCCGTCATTCTCCTGCAGAGAGGCAATGAACCATCAATATTGATTCAAATACATTATCTTCTGAGCCAATGACTAGTATGCATTTAAATTGTGATGGTGCAAGTGCACCCATCCACAGAAAATAGTGGGCAAAGATATGCCCAGTGACCAATTAGATTCCAACTGTTGCTACTGACAAAAGTTACAGATAATATAAACACAAAAAGAAAAAGAAAAAAAAAAAAAAAGAGAGAGTTATGTAATAAGGGAACAAATGATGAACAATCCACATTCCTTGCAAGGTAACTTGTATAACAAGGTGTTAATGTTAGTTTCAAACTTCTAAGCACTGAAGATCCAAACCTACTTTCTTCCGTCCTAAAGATACAAGGTTCAAAACAAGCCATTGTAAAGATATGTGCATGTTTGATGCAAAGAACAACCAATAAACATGTCAATGGTGTTTCATTGTAATTTTTGTATTACATTTAAATCCCGCAACATGACCAGCAGAACAATTGATTAACACAACCATATACCCATGAAATAAGTGCTGAAAAAGGATCATTAAAAGCTTGTTCATCATCACCATCTTCTTCGTTTCCCTCTTCCTTATAATCTTCAATTTCATAATAAATATTTTCTCTATTCAACGCCTCTCCCTTACCAGAACCATAATAAGGAGCAACATTATTGCATTATTGTTTATCTCTTCCTCTTCTTCTGTTACAACTTTGGTCTTTCTCTACATCAGTTTTGTTGACTGCAAAGCTTAGGGCTAGGGCATAATTGACAAATTTGTGCACAGAAGAAACAAGCAAGAAAACACTACCGTTATGTACCCTTTCACTTTTTTTTGGGTGAAATTTCGGACTGACTTTGATATATAGCTTTTGAGATCCCAAGTCCCAACAGATAACTCTATACAACAAATGACTCATATCTTAACCCTTAACAGGTAGAAAGTAAAGGAGCATTAGAAATGAATGAAAGTGTTCCTTTAACACTTCAAAGAATGCTTCCAATTACTTTTGCCGATTCTTGCTTTGATACAAAAGAAAAAGCTGTTGCCATACTTAGTATATGCTTTTATAGCTTTAATGTACACTTTAAACAACCACTTTTAAACATTGTACAAAATTTTAATGACATTAATCTATTGAACTTAAAAAGAATATATAAATATTCCATACTAATACGGCTAATAAATAACCATAAAGTTTTACCTCAATAGGTTCAAGGTATCCTTCAGCCGAAGAAAAGCATTTCTCTAAAGGTGGCAGAAGCTCAAGAACACGAGCATTAGATAGTGCATTCCATGCAGCAAGTCGAATGGAAGATTTAACACATCGGTGTAGATAGAGTGAAACTTGCCGGCCAAAAATCAGATCACCATATGATATAGCAGAAAACTGCTCAACTAGGTCTTCAATAAATACTGAGTAACTTTCATGAATCTCAGATTGGAAATTCAGAAGCTCAAGTTGGTTTTTATCATCTGAAATCATTTCGTTACCTTTGTTAATCCTTGCCTTATCAAGAAGCTCACCATAAAGATCCTGCAAAGCTTCAAACGTTTCCCTAGCCTGCTCTTGTTCAAGTATTTCCATTCCAACAAGGAAATTGACAGATAAGGAATGCAACTTCCATGTCAATGATACATGCTGAATAGGAGAAGGAATGCCAGTACCTTGAAAACTGGACATTGCTTCAACACCTAAAACAAAGAAAAGTCCAGACTTGGCAACTTCAAGCAAATTAGGGAGATCATGTATGCTATCCACACTATCAACTTTTTGAGGACCAGATCGCTTGCTATGGAAAATTGTTGAGATTGGACTAAGGTAAAAGTGGGCTGGAAGTGGTAGTTTCTGGTGAGCCCATTCTAACATTAACGACGTATAGGATGGACTTGTCATGGATGACATGTCAGAGTCCTCATATATGGTGTCCAAATGAGCATTACCCTTCAGAGAGGTTTTAGTGCCAGAAGAACTGCCATCCACAGCTTTAGACTTCACCCTAACAGATAACCATCTGCTCCTGAAATGGGATGATAAGATTCTACTATAGTGCATGTAATCCTCTTCTCCATGTTGCCACCCAAAGGCTTTACCCCTCGTATGAAGGAGAAAGTTCTGTGTACAGAGATCAAGGTACTTCAAGACAGAGACATGGAACAAGAGATCCAATGCCTTGTCTACAACAACCTTATCCCTTGGTCCTGCAGTTAAACACAACCCCAAGACAGAATTAATCCTGTGTATGGTGAAGGTTGTTTCTTCAGTTACAGGAACATCTTTAGATGCATTTTGAAAAGTTTCCAGCAAACAGATAAGAAATCTTGCATCTATTTGTGCCAATAAAACTGTTTTTGACCAAAGTCCTCCAAGAGGGGCACCCCAGCCAATTCCCACTCCTGGAGCTGGTCCTCCTCTTCCAAATATCTCAATAGACTGCACGCGGTGCCATCCTGAATCAACTGAACGTATGAAAACATCAAGCACATACCTTAATTCAACCAAATACCAGCTAAGTATGCCATCCTCAAGCACTTTTCCTTCTTTTGAGAGACTTTGTTCTCGGCTTGGGAGACTAGAGGTGACAGTCTTGGCAGACTGTACCAGATTATCAATTGTAGTAATAATCTTGACCATTCCATTTTGACAACAGGTGGAAGCTAAAGACATTTCAACATCACCCTTCTCTCTCAAATAAATTAGTTCCTTCATAAAAGATTCACCGCCTTCAGGATCTACTCCACATTCTGTCCCAAAGGAAAATGAAAAGCCCGAAAGCCAATATTTAATCAATTCAAGTCCAATCTTAGGAACAAATTCTGGAAGCCATGGCACATGCCCATCAGTTTTCTGTAGGCTGATAGTATCCCCCAATGTCACCCTTTCAAGCACTCTGAAGAGCATGTGAGTCACAGCTGAATACACCCACAACAAGGGAGTCACGGACAGATCTTGGAAACCAAAGTCATATCTCCCTTCTTTCTGCCCCTCGAACAATTTAGATACTTCTGGATCAGTTCGGGTTGCTATCCACTTTAGTGCTAAGTCAACCATTGGGCCAACATAACTCCAAGACCAGACCTCCGTGTCACCAGCAGACTCAGAAAGTTGCTTGTTTAGCGATTGATGTGAAAATAAATTTGGAAGTCTTCCAGCTAAAGACTCTAGAACAAGGTATGCCTCCCTAGAGACGGAAGTATATTCATATAGAACATTTTTTTCAACAAGTTTTTCAAATGAAGGCAGACTCAACCAAAAGCAAAAGGCTGGGAACATTTCCGAGAAGTAAGACGCACAATATCCATATTGAATGCAAACCCTCCAGAAACGCAACTGTTCAACAATCAGAGCTGAGCCAAGTCTGCATTTTTCCTTTCCTAACTTCAGCCAGTGGTCAATGGAGGAAGGAAATTGATATAAATTCCATGTCACAGCCTGAAAATACCCATTCCTTATAAACTCTACACAAATTTTCTGATCCAACCGAGCTAAGACCTTTACCAATATCAAATGAATCGTTAGTAATGATTCTTTAACTGCAACTGCAGAAATAATTCAACATATATAGCAAGCAAGGAAAATTTATATATATGAAGCAACCTATTAAATAAAATTGAAAATTGTCACTCACCTTCATAAGGTTTACAGATTTTATAATAGAAGAACGGATTTCTAAATTGTCAACAGTAAATCTGTGCACAATTGTCTGAATAAGCCTTTCACACTTCATGACTGCATTAGCACATGAAGGTGAATGCCTCACTATGGCAATCAATATAGAAATAATACATTCTTCCAAAGCTGCTGTAGGATCCGTCTGCAACCATTAGCAACTAGTGAATTTGACATGAAAGTTCATAGAAAATAAAGAAAAATAAAAAGTATCCTTAATAATTATATCTTTCTACACAGGATCTAATGACATCAAATGCTTCATCATGATTAATCATATTTTACCTCTAAAAGATAACGAAGTCTAGGAAGGATTCCCATGCGAACTAGGCCTGCAGTGAAATCTTGTCCAGCAACCACTACATCATCCTGAATCGTATGTTTCCCTTCAGTCTCATCATCCATAGAATCCTCACTGAAAGGAAGAATGTTTGAAGGTTTTGCACTGTACTTCCAGAAACCCCCATGAAGGAATCCAAGATCAATATCTGGTCTGCTCCTAAAAACTGGAGCTGTACAAATATCTTTGTCACAAGTTGCTGTTTTCTGGAAGTGAAAAAAGGAAAATCATAGATGAATCTAATTTGAAACACTGATAATATTATAAGATTAAAAACACTAAATATAGATGAGAACTGTTGTTACCTCTGAGATATCAAAGTAGTTCTCATTCACATCACAACTCAATACAGATTGAACAACCTTTGCACAGGCCAGAACTACAGAATTGTGGTTATCATCAAGACACAGCCTAAGAAAAACCAGAGAATAAACTGCCATCAAAAGAGTTCCAGGCTATGGGAGAAATAATCATAAGCCGCTGAAATTTGAAAGAATTGAAGTATTCACCAAGTACCTATTAGTCTATTACTCACAAGCTACTCAAAATAGCACATGTAGCACACTGCAAATTTATAATACAATCCATTGCCAAAATCAAAACATAAATAACAGGATGAATAGTCCTCGTTCTGGATAACATCTTTTTGCACTAGACAATTTATGAGAAAAAAGACCACTATAGTTTCACCACCATGTCTCTTTGTTATTAACTACAGGAGAACAAAAACTATGCAATTGAAGTGAGCAATCTATATTCTCACTCTCCCCATTAAATTTTAGACACCAGTTGCAATCTTAACAAGGGACCAAAGGTGACCAGTATCCATTTTAATGTATCAATTGTATAAAGACCACCAGAAAAGTCACAACAGTACGGAAAACCAGTGCACAAGAGCTCATCCTAAATCAGAAAATTCATCGCAGTTTTACAAAAGCCAGTAAGCATTGCATAAGACCTTGTCACAAATCAAAATAATCTTTTACAGCATGCAAACAATGCTGCCTTCTACAGCGACAAGACATGTAATTACTAAATAATGAGCAACATATCTGTGGCTTCTCTGGCTTCATTGGGTCCATGTCACATGCCAGATGGAATTTATAACATATAACCGGGCAGGAATTCTATTTACATCTAACCAATCAATTCACCTGCTTAATGATTAACTGCAACATAGACAACAAAATACAATTTCTGAATTTTTTTTTTTTCATAAAAAAAAAAAAGGCATTTTCACTCAGTCATTGCGGGTAGTTGATAAAACCAACAACTTGGGCAACAAATTTCACCTAAGTGACAACACGAGCTCAGGTTCTGGACCAAGCGCGAAAGCCCAAACAGCCTCCCAGTCAACTGATTTGTCAACTTTGTTTTCACTTTTCGACATATGCCCAGTTCTGTCTTTGCAAATATAGTGCAATGCCTTATCAAGAACAGATGAAAGGAGATGCAATGCAAGGGACCTTTGTCCAGGAACCTAAAAAAACACATTTGGCAGATGCTGAGTTCCTTAGAGAGAACATGCCAGAAAATTCTTAATTATACATTCATAAATGCAAATCCATCCAAACTGTTGTAGGCATCCAAATTCCAAAGTAAAGCTGCATCCAACTGAAAGATAAATTTGTTCCAACACATAACATACCACACTTCTAGTAAGCGCCACTGCTTCTTTGATTGTGTAACCAGCTGCACCAGGATCTCCCTCAGTTCGCAGATAGTCACGTTCAGCGACATTATCTGCAGCATGACAGAAAAAATTGTCACACACACAAAATTCAAAATTTATAATCACAACTTCATCTTATTTCCAGAATAATCAGGATACCAATGGAAAACCTTCCAGACAGAAAATGCTAACATCTGATAAGCTGAATATACAACAATAAGTCACAAAGTCAATAACCAAGCAACCAAGTCTAAGAACTTGGAATTTTGGAAAAATTAGGAACAAAAGGAAATCAACAGGAAACCACAGTCCAGACTGGAACCAAAACAATATTCTAATTTATGGCCGAACACAACAAAAAAAGGGAGCCATGATTTGCTCAATGCTTTCAGAGAGGCAAAACAATGCAAAGACATTGATCTTAACCTTTTCTTTATTTGCCAGCAATATAATCGCTACACAGTGCACACACAAATGCTAAGTATTTTTGGTTCATTTGCATTTAGAAGTAGTAAACCTAAAATGGACCATGGATCTTTGGAAGAAAAATAACTTTAAATACAAAATTTCAATATGTAAGATGCAAAACAATATTTGATACTTCATGAAGAAAAGTAACCAAGCATTAACAAAACATACCACTAGCATTACATTGATTTACTACATTAACCGAAAGACGAAATACATACCACAAGTGCCTATAGCTATATCCGTATACACATGCAACAATCATACAAGCAATCATCAGGTGATATCAGAAACCATACGGACAGCTAAAGAACATAAGAAGAATAAATAAGGCATACCATAAACAGAGACCCGATCGGTATCAACAACATCCCCAGCCAAGGAAAATCGTAACTCCCTAACAGCCTCAACTCTATTGCTCCAAGCATTCCATGAGCTACTACTTGCAGATGTCAAATTCTTTGTCGTATTTTTTGAATCATCTAGCTTATTTTCTGATGGTGGTTTCATCACCATATGGGAGATGTCATCCTCTGTATGCAGATGTTTTGCATCTTGAGTATTCTGAACACGTTGATTGACAGATTCAGAGCCACTAACCACTTCTGATTTTAAATTTTGTTTCTCCAATTTTTCCTGCCCCCTTTTCTGCAGTACTTTAAGCAATGCAGGGTTTAACTTCTCCATTATTTCAGCCTGGGCTTCGGCAATCTCCTCAGGTGACATTTGGCTTATTCGAGCTTGATTCTCAGCATCAATTTCACCCTCAAGAGACATGGACTCTTGTTCACTTCTAAAGTTGTTGGAACCAGAAAAAGAAACCATGCTTGTAGTCAAGTTATTTTGCTGTGGTCTTAATGCATCTAGAGATCCAAAATTGTAATCAGGCATTCTATCATAGCGAATTTGGTCCCTTTCAGGCACAAATTCATTTTCTTCCTTGTCAACATAAATTCTTGCATGTTTATCTTTTTCCTGAAGACCTGCCATACTTGATGTATCTAGTTCCATGTCAGTGGCTGAATTGAAAAACACTCCATCCAAGTTATCTAACTCCTGTTTAGCATCAACTTTGATAGAAGCAAAGGCACTGTCATCAGCAGAAGGTGAGGTTTTATTGTCTGCACTCCTACTTCCTTTTTCATTCTTCTTTTTCCCTGTAGTTCGGCTAATGCGCGACATATCCTCTTCATATCCCTTCCCCAAGGAAGAATTATCATCCTGAGTAATCTCTTTCCACTTTCTAAAAACCAAACCCTTTTGCTTCCTCCTTTGTACTGGATTAGCAAAGGCTGAAACTTTGTCAAACGCCATGAAAGCTTTGTCTCCTTCATCCTCAACATCATTGTCACTATCATCATTGTCATCGCCCTCACCCATTTTACTCCTCAACGGACGCCAATGCTGTGAAAGCATCAAAGCCTAAATATCAGTCCATCAGACATTACCCATTATAGCAAGTTAGGAGCTATACTCACAATAACAAACTAAAATGAGTTAATGTAAGAGACCTACATGCCCAACTAAGACTTTGTAGGCTCAACAACTTGGATGAACCATTCAAGGATCAGTTTTGCATAGAATTTTTCATGCAAACTAATCCATTAATTGTCTCCAACATTTAACGGGATACCCAAGCTGAATTTTTTTCTATAGCTACAAAGGACAAAAAAAATCTATCTTATTTGTTGAGTTCACTCAAAAATGCCCAAGAGACAATGGAAAAAAGAAAATACATTGAAGCCATCACAAGGCCCAACTAAGTAGAACTTGGTGTATGTCTCCCATTAGCATTCAACAGCTCTTAATTCAGTTTTTTTTTTTTTCCCAACATACCGTCCTAAGTTAAAGTCATTGAAAGCCTACAAAACACTAAAACATCATATTATTCTTTTTCCATAGATTACTATAAAAAGCCTTCAATCTTCATCCAATTCAACCATGATAAGTACACAAAAATTGAAGCTTTAAAAGTGAAAAGGGTAGCCAAAAGTGTGGTTGAAGAAGGAGAAGAATGGAACTTACAGGGCCATGGGAACGGTGGCGTGCAACAGGGAAAGGAAGAATAGTGGGTTTTGGAAAAGGGTAAGGAGTGGGTGGGTTGTTACCGTGTGAGTCAGAGATACCCTTTTCAACGATGGAACCAACCAAGCGAGAGGCATCTTCTTCGCTTATTTGGAGTGAGCTCGTGCTCAACACCTTCACCTTCTTCTTGGGTTCCGTTTTCTTCTCGTTTGGCTTCTTCTCCATGGTTATGGAAGTCTTCCAACACAAGGAGGGAAAGAAGAAAGGTAACACAGGCAGAGATGAAAGAGTATGTGAGAGAGGGAAGAAAAAACTACACACAGTGTTTTTTTCATGTGTGGATCCTGGGCCTAGGCTTCCTTATGGGCTTTTCTGGTTGGGACAGCTTTGATATTAAGTTTTGGGTCAAGAATCAGACCAAAAACAAAAAAGTTTTGGGTCAAGAAAATAATATGAGTAGTATATGACATTCTACACGTAAGGTGGCTCGATTGTTTAACATGGGCTTCTGCTTATGTTGGGCCCTTAATGAGCAGCTCATATTTCGTTTATTTTCCCAACTTTGGGCCCATGTTTAAATTTTTTGTGGTACTCTTTGTTTGTTGGGATGGGCTTGGCCCTTTTCAGTACTGTCTTTCAACTACCCAAAAAAAAAAAAAAAGGGATATGAAATTGTAAGTTCCGTTTTATTTTAGTTGAATTCTTTGCTTTACAATAGGAGTGTCAACGGGGTAGAGCGGGGGCAGGAGATAGGCCCCCGTCCCCCACCCCGTAAATAACTACCCGCTGCATGCCAAAGTGCACGTGTTTGGAGGCACTGAGATACATAGATATCCACGGATATCCATGGGTACCCATACACTTACATAACTTGAGAATTTATCTTTTTCTTCATGCTAATTACGAACAAATTTCATCACTTGTTGTAATAAAGGTTTAGAATTTCACATGCTTAAAAGAAAAAACACGTAGCATGTTAATTCATCAATATATAGAAAGTATATTTAGAAACTCTAAGCTCTTAGAGATAACAATTGGTTTCCCAGGCATATAGGAAAGAGTCAATAATGGCATAGGAAAACAACAGATTTGTCTAAACAACAAGCATAAATGACCACCAAAATTACAAATAGCGTAAATAGTAGTTACCAAGTCTAAATCTTAGTCCCACAAGAGAAAATTACAACAAAATTAGACAAATAGTAGACCATGATAGAGAACAAACCAGAAACATACCAAATCAGCAATAAGTCTTATTAATTATAGAATTCAGAATAACTACCAATATGGACACTAAACGAAGGCATTTACAACTTACAGAATATACTCTAGTATGCCATCAACCTTTGGCTTGAAAGGCATTGATGGAGGCCGTTGATGCCTTGCTTCGACATAAAATCTTGTTGGACATTCTTTATTATTAGATTCACCTCTTACAAAATCATCAACTCTAGCAAATGGGATTAGAGCAACTCTATTTAATTTAGCATGCTAGCCTTCCACTTTCGACCACACCAGGTCAGTAAAAGAAAACTCCAATGTGGGAGGATTTTGTACTAGAAGAGATAGGGTTGTATGACTTGCATCCCATTTGGCTATTATTGACAAACACTATAAGAAATTTTCTTCTATAAATATAGTTAAGATTCGAAAAACAACCAAATGATTTCACATTATTATGATGTAGTCCAATCTGCAAAGAAATCACAAGCACATTTTAAGACATTGCCACAATGTAATTACAATCTTATAAGAGTACATCAACAATAATCACAATCACAGCTGCCACAGTTATCTAAAGTGAGTTGGTTAGTTAGTTGAGAATTCAGTTAGAGTTTAGAGTCTAGCAGTAATTCTTTTGTTAAAAGGTCTTAACTAAGTCTTGTATACATCAATTATAATCAATTCATTCATTCAGTTACCCTTTTCAAATTCTTCACAATTTCAAATATTTTCTCTCTGTTCATAGATAGCTTCTGTTCTACACTTTTCTCTAACACACAGTGACAATATTCTGAATAATATTTATCATGCAAGCTATAAGAAAACAAGAGATGCATAGTTAATAGTAAACTTGACCAAAGTTCTCATCAATCATCTTTTTAGATTGTTTTGTCCAAGGAAAGCAATAGGCGTGTTCATGCTTAAGTTCAGTTTGGTTTTAAGAAGAATTCAATAACCACAAATGAAATAACCACACATAAGCAAGGAAGATGAGAAATTCCCCTATGGACTAGAAAAATCCCAGAAAAACCAATAAAATCTCAGAAAAATGAATATAAAAAACTGAATAAGTATGCAAGAGGCGGGCATTAGGAAATGACCTGCCACAAGTGGCAGGCAGAGAGGGAGGGAGGAGCGGCTGCGACGGGCAGAAACAGAGTGTCGACAACACAGCGGATGAGCAAAGGAAGAGCAGTGAACCGAAGAGGGCAAAGCATTGTCGAACTGTCGAGGCAGCAGATAAGCAAATCTGGGATGGCAAATTTGGGACGGTGGCTCAGCGAGGGACGGCAAACGACCTAGGGATAGCAAAAAAACACCGATCTGGGACGGCGGACTCAGCAAAGGAGGGAGGGGTGAAGCAATGGATAATGGAGGGCGGAGCTTAGCGAGGGAGGGACGGAAGAAGTAATCGACAGTGGAGGGTAAAGCTCAGCAAGGGAGGGGCGGAAGGCGCTCACCAGTGGTTGTGATGTTGAAGAGAAGAAGAGTATATGTTAGTGTGTAAGAGAAGAAGAGTGATTATTGAATGGCCAAAGGGTGGGGGCAAGGGGCGGCTAAAAGAAATAAGGAGAAGAGTTAGAAGATAGAACAAAATTAAAACAATAGGGCTTGTGTATATATTATATATACATAAGGGTACTTTGGTAATTTTATATCGGGTACCCGTGGATACGGGGATCATGATCCCTGCCCCCGCCCAATTTAATAAATGGATATCTAAATTCCCCATCTCCATTACCCGCAGGGGAAAAATACTCCCCCCATATCCGCCTCGCCACGGGTATTACCCACGGGGCCGGGAAAAATTGACACCTCTACTTTACAGTATGTAAAATTGTAAGTTGCTTTTAAGTTGCATTATTTTTTTCAATATGGGAAATCGCAAATTATTTTTTAGTTCAATTATTTTTTTGTATGTGAAACAAAAATTTGAGTGAATATGCAATTTAGTCTCTAAAAGATTTCACGAAACATTAATTTAGTTTCTAAAAAAATTTTGATGTCAATTTAGTTGGTAACAATTTTTAATGTCAAGTAAGTCCTTGAAAGTTATAATGTGACATCAAATAGATCTCTAAAATTTAAAATATAACATCACTTTAAATCCTTTTAAAGCAAGTTTTTAGAAATATATTTGATGTCACATTCATCTTTCAAGAATCTAAAGGATGTCATGTTTTAACTTTCAAGGATTTATTTGATGTCAAACAATTTTGAAAGATTAATGTGATATCACATTTAATTTTCAAGTTATTATTTGATGTCAAAAATTTTTCAAAAACTAAATTAATGTCATGTAAATCTTTTGGAAACTAAATTGCATATACACGCTAAAAAATTTGTTTTTTAGTTTACCTGATACGTAGTTAGTGCAAAAGAATTTTTTATCTTATAATGTATTGGCATATTATTTAATGCGTTTAACAATACATAAAATACTAGATATATTAACTAATAAAAAAAATATATCATTTAATGTCAGTTAACTAAGTAAAACTTTATTTCTCACATATAAAAGTTTTATAAACGTTCAATTTAACTTAACTACGTGTAAATTTTACTTTAGATAATCCTTTTGTCTTTCGGGTTTAAGAGTAGCCTTTGTAGCAAACTAGAATTTGTGTCTCTTATGAGTTTTGATGCGCGAAATAATATTAAAATTAAAATTTAATTTTTTTGATATACTATTAGTAAATTTTTTTCGAAGTTAACTAACAATGAATTACCACATTAGCAAGACTCTCATAATCACTACTTTAAGACTTAAGAGTCACATATATAGTAATTAATCTCTAATTTTAAATAATTATTTACATATAAATGATAAAAATAGATGACACATGACAAAAAGGTCATAGACCTTCCCTTCATAAACTATTAATAAATTATATTAATATTAATCGATTAATTGATCGACTGATTAAAATGATTAACATTTATACACCCCACGTAACTTTTCAAAAAGTGCATTAAGGAGAAGAAGGAAATGGAGAATTTAATTTTACATTTTTAACTTATTAACTAATTTAGATTAAAGCAAATTCAATTTAATGCATTTTTCATATTTAGTATTACTTATTATTTTAAAGTTATTGTTATTTTTAATTGTAATTATAATTTAATTATAATAAATTTATTTCCATAAATATAAAACTAAATAAAAATTCATACATGGTATGAATGACATGTAACTTTTAAAACATGATTTAATTTTGGAACACTTGAATGCCATATATCAATAGTAAAATAGTCACATGGCTAAAGAGGTAGCTAATATATTCCCTTTATACTGTTTTTTTGTCTTGACTATCAATATTCAAAGCCCATGAGCCTCCAATTAATCTGAATTAAATTAAGCTGATTTACTTTAAAGTAAAATTCTCTAACATTAATTTTTTCTATTCATAAGATTTGATTTTAAAATTTTATTTAAAAAAAATAAATATCAAACTATTTGAACTAATTAAGTATTGATGCCTTTTATACATTATATGTTGATAATATAGCCAACTTGATATGTTAAGATGTCTAGTGGTTAAATATAATATTTACAATTGGAAAAAAAAATTACGTGTGATTAGAAAAGTAAAGTTGTGTTATACATTAATCCTTCTCTATCAATCTACCAATTATGAATACGTGGCTTAGATTTGAATTCAAGATTCACCTTACTAAGTTGTTAATGAATTGTTTATAAGTGTTTGCGGATTCTTAGAGAGCGCTTTGATCTTAAACTGGAAAGTCATCCCTCACCCTAAATTTTTTCAAAAAACAAAAAAACAAAAAAACAAACAACAAAAAGCAAAAGTTGTATTCTGTTCTTCAATAAGTTTTGCAATATATTCTAGGCGTATATGCGTCCAGCTACAACCATTAAATAATGTTAAAAAGTTATTCTTCCGAATCACTAGGAGAAGACTTTCAAGTCAATAAGAATTAAAAAATTATAAAGCTGTAAATTCTTATGTATATATCTAGTTATTAATGTTGATTATATATAAATTATGAGTCAGAGAAATTTCAATGTAATTTGTTCATAAGTTTTGAATAAATACAATAATTAAAAAACATAAGTCTTATTTAAAAAAATATACTAGTAAAAAGAAGTTAAAGAACTCGAAAAATAACATACAATAAAAAAGAAAAATTATCCATTTTCCTTCCTTCCGTTTTGACATGATCCCACCCACCACCCACCAAAGCAAAACTTTATTCATGAAATTTTACATATATGTCTAACCTCCACGAGCCACAAGACATGCGGCCATGTGATTGTGAGCTATGTGTAACATTTTTTATTAATATTTTTTTGACCATAAACTATTGAGTCGTGCTATGATAAGATTTAAATTACCTTTTCAAGAAAGAGAAACAAAAAAAATGGGTCAACAAATTGATGATGGTGTGGATTTAGAGGCTACTAGTCACTATAGATGATAGCCATGAAAATAACAGCAACGAATATATTATTGAGATTCTCTGGTAGGTATGTGTAGACTAGACCGACCACACGTGAATTGGGTGCTCAAAATATTTTTGCATTCATGGTTATATATTGCAACCAATATGTGCTTTGTGATGATGGAATCCATTACTAGAAGATCAAGTTGCATTTCATGCAAATTTAAAAAACCACTGTTGCTTCTGGGAATTTGCTAGCTTTATTCATGCTAGTTTCTTCTGGATGGCTACTCCTAAGCAAATATCTTATGGCAAGTGCTGAGGCTGTAAAGGAGATTCCCTGAGTGCAAAAAACACATAAAATGGTAACCCCACTTGGAACAATTTCTGTTTTGGCTAGGTCTCTCTATTTTCCTTCTTTTCTTAAACTTTTGGGGACCATATAGGCAAGAACTTTGATAAATTTTGCAAAAAGTGGCACCAGCTTCAAAGTATGTACATAAAGACCCATGCTGGAGTATATTCTTTAATAAACAAATGTGTTTAATAAACTTATCCAGTCTTAAACATGCTTATCCTTTACCTTTGGACCACCGAAGAGCCAACTACCAGAATAAAGAACCTTAAATTACAAAGTTGAGTTAACATCAATCATATCTACTTTAATGGTGTGCTGATTCCATTTTGCATCTTATTCAGTCTCTTTGAATGTACCTCTCAAGTCTGAACCTAACCAGGTGCTTTACAACAATCTAGAATTTGATATTTGTTTGTTTGGAACTTTCCTCCTGTAGAGCATCATCTAGCTTAGTGGCATGTTGCATGAAATGAAAATCCCATCAAGCACAATACAATATTCATAATCATTTGTCTTCCACTTTCACCTTTTTCTAAAAACAAAGATATAGAATTTTCTTTAAAACTTATTTTGCTCCCTTACCAACGATTGATGTTAAGTTTCAGTTGAAAAGACTATATATAATAGAAATAACGAAATGTTTACCAATTCCTATTGCCCATTACAATTATTGAACGTTAGCAAAACTACACAAAAGAAATTTTCAAAGGCATGAGCTTGAGTTTCCCTTTCAGTAACTATCCAAGGCTAATAAATTATACTTGTTTGTACATCACAACCAAATGGCTCCCTTTTTTTTTTCTTTTAATATGACAGTGGTACCTGTGGTAGATAGTTGATTTTTTCGGCTTTCCTTTTCCTCAACCTGAACATCTACTAACATGGTTAGTTAAAATATCCCCAACCTCCTCTACCTATCATTGATCCCAAACTATGCCATAAATGCATCAATTCACTGAGAAAAGCATGACAACATAAGTATCAACAAATTGGATATGTTAATGACACTTCAGGCTTAAAAACAGCCATTTACATGGTTGGGAAACAGCAGTCTTCATTTTCCCACTTCACCAAAACAGAATTTCTTTGCTGCTCCACCCTTTGAAGATGTGAAGACAATTGGAACAGATCAACAGTGGCTCTATGTTCGGAGGAAAGACGATGTTTGACGCTGAATAAGTCCGACGGTTGGCAAATATCATCTCTGTGGACTTGATGAGCACGACCGACATCGGAGAGTATCATGGATTCATTCTTGATAACTTCCTTAGAGTTTATCCCACATGGAAAGGACTCATCTGGTATGTATTTATCCACATTGCTCATCCCCAAAGGCATTTCAGAAACTTGGTCATCTCCGCTGCGTACGCAGATGCCTTGACGAATATGGGAACTAGCTAATGGTTTTCCTGCCGAGTGGCGTGATGGAATCTGTGACTGAGCTGACAGAAGAGAGAGAGCACAGCTAGATAACTCCTGACCATGTGTGATGGGTGCTGCTAGTTGAGGACTGAAAATTGATTCCTCTTCTAATTTGACATGTGCACTCTGAGAGATCTGATCATACTTTGCTGGGAAAAGGATGCCACTTCGAAATATGTCTTGAAAGGAAAACTGGGGTCTCTTCTGTACTGTAGACCCCAGATATTTTGTACCTGGAAGCACATTCAGTTAAGATAAGTTCTTAGGGTGTTCCAAGCAGTAGAACTGCAGATACCCTTCCCATCAGGAAGGAGGTTTGTTAGAAAATAAGATTATGACAGTCAAGAACACCAAAGATCCAACAGAAAAACAAATATAGGGCACTTTATGCCCTGTTTGGTTTTCATTTTCTGCGTTTTCCTGTTTTCACTATTTCCTTCACAAAATTCTGAAAATAGGAAACAAATTTGAAAACAGGAAATGAAATCAGAAACCAAGCAGACCCTCAAATTTCAGGCCTGAAGACAGAGATCTGAGAGCAGTATTTGCAATTATTTTCTTAGGCACCGGTGGACAACAGGAAAATTTATGGACAGATATTATATAACTTCATTACAGTTTGAACAATCCTTACTGCCTTGTTTAAGTAAACATGGACTAATCTTAGGGCGCATCTTACATTAATCATTCAATTTCTTTATTTATTGTCTGGTAACCTCGTACAATCGTTACAACACTGAAGCTTTCTTGAAAGTATGAATTGAACAAATCTTTTAAATAATTGTGGAAATGCAAAATATACAAGTTCTACCATGATGCACAAAACCAGGCTTCAACACCGGTATGTTTTGCTTGAACTTTATGCATAAATACATAACTACAAACAAACACTTGTTAAGTGGTCCACATCATTCCCTGGACCACGATAATTAAGAGATAGAGTGATAACATATTTTAAAGAGCCTAAGTGCCTCTTTCGTCTGAAATGTTGTTTGGAAAAAAATGATAAAAAATGTTTAAAAACTACATGCCGTCTTTTCTAGATTCAATGGCTTTTACTTTCAGTTCATGGCAGGAATTGTGTCACTATCTTGGTATCTTTTGAAAACTCCTCTGATGTTGCCAAAAATTCATTGGACAGGGAGTATAAAAGAAGCTATAAGTGCAGCAAATATGGCCACCTTAGCTAGAGTTGACCCAAATTTCCTATAGTATTGGCATGACACATTTCACTTTCTTCTGTAGATGACTTCGTTGTCATTATTGATATTTGATGGAGCATTAGCAGAATATTTTTTTGATGATAAAAATTTACAGAATAAATTAGAACATAATCAAACATATATCAATTTAGTTATGCGCTATTTGACAAAGTTCTTGACACATCCATTATGGTGGTGATAAAAAACATGATACTATAGTTTATGTCTAAAGGCACGTAACAGAAAATGCCAAAACTGATTTGTACTTGCCCCATGAGGATCAGGGAATGAGATTTCTGCTATACAACCTGTGTAGCACACGCTCATAAAAAAATATAACAATCTTGGACAAGAGCGCATAGAAGAAAAAATTTATTATATAAGAATAATTTACACCAGTATTCAAAATATTTTGGTAATCAATTAAGAATAACTTTATTATATAAGAAGTTCTCCAATACGTAGGCATATTTGTAGATAGACCACTACCTTCACAACAAATCTTAAGCAATATGGTTATGAATGCCTCCTGACATAGAATTAGAAAGCTCGTAATTCGTAGACTACATACCATGGTAAAAATTAAAGGTATATCTCATAATATACAGCCTACTTATTTCATCCACCAAATTTATCAACTCTTAACAATATTTCAAAAAGATTATACATTCTGAGAATCTTGCTTCATAATTTAAATTCCTATACTTTATTAAAAACTCAAATTTATGTAATGCTGCAAAGATCCTATCAAATATAATTTGATATATGCTACTCAAACTTAAGAAAAGGGGTCCAATTATGATGAATTTAATAATTTCTCTTTTTCACTATGTTTACTGACCTAGTGGGTTCTAAATTTAATGATCTTTTTACCAATATCTCATTGCAAGCGCAGAAAGATAACATCAGGCTCAAATCATCATAATCATCATGATGTAGTTTTTGATCTATAGTTATAGCTGTTAGGTTACAGTATTGAACAATTCAGGTCAATACCCTTTTTTCATTGTCACATTGAACTTTACGAATATGTGCAACAAATTATCAGCTATATAGATCCTAATAAGAACCAAACAGGACTTCCTATATGCACTTTTCTCCGTTGTTCTTTCTTTCTTATCTAGGGCGCTAACTTTCCCTATTTCTTTTTCCAGCATACTACTCTGTCAATTCTCTTAACTCTTCCATCCCAGAGCATTAGTGTCTAAATATTATGAATGCCTCACCCTTCTTGATTGATTTTTCTATGTCTTTCTTTAATCAAAGCTATCATTAAGCTATATCCATTATCCAACATCTTCATTTTTCCCCTTACCCTTATTCTATAGCACACCTGAATATTTATTTAAATTGTACTTAGGCCAAAGAAGTTAGATATAAAAATGGTTGGGGAAAAAAAAATACAATAAGTGCTTTAAAAATTGGACATGAAACCCATTCATACGAGCTGCTAAATGACATGGTGAAACACAAAGAACATGCCAACAACAAAAGTTGCACTCAGACAATAATGTTGAAACTTTAAGCTAATTCTGTCCAACAGAATGGATTTTTCATACCTTGATATGACTGAAGTATCTTATGTTGTCTACCAGACATGTAATCAAACTGAGGTTTCCTTCGTCGTTCATTGTGTCCTGCTAGACGCCTGCGACAACTGCGCTTACCATCATCAAACTCAGCTAGCAAATGGAACCTAATATAAGAATACAAAGAAGTGTGATTCAATCAATAACAATCAAGTTCAATCTGCAAACACTAACCTCAAAGCCAGGAAGATATGTCACCTGGCTTGCAATATATAGTTAATCTATGCCAAACCATATACAACGATTGATCAGAATTTAATTAACTAGGTATTTTCATTTTTTTTCATATTAACTTGAACTAGCATTCATTGTAGGGAAATAAAAGCATAAAATATGCAATGCATCTACCAAGGGAACCCAAAAACTACTAACCTGCTGCACTGCTGACAAAACCTCTGTTCAATGCCATTAACAATAACTTTAGCTGTCTTGGAGTGAACATCACAAACCTTATGCCTTTTGTGGTAATCTTTTGAGGAGCTAAGATCCATGTTACAACCATAAACTTGACATACAGGAGAAGTCTGAGTTGGCGAGCTGGAAGAAGTGCGGGCTCTCTTTGCGAGCGTGGTCGGATGCATAGGTGTTAAAGTGAACCCTTCTGTTGCAACTTTATCATTGCTTGCACCTTGACAATCTGCTAATCTCCCTAGCTTCAAATCGATCAGCGAAGAATCATGAGCTTTCAATTCAACTAGAGAGCTCAAATGCTTTGACTCGTATTCTTCTTCCCCAAAAGAAGAAGAATCCAAAGCAATAACGTGGGCGGAGGAATTCCCTCTTCTACTAGAATTATTCTCTACCTCACAGCTGGATGTCTCCATAGGCTGGCCACCATGGAAGGGCTTTCGGAACAAGTCGGGAAACCCCAAGTCCACAAATTCCATGCCTTTAACTGCCGCTCTTTCTGAATTAAACCCGTCTCTCTCAAAGTTAGAGGAGGCTTTGTTGTTGTCCCATTCAACCAATCCTTTTCTACTTCTCACAAAAGCATCAAGTGAAAAATCCATTTCATCAGAAAACAAATAGCCCTTCTCGTCTGGAACATAACTCCAAGGTTCCATTAGGACAACCGAATGGAGGCTGCAGAAGCTATGGAATAATAATGAAGAAGCCTACCACAACCCAGAAGACATAAAATTACTCCTTTGCTTAAATCAAAGGTTGTATATTGAATTGTTGAGTTTCCATTCTATGATATCAAAATCAGGCATAAGCATATATTATTATATACAAGACACACCACTGAGCTATAGTCAAATGAAATACATGTATTAAATGAACGCTAGGAAAACAAAAAAGAAACAGGCACAACAACCATGTTAAAAAAAAAAAATTCCCCAAAACTAGTGTGAGAACAAGACTATTACCCTATAAGAGAAAAATCAGATCCCACTTTGTTTAAAACCAGCAAAAAACAGCATCCAAAAATCACAACTTTTTTGAACAGTACCAAGGAACCAGACAGACAAATTTTAAACCCAATCAAACTCAGATTATAGGACTGGATATCTTTCAACTTCCAAGTCTTATCACATTTAAAATACTGGGAGCTCAAACTGTGCTGCTGCAGAAGAAAAGACGAAGCAAATGAAAATGCCCCCATGAAAGAAACAGTTTAAAAGACTCATTTCTTCCCCCTTATTTTCCCTTTCAGAGGAAAAAAAAAGGTTAACAAACCACTTTCAAAAACGGCAAAACTTGGCTGCTTGACAAGGAAAAATGAAATGAAATGAAATGACCATGTATAACTATGCCATGATTCTATCTTGCATCAACTCACAGTTTCTTGGGAACCAAACAGCCTAAGGAGAAAAAATGGTATCTTGAAAATAACCTGACAGATGGGATGGCACCCAGTGAGTGCTTTTGGGCACACAGCAGAAGTGAACAGTGACGGGGGGAGAGAGAGAGAGAGAGAGAGAGAGTTGTGTGGTTTTTTTTTTTTTTTTTTTGCTCAGAATAGTGGAACCGTTGAAGCAGAGACGGTGTGAGTCAACATGATTTCGCCTACCATCAAAAAACAAAAGCATGTTGAGGTCTTTTGTAGCTTTTGAGACACGAGTGCAACTCCATTATGGTACATCTCATTTGGTTCTATTTACGGAAATGCCCCAGAGAGTGGCACCCAAAATTAGAAAAGCAGTCGTCGAAAAAACATCATGGGTACTCTTTTGTCTATTGCATGCAGTGTTGTACTCATCTCAGGTACGTATTGCTATCTATATTTGTTGGGTAATCTTGAGCACATGCCTAATATTATGCTCTTTTAAATTTTGTTATTAAATATTTTCGGTACATATTGAGCAAACATTGTAATAAGTAAATATTGCATAAACATAAGCTAGTCCTTGTAATAAGTAAATTTTTTTATTAAACAATTTTATATAACTTTAAATTAACCAAACTACCAATCTATCGCATGGGATCCCGTATTTTTAAAAATATTTTTACTTGTTTAATACATTTTATGGTGTTTTGATAAAAAGTTAAAATTAAAACATCATAAAAGTTATATTTATTTTATAATGCCATTACTTTATTATTTATAATTATATATTTTATATGCTATATTCTCTTGTATCCGTATTTTAGTATTTGCAAAATTTTTGCACCATGCACTTATATTCGTACCCAATATTGGTAATCCTCGTAGTGTTTTTTTTTTTTATATGGTATTTGGATAAAAAATATACAAGAATATGGGAATTGAAAAAAATTTATACTAATATAAGATCTAACAAAATCAAAATTTTCAATTTTAAAAAAGGTGAATTCAAAAAATTTCAAATTCACTACAGATAAAAAATAAAATATTATTTTAATTGAATTCAAAATTTTCGAATTCACCTTTTCTAAAATCTAAAATTTTGATTTTGTTAAATCCTATATTAACATAAATTCTTTCCAATTTCCATATTTTGATATATATATATATATATATATATATATATATATATATATATATATATATAAAATTCAGATACTATATAAAAAATAAAATCCCTAGTACATACTAAAAAAGAAAACAAATAAACAAATAACTAAGTTCTTTCATACCCTATACCTATTATTCTTTTCTTTACCAAATCAAAGAGTAACTACTTATATAACAAGCTATTAGTTAGCTTAACTAATAAAATATTTAGTAAATGAATATAAAAAGAGTAACTACTGATATAAGAAGCTATTGGTTAGCTTAGCTATTAGTTAGCTCAACCATTGATATAAGCGCTATTTGGATGTGTTATTTTAAATAATTTTTTTTAATAAATTAAGCATTTCTACATTTTTAACATGTTTAAATAAACTTTTTTTAAAAAAGTAAAAGTATTAGAAAAAGCATAAATTGTACTTTATAAAAGCTACATTTTTTGCCTTTTTTTTAAAAAGGGATATTTTTAAATATTGTATCCAAATATAAATTAAATTTTATTTTTTGAAAAAATATAACATAAAAAGTTTTTTTTTTAAAGAAGTACTTCATACAAACGAGTCTTAGTTGAAATTCAAAGATTTTTATTTTTTATTTTTTAACATTGAGAGGTTGACACTGAGAGCTTAGGAAGCAGGTCATCAACTAACTAATAGCACTGAAATCGGTTCTGCACAATAAAAAATTACTTCTTCCGACTTCCAGAACTTGCTGAGTTTTAAAATTTCAGGGGCTAACTTATAGATGTAAAACAATTTGCACTGAATTATAAGTGAGATACTATCATGCACTAAATTGGCTATTTATTAAGGAATAAAGCGAGCTTCAAGCCTTCGACCAAATAAAAGGAGTGATTTTGTCATCTAGGGTTAGGTGGGTTAATCTTTCAGATGTAACAAATTATGTTGCCTATCTTTAATAGAGAATATATTTTTTTTTTACTTTTCACATATATTTTTTAATAGATGTAATTTTATTCGAGATATGATTAAATATTAAATATAGGAGCCTTTTTTAACTAGGATTCAAATAATGGTTCACTAGGTTAAAAAGGGAGTGATTTTTACTTTTAAGACATTTCTTATATACCTGAATAGTAAGTGAAGCACCATTTTTTGGATACATTAAAGGAAAATTATTTATACTATTAAATGTAGTAAACGCATACAATGACAGTGTGTGTTTAGGAAACATATTTATAATATAAAAATAACTTTCTTTTGGAATAAAAAGCTAAAAAGTTGTTTTGGAATAAGTTGTTGTGCTTGAATAAACAAAAAATGGATATTATAAGTAAAAATTATAATTTTAAATTGAAAAAAATTTATAATTATAAACAATTTTTTAAAATTTTTTATCATAGGTAGAACACACTACTTTAAAATTATTTTTAAATTAATATATCCAAATATAAATTGATTTTTACATAAATGATTATAAAAAATATGATTATACTTATAATCAATTATTAAGATAATTTTAATCTCCTAACTTTTTTAAACACACACAAAGTGTATAATTCTAAAATATCTACATATTTATTTTTGTTTTTATTTCTAGAATATCCTGGCAAGTTGTTGTAACATAAATTTTCAAGAGCATGCTGTAATATGAATAAAATAAAATGAATAAACATTTGGTAATCAAAAGTCGCAGCATGTTGGCATATGGTATGGCCGTGACCCATTCTTCTGGCATGTAGGGCATTGGCTCAGTTGATTCCTTTTACTGTTGGAAAGCATGCTTTACCATTTTCGATTTCATGTCCACTAGGATAACAATTCAGACACTTTCCAATATATATATATATATATATATATATATATATATATATATATATATATGTACACCTCGTGAAGAGTAGTTGAATAATATATGATTTCCTAGATGCTCAAATAATTACTTTCCTCGTTTTACCCCCAAAGAGAAAATATCTTCGCGTGTGCTTCTAACTGGTAAAAATAAGGAAAAGGAAAGGATGATGATGCTCCTATATATCCCTCGATCGCACAAAGTGAGGGGATTCATATTTTAGGCAGCTCAAACTGCCAAGCAACAAACTTTGGAGCTATAATTAGGGCTTCCGTTACAGTGATAGCACAAAAGTGTAAATCTATAAACATTATGTTTATTATTTCGCATTTTTGCTACAAGTACGTGTTGTAAAACCTTCTCATTTAATCAAAGAAAAACCTTCTTCTCATTTATATTATGCATAATTTTTTATCTTTGTGATATTCGTGGTACTTCTGATTAGATCTGCTCTTATCTGGGATAACAAGGTTACGGTTGTGAGCTTTACTAGTGAATTGAATTTGCTTTTGTCTAAGGGGGAGGAATTTCTCGCGTGTAAATTGTGTCTGATTTGGTATCTTCATTATTGATAAAGTTATATTAAAAAGATAAGATATTTAAAAATAACTTGATCAATAGTGAAAATGTGCAATTCACTTATAGTGACGAGTCCAAAAAATTCAGGTAATGAAATAAAAATAATATATATGCATAATAAATTTTACTTAATTTTAATCTTAATATAGAGTCAAATTTAATAAAATAATAGAAATAAAATATGTATATACCCGTATACTTCTTTTTTTTTTTAAATGAAATTAGGTTGATCGTCAGTTTTCACTATGCAGAAGTGCCAGGCATCTCCTCAGGTGGGTCAATGGGTTCTACAGGTTGTGGCTTCGGCTTCTGAACTGGGGCGGGCTTGGGTGGCCTGTTAGGACAAACTTTATCCACTGTGTCTCGTTTAACCTCAAACTTAAAACCGCAGCCAGACACGCAAGCATGGAAACATTCCATGAATATACCCATATACTTCTAAAAATATTCTCAAATTTTAATGGGGCATGTGTCATCAACCCAATACATATGGATCCATCGCTGGTCACTTGGTTATTTATACATACGCACTAGCTATTTCATATGATTTTTATTAGAATTTAATTTTAATATATTATCATTCTAAAAATTTTTTATATACATATATCTAATTATATATTATTATATTTTTAAGAGCATTTAACTTTTATAATAATAAATTCAAAAATTATATATATATATTACTATATAAAAGATTAACAATATAAAAAATATTTTATATTAACACATTAGTATCCTTTTATCGTTTAAAACGCTAATTTTATTATTTTCTTACGTATCCATACTTTAATGTCATTCCCTGAGTAAGTTAAAAAAAATAAAAAAAACATGTAGCAATATTTCAAAATTATTAAAATTTATGAGAACTTGGCAAAACCTTTTTTAACATTGTGCAATAAGTTTGCCAAGTTGGTCAGTTTATTATAGGGATAAAGCCCTTCTAGCATTAATTTTTATATCCACAACACTAGAAATTGAAACCTTATTTAAAGGGAACAAATGTTGAACCAAACAAGTTTTGGTACCCTTTTATACTTTTGTCTTAGCTGGTGGAAATCTCTAGAGATGGTAAAACAAACTTAACTTGTTAGGTTGACCCACCTAACCTATTAAACATAGCTGGTTAGGTTAGTATTTTTAGCCCAACAAAAAATTTCAGCCCAACTAACTCACCCCACCTAATCCGCGGACTGAGGCGGGGTAGACTTGGCCAGTGAGATGGAGACAATTTTTTTTTTAGTAAAAAAAAAGGGAATTTGTGGACCTCTTATTATATTTTATGGTTAATTTGTAAGCATAATTATGATTATATGTGGACTTATTTTCCATTCATCTTAATTAGTTTATTATATTTATGTTTGAATTTGGATATAAATTATATAGTTTAAGTATTTTTTTAAGTTTTTATGGATATTATTTTATTGTATTTAAGTGAATTTTTTATTAAATATAAAAAAATTTTAATTTTCAATTTTTTTAAATAAATTAACTCATTAAAAATATTAAAATAAGTTTATTATATTTTTGATTTTTTTTAGGTGGGCCAACCCACTAACCAACTAACCTGCCCACAAATGGAGCGGGTTGGCATGTCCAATCAATTTTACTAAGGTGGGTAAGTTTACCCCACCCCATTTTAGGCTGGCTTTTGCAAGTCGGGGCAGAACAAGGCCAAAAGTTTGTGTTGACATCATCATGCATTTCTCCAAGCATAATAAATGGTCGCCCACTTACAATAAACTTATGACCTATTGCTAGTCACTCTGTAATACCAAAGAAATTATTAACAAACCTCATACTATGGAGAGGAGGAGAGAATGAACATGTAGAGAAACTCTCTAAATTAGATAGAAAACTAACTATTATCATATGAGAAAAAAATTGAGTACAATTAGATTTGTACACATATATGAGTGTGTCTAACTGACTAACTAAACTAAGTAACTAACTACTTGCATACTGACCATTGTGTACAAAACTCATCATATCAAATACATACCTAACTTATATAATGCTAGTTTTATAATCTATTTCTTCGTTTTTCTATAAGTGCTGTTTCAAGAAATGATATTGGAATTAAAAAGGCCATTGAATAATATTATTTTTTTAAAAAAAATAAGCAGAAAAAAGTGAATTTCTCGTTGATTAAATTATATTAGTTAAAAAATCATAATAAACTAGCAAATGAGATGATAAGAGGAAAAAAATTACATGAATAAATATTAAAAGATTTTAAGAGTTAAAAAATTAATAAAAAATAACGACAAAGATAAAATAATGAGTTTTTCTTTATTGAAATTCTTAAAAAACCATGTGATATGACAAATGTAACACCCTACCAATTTGATATTATGCTTAAGTCATAGCATGAAATTAAGTAGATTATGTTACCGTGTTGATACTCTGCTTACATTTCATTTATCATATCACATCTCTTTTCTTTTTTTTTTTTGTAAATAGAAGAAACGGTGCGCTGTATATAATGAACGTGTTCAATATCGCAGAACGTGATAGAGTTTAATAAAACACAACAAAAAAGATAAGAATAAGTAATATATCATCAACTGTATACGTGCATATATATATAGGTCGAAAGCTTACGCTTCAGTTCATGTACAAATTCAAAACAGGATATATAAGTGGGGCTAGTGTACCAAAAAGACATAAGGCCCGTGTCAGTCAAAACAATCCTATGGGGTCCTCAAAGGACATTTCAAACTAGCTAATATGCCTACTGCTAAGTCTATCGCCCAAAGCTGCATACTGCCAAAAGAGGGCCATACTATATAATACCATCTACAATTGGGACCTACTCAATCAAATAGCCGTTGGCCATACCAGGCTCGGTTGGAGAGTAGTTTAAACTAGGTCCCGAGGAGGACGACAAGCTGGTGGCCTCAGAAGGGTCGCTCTCGGAGCTAAGTGGTGCGTCTGGAACCACCTACGGAGGTGACTCTGGTGCAGGGTCAACAGGAGTTGCAGGTGCTGTGGGTGCTGGAGGTGTTGGAGGAGGGTGTGCCACATGTAACAGGACCGCAATATATGGAGCAGTAAGGTCAAAAGCGGGGTGAAATAAAGGGATAACAAAATTTCTATTACTAAAAAGGTAAAGACAGAAATGGCAAGAACCGGCTATGTACAGTGAGTCCACTATGGGATCATGATGGAGCTGTAGGTCTGGAATCTCAATAAAAGGAGTGGCTGTTGAGTCCATCACCAGCATCTGAGAATGATGCGGAAATACAAAACGAGGTGAGAATTTAAAGAAATTTTTAGTAAGGTTTGTGTATGGTGTTTAACTGACGTTATATTCATTCTCAGTTGCCTCGGTTTTTATTTAATTATAAAAATATGGGTTCAAATTGAACTATCCATATTTAATAAGTTTAAAAAAATGTCTGATTCGAGGCAAAGTCCAATTTTACTTAATACAGCATAAGAAATAGAATAAACTATTAAGTAGTGATACATAGAATAATGAGCAGAATAAACAAACAAACAGTTATAGATGAATATAACAGTCAAACTGTAAACAGCATATAATGACTATTAAATGCGACCATGCAAAATCTTATTCTTGAACTTATCTTCATAAACTTTTCCATTACTTGGTCCCCTGGGAGTTCTTGGCCATTTAGACTCCTGGGTAATAGTCTGATTTTCAAGAGCGAGCTCGTTCCTATACAGGAATGCCAGGTTTACTTTCCCCGACCTCCCCATTGATCTATTCCCCTTAACCTTAATCCGGGGCTGGCCCAAGTATCATGGAACTTTCATCATAATATAATTTTTAGGTTCATCATAACATAACCTTTATGACTTTCATGAAAATGCATATGTATCTGAATGTATATTATAACTCATGCATAGACTTTACCAAAATTTCGGTGGCATAACGGAACATGTCTGCTTTCCATGAATAGTGCCAGTACTCAGAACATAAATTTCTCATAGAGGTCATAACATTTTATTCATAATTCAACATTGCACTCATAGGAGCATTTGTTACATTAAGACAGGGTTACTGTCTCAGTACAATCATTCAACCCAATTTTTGTAAATTAAGCCAAAATTTCTATTTAACTCATCTGGACTTGAATTTTGGATATGTTAAAGTGTTATGTGTCTATTTTCTAACCTTTTTGGTCCCATCTAATTTTGATAAATATAATTCAAGTTATTTAGGTTTTATCTCGGCCTACCCTATAGCTGGCCAGAATTACACACTTAAAAGTAAAAATCCAGTAAAAATCGAAAACTAGTTCAAATCATATGAAGTTAGTCTCATATTAAAGATAATAGGACAATCTTTCATTTGCAAAAATTTTCATTCCATTTGCCTTAGTAGGGCTCGAGTTATAAGCCCCGAAATTTGACCTTCCTAAATTGCCCTGTTTTGGCTTGATTTGGACATAGGGCAACTTTCTCGAACCACTGGGAGCAAACGGGACCTTATCTAACTCTGAAATTTTTATGGAATGTTTTCCTATATGTAAGCTTTCTAAAGAAGTTAGTTTCATTCAATTCCAACTAGTATAGGGCAAGTTTTACCCTGAACAACGTAGTCTGCCCAGAATCAAACTCAAAAACCTAGGTCGAACTTCCAAAATTCATATATCTCTCAATACTAATCCAATGGCTTTATATGATATATGTATGGAAAGCTTTGAATGTCTAGTTTTATATAAAAATGGTTTCATCAAATTTAAATGGCGGTAAGCAGAGCTATACACTCCGCCTACGGACTACCAAGGGATTTTGGGTTTCCAGCTTCTCACATCTTCCTATTTTCACCTTTTCTTACTTCCTAACCTATTTTAACATCAACAACAGCCAACAAAACAGCCAAATATCATCATATTCATCCAATTATCACATAAAGAATTGAGAAAATAAAGCTACCATCAACCACCCACAACCAGAATAGCAAGAACAAAATCAAACCTCTACCTCTTTTTATGTGATTTGGCTTTATTTTGGAGTTTGGACGAATAAAACTTGGTTGAGCTTGAAAGTTTGATGGAGTTAGGTGAGTGGAGAAGAGAAGAAGAGGGCTGGAGCAATGGAGAAGGGGATGCAGATTTTGGTTGAAGGGAAAAGAGAGGAATATGTTAACAAAGCCTTGAGATGGTAGTTGAAATCTTGCAATTTGATTGGTCTAAAACATAAAGCTGAGTTTCAGCCAATTTTCCTCATTTTTGTGGCCTTTGTGGTGTCACACTTAGGGTGTAAATGGCTGAGTATTCACCCTTAGGTCATAGGGTTTTGGGCATGTAATTCTATTGGTTTGGTTCCGATAGTTTAAAATACTGGAATCTTACTGATTTCCTTTAAATCGGTAAATTAGTTTAAGAAAATCTTTATGAAATCTATTATACTTCTAACCTAATTCCCTCATATCTAAACTCAATTAATTGCTAATTAATTGATCCCAAATAAATATTTAGTCAAATTTTAATTAATCTTAATTATTCAATAAAAACCAAACAATTTGACGAAGAACGATAAGAAAATTCCGGTAGATGTTACAACAGAAACATCAAAACAACACTTGGGGTGCATTTGAATAAGTTTTGAAAACAGGATTATTTCAATAACAAATATTTATAAGTATAATTATTTTTTTATAGAAAAATATTTTCATACCGTAAATTACTAAAATGTATATGCAGTGATTTAGTTATATTATATAATATTTAATCCTTGAGGCTTATTTGATAAAAATGTCACAACTTTAAAATAACTAACCAGTGCTTATAATTAGAATGCTAAAAAGAATACCTTTCGATAAAAGTTTTTCTAATATAAATAAAGTAAATTGGAAATTAGAATTAATTTTAGCAACATATATTTGTTAAACGTGTCAAATTATGTTAAAAAATAACTTGTGAAAAAAAGTTATTTTATGTTCACAAGTTATTTTAAGAATAAATGAGAATAATCTTTCTCAAACATGTAATTAATAAAATGAAGGGTAACAAAATGTAGGGAGTACGGTATTTTTAGTGTATATTTTCTTTGACAAAGTGGAATACCCTACACTGATCTTGCCACCTCCAAACCAAGAAATAATTTTAAGGGGTCAAGATCCTTAATGCGGAACAAGGAATCAAGTTGTTGCTTAACTAGGGCTATCCCTTGAGCATCATTGCCACTCAAGATCATATCATCAACAACACAAATAATGTTGTGATGGAATCAGCAAACTTAGTCTTTATGACTAATGAAAAATCAAATTGAAATTGTTTGTATCCAAAGCAAGGAGGACATTAGATAACTTCTCATACCACTGCCTACTAGTCTGATGAAGGCCATATAATAATTTCTTCACATGAAAGACCTGCCCTGGTTTGGGAGGAATAGCACCCTGAGGCAACTCTGGAAAAACCCCCCTCATGCAAGTGTCCATGGAGAAATACAATTGTTCTCATCCAGTTGTTCAAGGAACTTGTAATGTCCCCCGATTTCAGACGTACGACCTCATCAATCCCAGCGAAATGGTTAAATTTCTGACCTACGACCTCCGACTTCATCCCCAAGTCTCAAATGGACTGGCTTTGATTTTCTGATTTTCGACCTTATGCTTGAAATAAATAATACACGAGTGCCGACCTTAGGCTTGATTTAGAATGGACATGAAATCCGACATCCGAGTTGATCTCAACCAGGAATGGACGTGAGATCAGATCTCTGAATTGGTCTCCAAGTTCGACCAAAATTTACACGAGTTCCGATCTACGAGTTTATTCCCAAGAGCTTTTCATTTTTATTGATGTTCCCGAGTTTGCCTATAACTGACTTCCGAGATTAAATGTAGAGTTCCGAGATTCTATAAGTTCCGATTTCCTAGTACATATGATTAATGTTTTATTCCTGATCTCCGGTGTTATGTTTAGAATCGATTCAAGTTAACGTAACGTCCCCGCCTTCCGGGTTTAGGTATCTTGGTTTCACATTCTTGTCCTTGACTTTCGATTTTAAGGTAATTGGGTGCTATATGATTTTCGACATCCGACTTTGCTATGAATAAACCAGACAATATTTCCGAGTTCCGATTTCATCAAGTAGAGTACGAGTTCCAATTTCAGATACCATGAAGCGAGTTCCACTTTTTAGGCGATGTGGAGAGCAATGTCACAAAAGAGGGAGACATGGCTGAATTTACCTACAAAATTTCAGCCAATTAAAACTCACAAAGCCAACTACCTCCTCAAGCCTCTATAACACAATTCCTTTCCTTCCTTCAGCTAATTTTCTGCGCCACTCTTTTCCCTTATTCAGCTCTCTTTTTCTCTTCTCCACTCACCCAACTCTATCCAACCTTCAAGCTCAACCAAGTTCTATTTCCAAACTCAAGCCTAATCACATAACAAGAGGTAGAGGTTCAATTTAGTTCTTGTTATTGTAATTGTGGGTGGCTGATTTTGATTTCATTTCCTCATTTCTTAATGTGATTAGTGGAAGAATATAATGATCTGTGATTGTTTTTGTGTTTAAATTTGATCAAGGATTAGGAAAGGGTGAGGAGAGGAAGATCAATTTCCTTCGGCAGTCCATACGGTAGAGTGTACGACTCCACCTACAGTCGGTTAAATTCGAGGAGACTATTTTTATATGATCATATAAGGCCATTGGATTAATATTGAGAGAGATATGATTTTTGAAATTTGACCTAGGAAATTCGGACAGTGTGACTTGAAAAGTGTGTAACTCACCCTATACAACTCCAAATTGAATGAAACCAATTTTGTTAGAAAGCTCATACATAGGAGAACATCCTACAAAGAAATTCCGAGTTTGTTACTATCCCAGTTGTTCTCAGTCATTCGAATAATTTGCCCTATGTCCAAACCAGGCCAAATTAGGGTAGTTCAGGAAGGTCAGATTTCGGGGCTTATAACTCGAGCCCTATTAAGTCAAATGGAATGAAACTTTTTGTAAATGAAAGATTGTCCTGTTAGCTTTAATATGAGACCAATTTTGTATGATTTGAGCCAATTTTCAATTTTTAGTGGATTTTTACTTTTAAGTGTGCAACTCTGGCTAGCCACAGGATATGCTGGGATAAAACTTAAATAACTTGAGTTATACTTATCAAAATTAGATAGGACTAAAGAGGTTAGAAAATAGACACATAACACTTTAACATATCCAAAATTGAGGTCCAGATGAGTTAAATAGAGATTTTGGCTTGAGTTACAAAAACTGGGTTGAATGATTGAGCTGAGGCAGTATCTTTGTCTTAATATAACTAATGTTTCTATGAAGTTAATGATGCATTATGAATGGAATGATATGATTTCTTTGATAAATTGATATGCTGAGTACTGGCACTATTCATAGGGAAGCGGACATGTTCCGTTATGCCGCCGAAATTTCGGTAAGACCTATGCATGAGTTAAGAGATGCATGTGCATTTTCAAGAAATTCATAAAGATTATGATATGATAAGTATGAAAGTTATGTTATGATGAACATGAAAAGTATGTTATGATGAAAGTTCCATGATACTTGGGTTAGCCCCGAAATAAAGTTAAGGGGAATACATCGGTGGAGAGGTCGGGGAAAGTAAACCAGGCATTCCTGTATAGGAACGAGCTCGATCCTGAAAAGCAGACTATCACCCAAAAGTCTAAAATGGCCAAGAACTCCCAGGGGACCAAGTAATGAAAAAGTTTATGAAGAAAAGTTCAAGAATAAGTTTGCATGATTACATTGAATGCATGATTATGTTGAACAGTCATTACAAGTTGTTTACAATTGTCCGTCATATTTATTTACTGCTGTATGTTCATTTATTCTGTTCATTATTCTATGTATTATTGTTAAGAATTTATTCTGTTTCTTATGTTGTCTTAAGTAAAATTGAACTTTGCCTCAGACCAGACGTTTTCTTAAATTTATTGAATATGGATAGTTCAGTTTAATCCCATGTTTTATAATTAAACAAAACTGAGGCAATTGAGAATGAACACGACGTTAGTTAAACACTATACACGGACCCTACTGAGAATTTCTTCAAATTCTCACCTCGTTTTGCATTTCCACATCATTCTCAGACATGGACAATGGACTCGACGACTACTTTCTTCATGGAGATTTCAGACTTGTAGCTCCACCACGACCTCGCAGTGGGCTCACTGTATATAGCCAGCTCTTGCCATTTCCGACTTTACCTTTTTAGTAATAGGAATTTTGCTATCCCTCTATTTCATCCGGCCTTCGACCCTGCTACCCCTTACTTTGCGGTCCCTTTACACGTGGCACACCCTCCCCCAGCACCTCCTGCTCCCGCAACACCTGCAGCTCCTGCTGATCCTGTGCTAGAGTCACCTCCACAGGTGGTACCAGACGTATCACTCAGTTATGAGAGTGACCCTTTTGAGGCCACCGACTCATCACCTTCCTCATCCTCGGGACCCAGTGCAGACTACTTTCCAGCCGGGCCTGGCATGGCCAACAGCTATCTGACTGAGTAGATCAACCGCAGATGGCATTGTATAGCATGACCTTTTTTTGACAGTACGCAGCCTTGGGTTATAGACTTAGTAGCATGTTAGCAGTAGGTTTGAAATGTCCTCTGAAGACCCCATAGGATCGTTTTGACTGATATGGGCCTTATGTCTTGTTGGTACACCGGCGCCACTTCTGTATCATGTTTTGAAATTTGTATATAAACTGAAGCAGTGGCTTCCTATATACATATATGCACTTATACAGTTGACGGTATATATGTTATTTGTTCTTATCTTTTCTGTTATGAAATATTAAACTCGGTCACGTTCATTATATATAGCGCTCCGTTTCTTCTGTTACAAAAAAAAAAAGTGATATGATAAATGAAACGCAAGCAGAGTATTAACACGGTAACACATTCTACTTAAATTCATGCTATGACTTAAGTATAATATTAAATTAGTAGGGTGTTACAGAACTAATTATGAGATGAAGTCGAGGCAAGCAATAGTCTCACTATACTAATTAAGCTTAACTATGGGTTAGAAGAAATCAATTCCTTCTTATGTGAAACCCTTTGCAACAAGACGAGCCTTATAACACTTAATGGTGCCATCAAGCTTAAGCTTGACCTTGTAGACCCATTTGCAAACTGTAACACCCCTTCATAAGAAAGCTAATGGTATAAAATATTACATAAGGAATTTTAGGTTGAACATTAATGAATATAAATACACTGAAGTGTTCACGAGATGAAATAAGGCTTTGTTGGCCGTCGGTTACACATTTCTAAGCCAGATAAAGAAACTGCAGTTTATTTAATTTATAACTCCATACGTTTCTCACAACTGTAGAAGTCTGCCTTCCTCTAAGGCATTACTTGACTAATCCGAAGCCACCAGAAATAAAGTGAGAATTGAAAATTCTTAGAAGATAATGAAGAGTTCTAAAGTATTTGAGTTATGGTAGTTCCAGCCTTGTCTTAGTATAGAATCCATATGGCTATTATATCATAATTTCATCACATTACTTAAAAGAAAAAAAATATTTTATAACATTATGATCAGTAAATGCTAAAAAAAGAAAAAATGCTATACTATACATAAGGCAACATCAATATGATTATAATATTTTTACTTTAATTTCCACTTTCCTTTATTTGCTTGTCTCGTATTGGAAGGCCTTCTCTTTGGGAATTCCTATTCTCTGGTGTTACTCTTAATATCGTGACGACAAAGCGAGACTTTTACGCTACATTAACCAAAGCGTATAATATAAAATGATCTTATATCTTATCCCTCTGCCTTCTTAACGGTTAGCGACAAATCTTAAATCTCTTCTTTTCAAATTACTTACTTACCATTGTGCATAAATTCATAATAAATATATAGATGCATAAACTTAAGTCATAAATATAACTTAAATAAAATACTCAAGTAACATAAAATAAACAATAAAACATAAAATTAAGCTATAGAAGAAATAAAGTGTAGAAGTTATATATTAATTCATAAACTTAAAATAAACGAAGTGCATAAGAACTGAAATGACATAAAATTGAGTAAAGTAAATAGCATAATATCTCAATAAAATTTTTCAAAACATAGAGTTGTGAGTTCTAAATGTTAATTTTTAAAGGGATCAAATCTAAGATCATATTTATTTAATTTCTTTTAAACTTTCTTATCATGATTCATGAGTCCATCCTTACATCATGGTGCATTTAGAACAGATAGGTTATGTCCTTACAATGGTTACTACAAAATCACAATAATATCCATAAGTCAAGAGTCATTATATTATTCATAAGTTAAAGTATAAAATTTCAAGTAAAGATATTGATAATTTAATAGCTTAAGTTCGTGTATAATAAATTTTACTTATGGTTAGATATAATATTTTACTGTTAATATTGGTCTCCCAAATAAATTACTATAAAAATTGACACCTTAAAATAATGTATCATAATAATAATAAAGAATCATTAAATAAATTAACTTGACGAGATGAATACATTAAATAGGAATGATAATCAGCAATAATATAAATTAACATTAGTGGAAATAACTTGGACCAACAAATAGAATATATGGCAATGATAAATAATAAGAAGCAATAATATAAAGGAACAGTAAATAAAATAACTTGAGATAGTAAATAAATTGCAATAAGAGCAATACTGAGCAACTTTAATCAATAAATAACTTGGAACATAAAATAAATTGCGATAGTAAATAATAATGAGTAATAATACAAAATAATAAAACTTGTAATGAGTAAATGCAACCATGATTTTATTTTGTAAATAATTTCATTATCTACCTTTATATTTGATAAGGATGAAATTAGTATGTCATCACTAATCTGTCTAATAAACTCTACTCTTTCCTCCTTCCCCTTTCTTCTCTTTTCTTGGCCCTCACTTTCTTTTGTCACAATGCTAATTTTCATTCTTTTTTTGTTTATTTCCTTTCACTGTGGCCTCCCTTCTCCCCTTTTTATAGAGTTTTTGTAGCAGGTAAAAAGTGACATTTTTAGTTATTATTTTATTCTCATATTATTACTTACATTTATTTCTAAGTAACTTTTACTTAATGCCTTGGCCTAGTATTCACATTGTTGACAAATGTTGTTCTTGCTTTTACTTCTTTTTTCTTTTTAACTCAAAGACTCGAAACATTCTATTATGCTATTAACATCTAAAGTCTTTCTTTTCACTATTATTGGTCCTATTGTAATTATAGTTTTTGACTTTAAAAAAACCATATTACAGGACTTGACTTCAAAGTCCTTCACATTAGTTACTTCATTTCTTTCTTCTTCTTTTTTTTTTTTTTGGGTAATCTTTAAAAGTTTAGTTAGACTTAATAGTATTATTGTTTCATATTCTCTAATTAAATATATTTAGTATGATTCCTTATCTTAATAAATATTACTATTAGCATTAAATTGACTTATATAGAGTAATATAATCTAGAGTTATTTTGGCTAATTCATGGCCTTATTTTAGAAAGTTAGTGTCTGTGATTTAACTATTTGGTTAATCAATTGTTGTCACAAATCAACTTAAACGAATTAAACAAATTAAGTTATTCTACACTGAATACTTTATGACAAAAGGGGATGTTACACAAACAACTGGTTGTTTTCCTTCAGGGAAATCAATAAACTTAGGGGTGTATGTTCATGGATTGGGTTGGGTGGATTTTGGATTTTTTTTTGACCCAACTCGTTCATTCAAACAGTGAGTTGGGTTAGTAATTGTTCCCTTTTAATTTGACCCATAAGGTCAAACCCATAGGTCCAATATATATATATATATATATAGTTTATCTATTTAAACATGTCAAAATATATAATCAAATATAATAAATCTAAACATATATAACATAGGTCCTAATATGAATGTAAAATCTTTTAATAAGCATGATATGTATAAATTTAAGAAAACATCTATAAGTTCTAGAAGCTTTTGAGAAAGCATGTATAAGCATAAAAGCTTTCAAGAAAGCATACACAAGTCGTAAAAATATAACAAACTACATGAGCCATTTGAAGTCATGAATTGGCATAATTATTGACTTCATTTTCAATCTTTTTAAGATATTCACTATCATCACATATAGATAGGATATGTTATATAGGTTGAAAATTACCAAATATATCATCTAACCCATACCTTATGGGTTAGATATTTTTCAATCCAACCTAACCCGTCAACCTGACTCAAGGATTTGTGGATTGACCTAACTTGATAGACACTCTTATACAATCTCCCAAGTCCTAGTTTGAATTAAAGCTTGTATTTGAGCCTGCATGGCCTACTTTTCAGCAAACATGCTTAAGTATGTCAACATTCTATTATAAAAAGGGAAAGGACAAAGGCTTTGTGGTTTGGAGAAAATTTATCATAGGAGATATGATTTGAGAGCAAATACTACACTAATGGAGATGCAAGCACTACATGGAATTGATCATGCTACAATGATAGTCGTTAAGATAATAGGTAAGTGAATTTCTAATTCTCTTGGATTTTCTAACATGTGGAGGAGAATGGGAGTTTGAGCATATGGATAAAGGACTATTTGAGAAAGATGAAGGTGTAGGTAAAGTCTCTGTATGTATCTAACTAAATATGGATGGGCATGAGGCTGAGTGAAAGAGTCAAGATCTGTATCAATAAAAAGGTAGAGAGGAAATACGAAGTACTATGTTGATTGTTAATGTTAGTGGAATGATGATGAAATGGAAAAATAATTTCATGAAATATCATATTCCTAGAAAGGGATATCTCCCTGATATTAAGATCATAAAGTACATAGCCTTTAATGCCATGCTTGTAGCCTAAGTAAATGCATTTTCCAGCCCTCGAATCTAGTTTGGTCTTATGACTAACTAAGGTAGAAGCAAAATACGGACAACCAAACACTTTTAAGAAATAGAGATCTAGTGCCTTGCCATGCAAAATTTCAAAAGGACTTTTATTATTCAAAATAGTGCTTGACGTTCTATTCATACAAAACATAATATGTATTGAAACAAAATTCCAAAACATTTTGGGTCAGACTAAAATAAAACTGCTCCATGATGTTCAACGGATCCCCAATATCTAGTTCTTAGATCCTACCATTGATAAAACCCAATTTCTACTTTGCATCTAATGTCAGTGTCATGGTGCGAGACCAAGTGTGATAATTGGACTTTGACATAAGGAAAAAAACAAGCAATGAGTCTGATCTTTCAATAATAAGGGCTCGATGGATCAGCCATTGGATTTAATGGTTGTACATCGTTAGTTATGACAAAGGAAACCATTCTTGATGTAGAGAAGAAATAGAAATCACAACAAAAATGGAACCACAATTATGAATGCACAATGTAGCTCTATTATAAAGAGAGCTCTTATACCATGACAAACCTCATATTATCAAGAGGATGAGAGAATGGAAGAGTAGAGAAACTCTTTGAATTAGATAGAAAACTGAATATTATTGTTTAAGGAGAAAACTGAGTACAATCAGGTTTATATACATATGTGAGTGTGTCTAACTAATCAAACTAATTAACTAACTAATTGCATACTAGCTACTTGAATAGTGATTGTTATGTACAAAACTAATCATATCAAATACACATGTAACTTACATACATGTTAATAATTATCCCCTCCATTCCATTTTACTTGTCACTTTAGGGAAAAATTTTGGGTCCATAATATTTGGTAATCCCATATATCAATAAAATATTTTACCTTTCACAATATTTTAAGCTTATCAATAACCAAGAAATACAGCATGACATCAATAAAATGAATTTATTAGACGTTAAAGATTAAATAAGAATATCTAGTAAAAATTTTTCATAATTGAGCCATGATTTTTGTTTTGTTTTTTTAATTATTGTGCATATTGCTTAAATAACAAATAAAATGAAATGGAGGAAGTAACAACTAGCTTTGTTTATAATGCTCACGAACATAATTGAAGCATATGATATTCATAACATGCTCTCAAATTGTTTACTCCCTCTGTTTTGAAATAATTGTCCACTTTAAATTTTTACTTTTCCACAAATAATTGCTCTTTTAGGAAATCTAGACAATATCAAGTAATAAAAGTAGTTTTGTAAAATATGTTTAAATTTCTCTAATATTGAGGCTTTTCTAATCATTTTCTTAATTTATGTATGCATCTAAAACTAAACATTTATTTCCAAATGGAGAAAGTACACTATTAGATAATTATATGTTAATTTTGGGAAATTTAAGTATATTTATTGGAGACAAAGAATTCCTCTATCTACTTTTTATTTATTTATTTATTTATTTTAGTGTTCTGTACACTTATTTAAAGAATCGTGAGCTAACATATGGGAAATTCAATTGCTTTATTAAGGAACTGAAACTCTTCTTTCTGCAACTTTTTGGTTTTCTATATTTGTTTCTTTTTTTCATAAATAAATTGAATTTCTTAAAAATTAATATATAATCTATAATCTATAATACTAATAGTATAAGGTCTATAATATGCAAACTTTTACACGTGTCATTCAATTAGCCACTTTTAAATTCCACTTCTTAAGGAATCTTTCCTTAAATGGAAAGATTTTAAAATTTTTTTGTTAAGAAATTAATTTAAATAAATTATAATGCAACCCACTAAGCTATTATTACTGCCACCACTATCTTCCAATCAAAATGAACTTGAAACCTAAGCCCACTTTTGCTGATCATATGAAGAGAAATTATTAGTTGAATTAGTAGTAAATCAAGAACAAGCTAGGGTTTGTCGACGGTTTGATCCAAGAACCAGATAAACAGGATGCCACTTTTCCTTACTGAAGTTGATCCAATACACTTGTTCTTGCTTGGATCATTAGATCTCTAGATCCAATCATCACTTAATCACACCTTGTGGATCGAGTTGGCTGAGAAATTTTCTCAAATAGATGTGTTTCACATTTTAGATTTGCAAGAAGAAATGTTCCTCTTCCACCAATGTAACCAATCAATGACCTCTTACTTCACTGGTTTGAAAGCTATGCTTAATGAATTGGATGTCCTCATTCTAGTTCCTAGCTGTGTTTGTGCTACAAATTGCCCTTGCAATGCCTTGGGGAAAGTCAAGGAACATAGGAATATTCTTCAGGTCACTCGATTCCTCAAAGGACTCAACGAGCAATTCTTGGCTACTCGCTTTCAAATAATGCTCATGATGCCCTTGCTTACTCTCAATAAGGTCTTTGGCATGATCGTGCAACAAGAGCACCAATTTTTTATAGAATTCTCTGACCATGCCTAGATTCTTGCTATTTTTGTCACTCCAAATTCTAGGAAATCTCTTCAAGAATGCAATGCTTTTCTGCAATCTTAATTGCCTCCTATGGTAAACAAGGTGCTAAGAAATTATGCATGTTCCCTGGCAAACAAGGACATAGCATTGATGTGTGTCAGAAAAAGCCTGGGTATCCTCCAACATACAAAGCTTAGACTCAAAACTATGGTGACAACTTGGTTACTGCTAATTCTATTGAGCCATCTGTGACTGATGAACTTCAATCCCAAGCTGATTCAGGTTCCAAGTTTGGGTTCACTATAGAGTAATATAGAAGCCTCCTTGCTTTTTGGCTTCCTCTAGTGGCACAACACTGTGATGGACTCAGGCTCTACTCCTACTCAAGTCAATATGGCCAATGTTCCATCTTCTGATGGCATTTCTCTTTATAATGGTAACCCATTTTCTCCTCTTTGGATCCTAGACATCATTGCTAAAGATCACATTTGCACCTCATTGTCTTTTTTTTCTTCTTTTATACTCATTAAACCTATTGTAGTCAATCTACCAAATGGCACCAAATTAGTTTCTTATTATTCAGGTTATATACATCTTACACTAAGTCTCATCCTTATTAATATCCTTTAATTACCTACCTTTCATTGCAACCTAGTCTCTATCACTAAGCTCACTTTTCTTTTTGTGTGTAAATTGCTTTTCTCACATGATTCATGTGCTATCTAGGATTCCACCTGCTTGAGGATGATTGGCACAACAAGAGTAGGTAGCAAACTATACATCTTATAGGTTCCTCTTGATCCTCCACCAACTATCATTCTTTTTATTAGTTTGAATAAGTTTGTTTGTAATAATATTGCCTCTGATTTTACTACTTGGTATAACAAGCTTGGTCATGTGCCTACCAATAGTATGAATGTTTTACATAGATAGCTTTCTTTTGTTCTTGCCTATGAATCCCGTTTTACATAGATAGCTTTCTTTTTTTCTTGCCTATGAATCCCACCCCTATGATTTCTATCACTATACATGGCAAAAGCTTCTACCTTTTCCTATAAGCAATCACGCAACAATAAAATATTTGACATGATTTATGTAGATATATGGGGCTCAATCTCTGTTGCATCTTTACATTGGCACTACTATTTTCTTACCATTGTTGATGACTATTCTCGTCACACATGGATTTTCTTAATGAAAACAAAGTCTGAGGGTTCTCCCTTAGTTCAAAACATTTTCCATTTTGTTCAAACTTAGTTCAATAGCATCATTAAAATTCTTCGTAGTGACAATGGTCTTGAGTTTTCAATGAAATCTTTTTATGCCACTAAAGGTGTCATTCACCAAACGTCTTGTGTAGAGACACAGCAACAAAATGCTATGGTCAAGCATAAACATTAAATGTTATTCATGTACTTTTATTTCAAGTTAACTTGCCTAAGTGTTTCTTGTCTCATGTTTTAATTCAAGTTGCATTCCTCATTAATTGCATACCATCCAAGTAAACAACAAAACACTATATGAGTTTCTTTACTAGAAGCCTCCTGATTTTTCCATGCTTCGTGTATTCAATTCTTTGTGTCTTTGCATCAACCTTGCATCATCATCGCACCAAGCTGGAGCCTCGTGCCAGAAATTGTATTCATATTGGCCATAGATCAAGAACAAAAGGCTTTGTCTTATTTGACTTGTAGTCCTGTGAGACATTCATTTCCATACATGTCATCTTCTATAAATATATTTTTCCTTTTCACAATATTACTCACAACCTTGACCCCCTACCCTTCACCTATACCATTACCCACTGCCTTACACCATGAATCAATTGATTACTCACTACTACTACCACCTATGCCTCTTGCCACTGCTGCGGCTCCTCCTAGCCCCGCAGCCCATAAACCCACCAATACACCCTTTACCTATAAGGCACTCAACTAGGCCACGGAGGACTCACTCATACCTGCAGGATTACCATCTGAATCTAGTCTCTACTAATGTTGACCATGCCTTACTAAAGCATGGTTTGGCTCCAGGGTATCCTTTATCTCATCTCTTATCTTATGATTCATTTTTGACCAAGCATAAATCTTTTCTACTTAATATTTCCACCATTATTGAGCCTAAGTCTTACTCATAAGCTATGAAACTTGAGTATTAGCAAAAAGCAATGCAAGCTACAATCGATGCTTTGCAGCAAACCAAGACATGGACACTTGTTGATCTACCTCCAAGAAAGAAGCCAATTGGCTACAAGTGGGTTTATTGTATTAAGCATAAACTTGATGGCACCATTAATCATTATAAGGCTCGACTCATGGCGAAAATTCTCTTTGGTGGCCAAAATATACACTCTTCACACTCTGTTGGCCCTTGCTGCTGCAAAGAATTGTTTCCTCTACCAATTGGATGTTGATAATGCCTTCCTTCACAGCACCCTACAAGAAGAGGTGTACATGTCATCGCCCAAGGATATCATGTGGCCAAACCCAACCAAGTTTGTCGTTTGCAAAAATCTCTCTACGGCCTCAAACAAGCTAATAGGGAATGGTTTCTTACTCTCTCAGTTGCCCTCAAGTCACAAGGATATAACCAATGCTCCTCTGATCATACTCCTTTACCAAGCAATTTGCTAACTCCTTCACTGCTCTTTTGGTTTACATTGATGACATTGTCTTAGTTGGGAATAGTCTTTTTGAGATAATAGCTATCAAGTAGCACCTTTACTCGTGGTTTCACATCAAGGACATTGGAGATCTTAAGTTCTTTCTTAATTTGGAAATTGCTCGTTCCTCCAAGGGCATTGTTCTTTACCAATAAAAATATGGTCTCGAACTCTTCTCATATTTTGGTTCATTGTCTTATAAGTCATGCTCGACTCCCATGGACCCCTCCATTAAGCTCCCTAAGTCCTGTGGCACACCTTTGTCTAATATTGGTAGTTACAAATGACTCATTGGCAGATTACTGTACTTGACCACTGCCCACTTGGACATATCATTTGCCGTTAATTAGCTTAGCCAGTTTTTGTTTACCCCGATTGATGCTGGTCACAAAGCAACCATTTGGGTGCTTCAGTACATCAAGAGTGCTCTAGGACATAGCTCTTCTTCCCCAGTTCCTCTGACCTCAAGCTTTGTGCTTTTAGTGATAGTGATTAGGGAAGTTGTCCTGATACTAGCCAAAGTGTTAATAACCTTTGTGTTTAACTTGGAGATTTTCTTGTTTCTTGGAAATCCAAGAAAAAAACCACTATCTCTCGCTTCTTTACCAAAGTCGAGTACCGTGCCTTTGCCACAATAGCTTGTGAAATTCAATGGCTATCTTACTCACTCCAAGATTTGAGTTGTCCAGCTTCCTTATCTATTGCCTCATTCTATAACCATAATCCTTCTTTTCAAGAGCGCACCAAGCACATCGACCTTAGCTGCCACCTTATCCATAAGAAGATTGATTCTGGGCTTATTTAGTTACTTCCTATATCCATTCATAACCAACTTGCAGATATCCTTACTAAATCTCCACGACCTTCTCCTTTCACCTTTGACCTCTCTATTCTCCAAGCTAGGAATGCATGATCTAAACTCTCCAATTTCCCACAGGAGGGTAACAGCCTAGGCCCAAGTCTTATCTACTCAGGAAGGTTAAATTAATCTGCTAGATTAGTTGTAAATTAGTTGTAGCAGAATTTGTTTATCGTTTGTAATTAGTTACACTAGTTAGAGTAACTCCTCATTCTTCACTCATGTTTCTTTTCCACACTTGGTTTCCCTCTTATCACCTACTCCTAAAAATGTCTATTATTAGACTTATGCTCCTTCTATTCAACTTTTGCTATTTAGGAGTGAGACTTATCACTTAAAATCTTTAATACCTCACATTTCCCAACTTTAACTCAAGCCATTAACTATAGTTAATTTTTTTATTATTATGAAGAAGCAAAAGAGAAAATCTCTCTTCATTATGTTACTGTCAGTTTTTAAAAATTACATGAAATACATTTTGTTTTAAATAATTAATAATAACTTTTGAAATATTTGTCAAGGAAACTTAATAAAAAAAAATTCTGCTTACCGAAAAAAAAGTAGTTGTTTAGTTATAATAATAGATGCATGTTATAAGAATATCACATTAAGAAAACTTAATAATATTATTACGTCTAGAGAAGAGTGTTTTATTATCATAGAGTGTCCATAAAGAAGTATTTTATAAATGATTATTTTTTAATATCCAAAACATAAGTGTTATAAGTAAGTTAATTGCTTAAAAAAAATGGTCTATTCACTTTTGGTTTTGTAAGTTTGTAATTTTCTTAAGTACCTTTTTTTTGTGGTTAAAAAAAAGTTTAATTATCACTTTTAAACAAATGAGTTTGGTTTAAAAAACATAATTTTAAGTAGTTGAGTATAACTCCACATCTAATTATCATTTTTAAACAAATAAGTTTTTTGTTTTAAGTTTGTATATGAATATGTCTCTTATTAGTTTCTATTCAATTTTTAAAACTTACTGAAAAATTTAAAAATACTATTAACAAATAGTGTCATCAATTGTTAATTATGTAATTATAAATTAGCAGATTGAAAGTGATTGCCTCACTATATGGGAGTGGCTATTGTCATTTTTTTTTTTTATCTATTGTCACCCCCATTCAACAATCCTATTTATTAATTTCTCTAAATTACTCTTCCATGCTTTCATAATTAAATTAATAAAATTGTTCAACTTGTAACACTTTACTAATTTAATGTTATGCTTAATTCATAGCATGAAATCAAGTAGATTGTGTTACCGTAATACCGCTCTGCTTACCTTTCATGATTCGTGTTTCCTCTCCTCATCATGTATATATATATATATATATATATATATATATATATATATATATCAGAAGCCACTGCTTCAGTTTCTGTACAAAGTTTCCAAGTAGAATACATAAGTGGGCCGATGAACCAAAAAGACAATAATGCCCGTATCAATCAAAAAGATCCTATGGTCCTCAAAGGACATTTCATAACCTACTGCTAATCCTACTGTCAAGTCTATGACCCACAGCTATGTACTATCAAAAGAGGGTCATGCTGTACAACATCTCCTGCTGGCTGAGCTACTCTGTCAGATAGCCATTAGCCATGTCAGGCCCGGCTGGAGAATACTCTGCGTTGGGTCCCATGGAGGAAGAGGGTGACGAGCCGGTGGCCTCGGAAAGGTCACTCTCCGAACTAAGTGGGATATCTGGAATTGCCTGCGGTGGTGACTCCGGTGCAGGGTCAGCAGGAGCTGCCTGTGCTGCGGGTGCAGGAGGAGCTGGAGGTGGGTGCGCCATGTGCAGCGGGACAGCAATGTAAGGAGTCGTAGGGTCAAAAATAGGATGATGTAAAGGGACAGCAAAGTTCCTATTGCTAAATAGGTAAAGGCGGAAGTTACAAGAACTGGCTATATACAGAAAATCCAACTCTGGATCATGGTGAAGCTATAAATCTGGGATCTTAATGAAGAGAGTGGCCATGGAGTCCATCGCCAACGTTTGAAAATGATGCGGAAAATACAGAACGAGGTGAGAATTTAAAGAAATTCTCAATAGGGTTTAGGCATAGAGGTTATCTAACGTCACATACATTCTCAATTGCCTCGGGTTTTATTTAATTATAAAAACGTGTGTTCAAACTAGAATATCCGTTTTTAATTAGTTTAAGAAAATGTCTGGTCCAAGGTAAGATTCAGTTTTACTTTAGGTGGCACAAGAAACAGAGTAGAATTGCTAATAATAATTCACAGAATAATAAATAGAATGAATGAATAACGGCAGTTAATAAACATAATAGGCACTGCATCCATCCTGACATAATTTATTTCATGAAATCATGCATTCATGTAATCATGCAGACTTAATCATGAACCTTTCTTCATAAGCTTCCCCATTACTTTTCATCATTTTCCATCTCTTGGTCCCCTGAGAGTTCTTGGCCATTTAGACTCTTGGGTAATAGTCTGCTTTTCAGAATCGAGCTCGTTCCTATACAGGAATGCCGGGTTTACTTCTCCCGACCTTCCCACCGATCTATTCCCCTTAACTTCTTATCCAGGGCTAGTCCAAGTAGCATGGAACTTTCATAGTAACATAATTCTTATCATAACTTTCATAGCTTTCTTGAAATTACACATACATTAACATGTAATTCATAACTTATACATGGGTTCTATCGAAATTTCGGCAGCATAACGGAATGTGTCCGGTTTCCCATGAATAGTGCCAGTACATCAGAACATCAATTTATCAATAAGGTCACAACATTACACACATATTTCAATATGGAACTCATAATAACATTAAACTCATCAAGGTAGAGTTTTTGCCTCAGCATAGTCAACCAACCCGGTTTTTATAATTCAAGCCATTATTTCTATTTAACTCATTTGGAGCTCAAATTTGGATATGTTAAAGTGTTATGTGTCTATTTTCTAACCTCTTTAGTCCCATCTAATTTTGATATCTATAGTTTAAGATATTTAGATTTTATCTTGACCTGTCTAGTGACTGGCCAGAATTAGACACCTAAAAGTAAAAATCAACTAAAAATTGAAAACTAATTCAAATTATACGAAATTGGACTCATATTAAAGCTAACAGCGTAAAGTTTCATTTACAAAAAGTTCCATTCCATTTGATTTAGTAGGGCTCAAGTTATAAGCCCGAATTCTGACCTTCCTAAACTACCCTGTTATGGCCCGGTTTGGACATAGGGCAACTTTCTTGGATCACTGGAAGCAAACGGGACTTATCTAATTCTAAAATTTTTATGGGACATTCTCCTATGTGTAAGCTTTCTAACAAGGTTAGTTTCACTCATTTTCAAGTAGTATAGAGCGAGTTCTACCCTGGACAACCTAGTCTGCCCAGAACCAGAGTCATAACCTTAGGTTGAAATTCAAAAAAATCATATCTCTCTCAATACTAATCCAAAAGCCTTATATGATATATATATGGAAAGCCCTAGATGTCTAGTTTCATATAAAAATAGTTTCATCAAAGTTAATTGGCTGTAGGCGGAGCTGTACACTCCGCCGTACGGACTGCCGAGGGGTTTTGGTTCTCCAGCCCCTCAGCTCTTCTTATTTCCATTCTTTCTTGCTTCCAATTCGGTTTTAACCAAACAAATAGCCCAAAATCAGTCATATATCATCATAATCATTCATTTAACACACCAAAAATTGTGAAAATAATCCAATCTCAGCCAGCCAAGACCATAGAATTGATGCAAGAATCAAACCTCTACCTTTGTTATATGTGATTTTTGCTTGATTTTTGGGGCTTGGATGTGCAAGACTTGATTAGGCTTGATGGTTGGCTGGAGTTATGTGAGTGAAGAAGAGAAGAAGAGGGCTGAAAGGAGAGGAGAAGAGGCGTAGTTTGATGGGTGAAGAAGGAGTAGAAAAATCTGATTGAAGGAGTATGTATATAGGTGGCTTCTTGGCTTGTGATTGGTGGCTTCTTGTATGGCTGAAATTCAGCCAAGCCTCCCCCATGATTTGTGGCTAAAGTGGCGCCACATTTGGGTGTTAAGTGGCTGAGTTATCAGCCACTCAAGGTGGGGTAAAAGAATTGAAATTCTATTGGTTCGGTTCCGACAGTTTAAAATACCGTAATTTTACTGATTTCCTTTAAATCGGTAAATCGGTTTTCAATAAAATTTTATGAAATCTCCTATACTTCTAACTTAATTCTCTCATATCTAAACTCAAGTAATTGCTAATCAATTGATTCTAAATAATTATTTAACCGAATTTTAATTATTCTCAATTATTCGATAAAACCGAATAATTAGGCAAAAAATGATAAAAGAATTTTGGTGGATGTTACACAACTTCACAATATCTTATAAAGCTAGCATTTTTCACCTGTGCAATGTATGTGAAAGAACAAATGTTTTCAATTATTAAAACAATAAAAATTAAGTTTATGAATGAATGATGTTAAAATGAACAGGAAAATAAACTTATAAAATCAATGCACAGGAAAATAAACTTATTATTAAACTAGCATTTGTTATCCGTGCAATGCAAAACATAAGTATAATTGGTTTTAATATAATAAGTTTATTTTTTCATGCATTACACAGGTAAAAAATTCTAGTTCTCTAATAAATAAGTTCACTAAAATAAACGAAATAAAGAGAAAGAAGTTTTGGTTCCCTAATAAATATACTGAATTTTTGAATAATTAATACATAATTTTCTAAATTTTCTAATATATCATGAAGGGCAAAATTAACTTATTATAAACATTATGTACTCCCAAATATATTTATAAACATTGTAAACTTCTACCTAATACCTTTAGTTGAAAAAAAAAAAGACGGTAACTTTTGCTCACAAGATAGTATAATTGTTGGCCACCTTGAATTGGAAAATCTAAGACAATCATGTAATCCATCACTTTCTTGCAGTATGACTGTTTAATTATTTAATTTTTCCGTTCCATTGGATCGCTTTCTAGCCTTCAAAACCAAGATATGATTTTATCGTCGGTAGGAAGCTTGTAATTGTCTGAAACAGATCAGACATATCATACTCATGTCATTTATGATGAGATTAATGGATTCTTCAACCAAGCCATGTAATTAGAGGCACAAGCATACACAAAAAGATAACAAAATATAACCTACCAGAAACTAAAGCATAACAAAAGTATATAATGTATAACAAAGCACCCATTACTTGCTGTATCAGTGGAGTTTGACACATGGCACCCTTCAAAGTGTCATTTATGTGTGTGTTTGATGACCCTACTAATTGTCAAATCAAAATATGAAGGGGGAAGATGGCGAGGGTGTGCTTGAGTGGGGACTGTGATTCTGACCCTTGTGGTATGTTAAGATGGCACGCCATGCCCAACTTGCTTTTCCTGTTCAATTTCAAATCCACAACTCACGGCTCATGCCAGCAAGCCATTTATCCCATGATAAAAACTTCTTTCATTATAGAACAATCCTTTGAAAGCAAGTCCTTGATGGCATGATGAGATACTCTCTCTCTCTCTCTCTCTCTCTATATATATATATATATAAATTTAATTTTAATATATTATTAATATAAAAATATTTTATACATATATTCAATCATATATTATGATAATAATAAAAATATTTGACTTTTACACTTATAAATTATAATTTTAAAAGTCTCATATATAATGATATACGATTAGATAATAGTATAAAATTATTTTATATTGATAATATATTAAAATTAATCTCTTTCCCTCCATTAGAGCAAACCTCAATTTTATTCACTATATAAATCTAAGGGATGAAATTAGTGAAATTAATTGCACTTTTATATTTTAAAAATAAAAAATGAACTCGATTATATTCCTAGAAAATATAAATTTAATTCAAATATATTAGAAATATTTATATTATCATTTAATCTTATATTTATACTACAAACACTTAATTAATTCAATTAATTTGGTTTGTTTCCTCTAAATAAAATTTTAAGTTTGATTTTTGTGAATAAAAAAAATAGCTCTAAGATATTTTTATCTTTATAGTGCACCAAACATACTTGAGCTAAATTAATTTTATACTTTATTAATTTAATAAACTTGATTAGACTAAATCAAATTTGATAACATATCATCAAATACAAATCTAAAATTTTTTTATACTGATAATATAATAAAATTAAATTTAGAACATGTTAACTTGATCAATGAACATACTTGTGTCTTAATTTGTACTCTTCATTAACTATGGTCTTGCCTTTAGCCGTGAGTTCTCATTAAGTGTGATCTTCAAGTAATGGTTAAAGGTAATCGATCTTATTGCCTATATTTAGATTACAAAATCTGAAGGGAGATTTAGTGATTACCTCTTTAATAATGACAATTTAAGCTCTTAGCTTCCTTCTCATTGTGATTGGGAGATTTTGAGAAAATTAGTTTTATAAGGCAATTTTATGTATTGAAAGGATTCTGCGATGAGGGTGTAAACAAAGGAAAAAATATTTTAACTATGATAATTTTTAATTCAAATTAACTGTTAATTAACTTAGTATATAAAACACAAATAAAAAATCTCTAACGAGAAAATTTGGTGTAATTATTGACAATATTTAATCGTATGTTTATTACAATAAAATACTAATATGACTGAGTTGATCTAATTAATCTGATCAAACTGTGTCAATAAAAAATTTTGGAATAATTTTTATGCAATGACAATGTAAAACAACTTTTAACTATTAGTCAATAAAAATTTAGAAAAATGACAAATCATAGTGGATAATTAGTATTGTGGATAGTTATTAATCATGGTTTGTCACTTTGTTGAATTTCTGTTGGCTAATAGTATAAAGTTATTTTATACCATTAGTACATATAAATTAAATCCTAAAAATTTTTGGATTTAACTTTAATGTTTTTCTTTGATGAATCATTTGCACGTATGACTATACAAGTCTTCGCCCTTATGAAATGCACTAGGGTTTAAAATGAGTCAACTTCCTCTTTTTATAAATTTTCATAATCTCGTCAAAAAAGAATAGTCATAAAAAAAGAAGTAATTTATTTATCTTTTTTATTTCTTTCTCTTATTTACTCTTTTTTTTTCAACTATCAGTATCTAAAATTTACCAAGTTTCAACTAATCTAACTTAAGTCGAGTTGGCCCATTATAGGAATAAAACTCTCCCAGCATTAATTTTTTCTATTCATATTACTTGAACATGTTATTTTAAGAGAAACAAGTATTGAATTGCTTAAGCTAACCAATCATTCGTTTAACTTTTTTCTTTCAATTAATATTTCCCACTTCTTATAACATTTCCAATTTCCCTTATGCTAAATTACCTCAATAACCTTAATTTATTAGGTACTTAATGAGGAATTAAGAAATAAAGGCTTAATAAAGAGTTAAAAAAGGTAAAAAGAAAAGAAATATTAAAAGAATATTTAATTAAAATTAGAAACTTATTAATCAAGGAAACCAAACCTCAAAGAGGCTAATTAAATACTATCGCCAAGAGTTCACTTAATTAAGGTTAATTAAGTATAATTAAGATTTCAATTACACTAATCATGGAAACATGAGTTAATAATTAATCCTTAATTAATTAAGTCATATAAGTAGTAAGAACACTTAATTCCATTATCAAATTCAAATTAAAAGTCAATTAGATAATCCAAGTACGCATAATGTCATCAAAAGTAAAAAGTAAAGGGACAAAAGTGCTTTATGTAAGGAAGTGCAAGATTTTGTCTAGAATAATGAGATAAAATAGCCTAATCAGCTAATTCCCTAACACTAGTAATCCATTTTGTCTTTCTAATTAAGATATAAAAATGAAAATATCTCATCCAAACACCCCCATAAACCCCATGACCTCACCCTTTCTCTCCCTCACTCTCGTTTAGAAAAATATCACTTCTTCCTTTCCAAGTTATTTCCTCTCACCTCTTTCTCTTCTCTAAGAAGCCAACACTCTCTCCATCTTCTTCATCTTCTTATTGCTTTTTCGTCTCAAGTCTCAAAGCCCTCCATTGTCACACCTCACCAACCTTGTAAGGGCTACACATTTTAACTCTTATAAACATATATACACACACTCTCAAGCATAGAAGTAACATAGGCCTCACCTTTCTCCCTCACCAAAACCATGTTCATCATTGAAGCTAGAAGGAAGATTTTCTCTTCAACATTCAACCTTTCTTGCATTTCTTCATCACTTGAGTGGGTAGGATCCTCTAACTCTCTTCTTTTATGACAAGAGCCATGGTTACTCAAAGCTTTTTCCATAGCTTTTGGGTTCCAAGCCTTGTTCTAACTTCTAAAGTTTTATTTATGCATTAAACATGTTTTCTTTAACACCTTAATCGATTTATTTTCTTTAGAATGCTTTTCTAAAGTTTTAATTGGTTTATTTTGTTTCTAATGCATTTATGAAGTGTTTAATGGGTTTCTTTTTTATTAAAGTGTGTAAAGTTTCAAGCTTTACTCACTTTTGATCAATAGCACACTAGCCTAACCATGACTACGGTGTTCTTGGCTTGTTTTTCATTTTTATGACCATATGCATGTTAAGTTGCTTGCTTTGTCTCGTTGGAGTGGTTGTTGGAATATGATAACGAGAAAGTGGTTTTTAAGACATGAACATGAAAAAGATTAAAACTTTACTAAATATTTGATAAGACTAAAATTTCCCAGGCTTACATCTATGTCCCATAAGCTTTAATAAGTCTAAAACAAGAGGATCCAAGAAGTAAAACAAAATAAAAATGGAAACTTGGCAACGTATAGGCTTCACCCACTTAAAGAGAAATATGAGGGAAAAAGGACTTGAAACTTTTAATCATTGATCTTGAATCTACATAAACTTTAATGAAACTTGTAGCAAAGAAAATAAAAATGGAACTTGGGAAAGCTTTAGGTATAGGTTCGACCATAAGAAGAAAAGGGGAAAGGAAATGTTTTGGCTAAGTTAATAATAACTCTTGATAAAACTAAGTGATTAAATAAGGTTCCAAGAAGAATAAAAATTAAAAGAAGTTTAAGGCCATACTTGAAAATGGTTTCGGCCCTATATCTTAATTAAGAAGAGAAAAATATTTAATTAACAAAGATGTGAACTTTAAGCCCCAAAATATCCAATTAAATAAAGTTAATAATCTTCTTGAGGAATTAAACCTAAAGAGTGAATATAAGGGTTAAAAAGGATATACTAAGTAAATATACAAAGCTTAAGACTGAACAAGTAAGGAAATGAAGAAAAAATTTCCCTTCAAGGTTAATTAAAGACTTAAGGGCAAAATGATAATATAAAAGATTGCACCTGATCACTTAACTATGCTTACAAGACTTTTGAGTGCATTTGTGTGCTTTATTCCTTAGTCAAGTGGGAAGTGATAAAGTTGTTTGTCGTACCTTACCATAACCGTATTGGTTGTGTGCTGGGATTCTTGAGGGGAAATCCTTTAGAATCAAGAAGTTGCATGTGAATGACTTCTATGAATGATAATACAAATGTTGATCTATTTATTATAACCATGACTGGATTGAGTGCTAGGATTCTTAAGGAGAAATCATCAAGAATCATGATCTTTGCATGTGATTAATTATTCGCAAAATGTTTAATTATGATATGAATGCTATCTATGGACGTTATTGGGGAATCTCCCAGTCTAGTCATTTTGTTGCTTGAATTTCATCGAATTTGTGGACTTATAAGTTATTGTCACATGCTATGATGGTAAATTGTATTAAGATAAGAAAGGCTTAAGTCCTTTACTCTAAGGCACCCATGACATAAGACTTAACACTAAATTCAATGATAAAGAAAGACACTTGGATATGATCTTTTGGTTACGTCGGTAAGGGAAGGTGATCCATAAAACTAAGATAATTGGATATGATCCTTTGGTCACTTCGGTAAGGGAAAGTGACCCACCAATGAACCCCCTCTGCCCACCAATTTAAGTTGGGTGTAATGATTTCGATCATAGTTGGTATGAGCTCATGTCCTAAAAGAAAGTTAAGTTTTGAGGGTGGTATGAAAGTTAAAGCATATACTAATGACAAATCAAAGTCAAAAGAATGTAAGGTCAAAGAAAGATCAAGGCCAAAGTCAAAGTCAAAGTAAGTCAAAGTCAAGGAAAGGTCAAAGTCAATGGAATGGTATAAAATGTTCATGCAGATATGTTTTTTCCATGTCCAATATTATGAATGTCTTATATATGCTTATGTATGCCTTATGATTCCATTGTTTATTATGGCATGCTTATGAAAGAATGAATAAAAGGCATATGCTTTGGGCATGTAAGATTTCAAACTTAATAAAATTGAACTTGTGCTTGCTCACCTTTTTATAAGAAAACCCGAAGTGGCTAAGACGATGATGATGACACTTAAATGTCTGGTTAGAGTCCTATTGAGAAATTTTATTTCTCATATCTACTTTTCGTATTGTCTTCAGAGTAGGTTGATCGGGAGCATTGTGATCTTTGTTGAGTTCTCCACCTGGCACTGGCACTTTAACTCGATTCTCAATGCAGTAGTGGTGATGGCACATGCTGCGATGTGGGTCTATATCTGAGTCCTTTCTTCAGCCCCCATGATCCTTTTGATGACATCACTATATCTGGTATGCATCCCCCATTTCATCCCCCTATGTGCTCGTCAGATGCAAAGACGAGTTCCAATACTCGTTTGATGACAACGTACACCATTGAGTCTAATCCCTTAGCACATTCCTATCCGTCCGTGATTCAGTTTAGTTCTGAGTCGCTTCTTCCATGGAGAGTAAAATGCTCGATCTTAGGCAAGGACGAGGCTGCATATGCACTCGGCCGATATCGTGTGGGCATGGACCTGCTTGTGGTGATGGATGTAATGTCCGAAAAAATTTTATCGTTAATAACTGAGTTGTTCAGTTTTCTCGAATAAGTGAGTTTAATCAGAATCAGATTAACATTTACTTAAAGCCAATTACGTGTGATTTAGAAGGATTAGGCTTGATGGAATTAGATTAGGAGCATAGAAAACCCCACAGAAAATTTTCAAGCCGGTTTACCGATTTAAGAAAAATCGGTAAGATTTCGGTGTTTTAAACTGTCGGAACCGGATCAGTAGAAATTATGCCATGAGTGCCCTAGGATCAATGGCTAAGATTTAGCCAAACAACCCACCCATGTGGCGCCTGGGCATCCCTTGATGATGGGGAGTAAACCAGATTTTGTGATCAAGATTAGGTCCACCAATCAAAATCAAGCAACCTTCAAATATTTCCACCTTTTTCTCCTTTTCTCCTCATCAATTTTCGGCCCCTCCTCCAGCTGCTGAAGCTCTTTTCTTTCTTTCCTCTTTGCTCTCATTTCTACTATATTCTCATCCATCTTCAAGTCTTATCCCAAGTCACCACCATCAAAGACACAAAATCAACACAAATTGCATAAGACAAGGTAGGAAATCCTACTTCTTCTCTTGTTTTCTCTGATTTGGGGCTGCATGGTGAGCATGCTTAATTTGAAATATTGATGTTTTGTAGAGTAGTGATGATGTTTTATGACTGGTTTTGCATGTATGTTGTGATTAAAATTGGAATTGAGGGCAAATAGCTTGAAGGAGGAAGACAAATCTAGAAGCTGTTAGGGTTTTCCTCGGTGGTCTATACGGCGGAGTATACGGCTCTGCTTTAAATTGGATGAAACCATTTTTATATGAAACTAGACATCTAGGGCTTTCCATACATATATCATAAGAGGCCATTGGATTAGTATAGAATTAGTTATGAACTTTTAAAACTTAACCTAGAAATCTAGATCCTTAACTGGGCAGTATGAGTTGAGAAGGGTATAACTCACCCTATACAACTTCAAATTGAGTGAACCCAAGTTTGTTTGAAAGCTAACATGTAAAGGAATATCCCATAAAAATTTCAGAATCAAACTCATAGCTGTTTGTTCCCAGTGCACCAAGAAAGTTGGCTTAAGTCTAAATTGGGTTGAACCAGGGTAGTTTAGTAGAGCCAAGTTTCGGGACTCATAAGTCAAAATATACTTATGTAAATGACATGGAGCTTGATCCATTTGAAAGCTTATTCTGATAGCTTTAATTTGATAAAATTTCGTATGAATCCACCTAGTTTTCTATTTTTAGTGAATTTTTACTTATAAGAACCCAATTCTGGCTAAGAATAGGGCAGCCTAAGGTAAATTGTTTATATCTAGAGTTATACACATCAAAATGAAATATGACTAAAAGGATTAGAAACTAGACATATGAGGCTGTGACATATCCAAAAATTAGATTTAAATGAGTTGAATTGAATAAAAATTGGGGCATACCAAATTCGGGTAAAATAGGGAAGAATGAACTGAAACCTTATTGATGCTTGATTTGAAATTGTTGAATGATATATATATATATATATATATATATATATATATATATATATATATATATATATATATATATATATATATATATATATATTTGCTGGTCTATATTGAATTTGCAAGTTGTGCAATTGTACTGGTTGGCTAGCACTATTCATGGGGAAGCGGACTCGATCCGTTATGCTGCCGAAATTTCGGTAAGAAGTTCATATGTTGTGAAAGTTTATGATAGCATGAGTACATTATATTTGAAGAATCAAGTTAGATATGCATTCATTTCATGATATTATAAAGGATTCCATATCACTTGGGCTAGCCCCGGAATAAATTAAGGGAAATAGATCAGTGGGAATGTCGGGGAAAGCAAGCCCGGCCATCCTATATAGGAACGAGCTCGGTCCTAAAAAGTGGACTACTATCTAGGAGTATATGGCCAATGACTCTCAGGGGATCAAGGAAGGAAATAAGTTCTAATAGGTGAAGGTCTTCAAAGATAAGATGCATTTTCTAATTGCACATGCATATGCATAATGTAATGCTTCTTAATTGATTGTTATTATTCTCATTATGCTATTGCTCCACCATGACTACTGTTTATATCCCTGTTTATTATTCTCAGTATGCTATTGCTCCACCATGATTACTGTTTGAGTACATTAGTGTATCTGTTAACAAAAATTGATATTGTTTCGGTGTATACTTTACAAACAAGTATTTAAGTTAAATATTATCATTGTACCGTACTATTTGAGAAATATTGCACGACCGAAACAACTGGGAATGACAGCGATGACAGATGTATAGAAACTAGGAGTTCCTACTGAGAAATGTTTATTTCTCACCTTATTGCATATTCCGCGTCATTCTCAGACCATGGAGCACGCAGCGACCGGAGTGCTATTCATCGAGTTCCCTGAGCTACATATACACCTTGACCCATTTTTGGATTCTGTATATATATTCGTTTGATGTCAGTTCCGTCTCTACTTCTTTTTCCAGAGGGACTTCACCGTCTTGCTTATGCACCCTTTTTTTGACCCTGCTGTCCCCTATATTGCCATACCTCTTCACATGGCCCATCCATTTCCACCACCAGCAGCACCAGCAGCTCCAGTTCCCATGGCTCCTCCTGCTTCTCCACCACAGCAGATGCTTTCTGCCTCTATGTTAGAGGAGGACCCATCTGAGGCAGCGAGTTCCTCATCATCTTCTGCACCTAGCGCGGGCCACCCCCTGCAGACGCACCCATGGCGAATGGGTTTCTTTCCTCAGATTCCGGTTAGACAGCAAATATGCCGTAGTAATAGTAGATGTACAGGACGACCCTCTTTTGGCAGCCTGGGCCATGGATAGATGAGTATAGATCAGGAGTAGTATATGAAATGTCCCATGGAGACCACTTAGGGTATTGTGCTTAGGGATCGGCCATTTTATTTTGTGCTAGCGGCCTCATGTTTTTTTACCCTGTATCATTTTGTCAAACTTGTAAAGCAGGCGTTTATGTATATATTTAAAATGTATGTTGCAGTAGTTCCGTCCTTATTGCACTTTTATTTATGTTATGTTGTTTATAGTATACTAATTAACTAGTATTTATTCCGCTGTCTGGCAGAAAATATTATTACACGAATAGTCACCTTTATATGAGTGATTAATAATGATACAGAAGATAGAATTTAATCAGTTCACTACACGTAATCACTTATCAGATAATCTATTATGACTTAAGCATAGTATTTGTCTGGTAAGGTGTTACAATGGACATGGAGATGTATATGGAGGAAGAGGGATCAACTTTGTTTCCTCTTAGGTTAAGATAGGGAGGATGTAGAGTGATGCATGCTGAGCTTAGATTACCAGTTGTGGCCTCTTTTGTCATATAGTTTTAAGCTGCACACTTTTGGCATGCATGTTATCTTTAGATCTTTGTTGTTGGATTAATGTATTTGCTTTTGGCATGGTTAGAAGCCATGTTTGATACTTTAACTTCTTTCACTATTATGGTTGACTTGTATGGTCAGGTGTTAGATATCGATCCTGTTCCTACGTATGTGTTTGTGCGTGTGCGCGCGCGCGTGTGTGTATGATGTTATGCTAATGATGATATGATGTTTGCGTATGTATGCATGTATTTATTTCCTTGATATGAATGTTCATGTATGAGACGTGTCAAATATGTAACGATTACTGCATGCTTATGGCTCATGATTTCAAAAGGATATTTTGCTAATAGAAAAAAAGAATTACCTTTACTTTCATGTAAAGTATTTTCTAAAATGAATTAAACTTCTGCAAAGCAAAAGGCAACAAACTAATGACACATCATAATACAACTGAAGCATAGTATAGACTTACTAGGGTATTATATTTCTCATTCTATTGTGGAAACTCTTGGGTCGACAATAAACTCTACACTAGATTTGGCTCAAAATGCAACATAAATTTGAAAGACCAAACATGTCTTCCAACATATATGGATTAGTTGAATGTGAGAGTGGTTCTCATATTGAGATTGTGTTGTGTTTAAGCTCCTAGAATTGGTTTAATAGTAAAGGGCTTGGATAGTTTGTATGTGGTAATAAATTCAAATCTCAGTGCCAACGATATAAAAAAAGATAAAATTTCAAAAGTCACCATTTGAGAGAGGGTTGATAAAGGGAAATAGACACATCGATTTAGTCAATGTCCATATAATTATGAATTAGACTATAAAAGATTGACCAAGTTTTGATAATTAATTTCATGAATAAGAGTTTGTAATATCTACCTTAGTAAATACTTATTCATTTACCCCGATCAATTTAAAAAATAAAAAATAAAAACCCTAATTGAGTTAAAATTTAAAGTCGTAAATTCCATTTTCTTGGTAAAAATAAAGTGATGAAATGATATAAAGAATTTTATGTAAATATTGAAAATGGTATGTCCTAGAAAAATTAGGAAAAAAAAGGTTTTAAATCCTAAATAGGAATTAACGAGGATTTAATTACTTAAATCTAAATTTTCTAGCTAATGGACTATCTAAGACAAACCAAACCTATGTAAAATCAGGAAAAATGGTTTAAGGCCTAGTTTCTAAAGTTAGTCTGCCATAAGATCGGGCGTTGACAATAGGCCTAGAAAGCTAAACATAGAAATAAGATTAAGCACATAAAAATTTAAAGATAAAACACAGATTAGTTGTAAAGAAAAACCCAAGTCCCCCTTGTCTTTTCTACGCGGCTTTGGGGATCTAAAGGAACGGAAACTTTGTCACATTCCTTTTTCAAAGAACCAAAAAAGAGATTAAAAAGATCTATTAATGCTATCAATTTTATTTAAATTAGGAAAAATTGAAAAGCCCTTTTTATTTAAGTAAGTCGGTATTATTAAGTAAATGAATTTAGATTCAAGAGTCAATTATGTATAGAGAAAGGGGAAAAAAATTAGTTTTGTAGCACTCTTGATGCCTTTGTGTTAATTCAATTAAACTGTGCACATCATTTATAACCTCTTGAAATGACAAATATTTTTACCAAAAAAACAGACAAAAAAGAGATTCTCTTTTTGTAAAGAAAAAAATTTATTTTATCTAACAAAAGTGTTTACTCTTTTGAAAAAAAGGTAAATTAACAAATAGTTGATTTATTTTGTTTTTGAAAATTTGTTTAATTTGAAAGTTTTAGAGCATTAAGTCATCATAGCTCAAATGTCCTAAAATGAAGAGTTAACAAGTTATTGCCACTCAGATAACCCCATTTTATTAGAAAATTTAATCAATTTATCAATTAAGCCAATATTTTTTTCTTCTAATGCAATATAATTCTTTTTTTGGAAAAAAAAACACAAATGCAGCTGAAGGATAGGCACCAACCCAAAATTCACCACGAAAAGAGAAACTGTAAGATATTTTTTTTGGTTGCAAAATATCAGATTACAAACTTAGCCCAAGCTATTGATCTCAGTCGCTTGTAAAAAAATATAAAGGATACAGGAAAACCAAAGCCCAGATCTCATTCTCAGCACAGAGAAAAAGGAAATGGCTGACCCAAAAGTCTAAAATGCGGAACCCACAAGACCAAAAAAAACATCTGCCTAAAATACAGGCCCAGCTCGGATAGCAATCAAAATTTAAAAAACAAAAAGATAAAACACTGAGCGCCGAAACCCCCGCTATCAGTTTCAGCACCTACAACAAAACAGGTGGCTTTGAGTTCAACTTCAAACATGCAGATTAGAATTTTTTTTTTTTTTTAAATTTGTTTAATCAATTATTTTAAGAAACTATTCTCCTATACTTCAATAAGAGGCTTAAGTATATTTGTAGCCTTTATAAAAATATGACGTTTTAGTTTTAATTCCTTTAAAATTTTTTCTATGATTTTAGTCTCTCTTTTATTTTTTCATTTTTTTTTTGGGTTTCCATCGTTCTAAATTTTTGTTTTTATAAATATTTTAAAATATATATTTAATTATTATAAATATTAAAAATTTTATTTTTTGTCTTTATAAATATTTTGAATTTTTTTTATCTTTATAAATATCATATTTTAACACTAAGTCTAAATGGCAAGGAGCAAAAAAACAAACAATGACAAAAAAAAAAAAGGGATACCAAAATCAAAGCAAAATTTTAAAGAGATCAAAATCAAAATGATTGATATTTATTAATACTAAAAATATATTTCAATCTTAAAAAAATATTTTTTTATTCTTGTCTAAATAAATGGTTTTGTTTAATAATTTATTTTTTAATATAAAAGTGCTTTTCTATAAAAGAAAACGTTTACAAACAAACACATCAAAGAGACAGATTTTCCATCAAAAAAAGCTATAGAATTAGAATATGCTAAACAGAACGGTGGGTCTAACCCTAAAGTAAAACACTAATTCCTAAAGCCTTCGTGGGAAGTCCATCTTTACTTTTGTTGAATTCATTTCCAGTTTGTTCCCAAAAAGCAAAGATATTTTTGTTTAGGATCAACACGCACCACGAATGGCTTTCGACTGGGATCAATAAAAATCTATTACTAGTACATGCAAAAGCTTAAGTTCCCAATAGGCTCCAGGAAAGTTTTAATTGTTCATATCAACAATCCATAAATACATGTCTTTTTGAATTTGTAGTCCAACAAATTAATTCCAATACTTATGCCAAATATATTAAATTCATATACTTCGATCATGTGCATAAATGCTATTTTAATGAATTTTGTGTTCAGAATTTTTATGCATCCTTCATCTTCTTATTTTAGAAGTTTTGGGTCCGCGCGATGGAGTGTGTAAATTTATGACATTTAATATTTCTAGAAAACCTTTGATGTATTAAAGAAAACTCACAACTCAATTGATTGATATTGAAATAAATGTAAAAGTTATTTCTTATTAATAACTGTTTAAGCTAGTAATTAATTATTTTTAAAACTGAAAATATTCTTTACCAAGTGACTAAAGGACCCTCTTTGCACAGTTCAAAGACAATTAGATTCTGAAAATGCTGATCGAGTGATTGAAGGAAATACAGTAAAAGCTACCCTTTGCTTGCCTTTATTTCGTTATTTCTAATCTTAAACTTCTTTTCTGTTAGGATAACTTTGCTGGTTGGAACCCTTTTCTTCTTTTGATCTGTTTCATTTCATCCATTCCTAACAAGCTTTTTAGCTATTGTCCATGTACAAAATATTGTAGTTTAATCGGTGATGTCAGAGTTTCCTTTGAATCATTAATCCTATGTTCATCAAGAATAGGAAAGGCTAAAAATGATCAAAGGCCTTATCTTGTAACAGTAATTGAATTTGATGGAAAGACAAATTATGACCTACTCAAGTACAAAAAATAATAAAAAACGACGCAATTATTCTTGCTAATCCATGATCATGAAGCGTTTACTGAGAAACAGTTTAGATTTAAGTTAAATCTAAGGGTGGTAAGCATGATACATGTTCAGATATACATTAATGATGCTGATTGATAACTGTGTTTTTGTTACATTCATTAGTTTAACTTTTTTTTTTTTTTGAAAATTAAAAAAGAAGAAGAAAAAGCAAGATTTGATCGCGCACAAGTAAAGATAGGCATGTCTCTCTTTCTTTCTCTCTCTCTGTCATAATTTGTCCCTATCTCTTTCCTTGAGGCCTCTACTCTAATGCACAGTATCAGGGCCTGAGCACATATAGTAAACTTTGCAATTGCAATCCAATTTGAATTATAAAAGTTTGGCCCCTCCACCCCGCACTGATAGTTACATCGACCCTTTTGGTTCCCCATGCATCATTTGTTTCTATCATTCTTTCAAAAGGCTACCCTCTTAGTCCATCATTTAACTCCATGCTAGTTTCCAACTGTCAGCCATAAAGATTAAAGAGAATACTACATCATACCCCAACTCAACCCGGCTAGAAATTAACAATGTTCAAATTTAATTTAATCCAGTTAAAATTATTAAACTGATTTATACAAAAAAATAAAATTGAAAGTCGATCAAAGTCATAAATGTTTGGACAAGACTAAGTCTTATTTTTTAAAAATTATTTGGATCAGATCAAATTTTAGATTTAATTTTTAAAATGAATCTAATTTAATCTAAATTGAATAATATTATATAATATAATTTTTATTATTAAATTTATTTTTTTATTTATAATAATTTTAATTTATTATATAATTTTTTTTATTTTTATATTATTCTTATTTAAATATTATTTTATTCATATTAAAACAGTTATTTTTATTTTATTGACCTAATTACTTTTAATTTATAATATTCTAAACTTAAAATTTGATTTTGTAAAACGTCGAGCAAACTGATCTAATTCAAATCAATAAAAATTGGATCAAATGGGATTTAATTTAAATACTATAAATTATATTATCTAGTTTGATTTAATTTTTCACCCAAAATCAAATCAGACCGCAACACCACTGCAAATTGCATCCACATAGTCTCACTTTGCAAGTAGGCAACTCAGTTACTTTTTTAATCCAAATCTACTTGTCTTTTTGTAATGTATTAATATTAGAAAAAAAAAAAGAAAGAAAAATCACATTTTGATTCTCTGGCATTGCAGTTTTTGTAATTAAGGTGAACTGTAATAATATTGGGGAATTAGAACTGAGGAACAGGAATGTGTTAGTCTACTCCTCCTGAAGGTAAAAAACCAGAAAATATTTGTCTACATGCTCATATTTGATAGAAAAACGAGCAAGTATGATATTGCTTTTGTTTCTCTTTTCACAAATTTCTCTCAGTTTATTTTATATTTAGCTTAAAAGGATGAGCTTTAGTATACAGATCGCATGCTAAATCTAGGATCGTGTTTGGAATATTATGCCTCCAATTAGAACAAAAATATATTCGATTAATAAGATTTCCATGACTTTCTATGTTTGATCATTTGATTGGACAGATAATTCATTACACATATCAACCCCCTAATTATTAAGTTAGCTAGCTAAGATAGAAACTGTAACAAATAACAACCATGGATTGTACGGAAAATTAACTATTTCTTGTGCTTTTTAATTCAGAGTTCTCAATTACTGCGCCATTAACGTGACACTGTTTGGGTGGTAATATTGATAATGTCACATCATCGATATCAGTTTAGAGGAAGAAATTATGAAATCTCCATTTACTTACTTTTCAAGTTCCCGAACCCCTAATCAACCACCTTCCACTTCATGAGCTTGTCAATGTGACACACGAATAATTAAGCATTGCTACCGTCAAAGTGACTCAAATTTCCTAGTAAAACTTTCAAATTACAAAACTTAACCACCAACTCTTGACATGAAAAAGGGCTATAACGATCAGAATCATCAAGCATTATCACCGTCAAAGTTACTCAAAATTCCACGTATGTAAAACTTTCAAATTACAAAACTCAACCACCAACTCTTAACATGAAAAAGAGCTAAAACAATAAGAATAATTAAGCATTACTACCGTCGAAGTTACTCAAATTTTCTCATAAAACTTTCAAATTACAAAACTCAACCCCCAACTCAACTCTCAACGTGGAAAAGAGCTATAACAATAAAACACTTTAATTTATCATCAATATAGAATCGTATATACATATACATGAATCATACAGGACTTCACAAATATATTATACCCATTTATTTTTTCTTGAAAAATGCCATTTCGTATGAAGAAACATGGCACAAAAATTTTAACGAATTATATGAATAATTTTTATTCACTACATCCTTCCTGATTTCTGCCTTTTCCGGAGTAAATTTTACAATAATATTACACTACTTGTGCTCCTTACTTCTTCGTGCAATTCATATCGTGCTAAATAACATGGCTCTTGTGTTTTAGCACCATGCATTCCCAATAAAAATGAAGGCTTGACCTGCATCAAATTAATGCATGGAGACAAAAGGGTTCGTTTGAAGGTTAATTTTTCAGTATGATTATATTGTTCCATCTCCAAGGTCAATAAGGCTGATAATTGCAGCCAACATGTGCTGTTGATGACTTTGCTATGCCAAAAATCACGGCAATTACATCTGATCAAGCCATTGACAGTGGACATTTTTCTGTTTTTGTTTTTGCACGCTTAAACAAAAGTCCAAAAGCAAAGAAAAAGCAGATAACAAGCTTAGATAAGACAACCAAACATTCCAAACTGTACAGCCAGAGAAAAAGTAATGAAAGAAGTTGAAAAAAGAAACTCAGTAAGGAAACAGGCAAAATCCAAGAGATTTTCCTTCTTTTTTTTTTTTTTTTTCAATAGCTTCTAACTATTGCTAGTTCAATAAGAACCAATTAAGAAGGAGGGGAAATATACAGTAATATCAAAGAGGTCCATTGGAAATTGGTGCTCCTCTCTTGATGTTATCCATGTTGGTAGTTTCATAGACAGGTAGACCACTTGAATAGTAACCCAAGTCATAGTTTTGCAACTCAAACAGATCAGAGCTTGAGTCACTGTCTGCACCATCATCAACCTCATTGAATCTTCTGATTTCCTTCTCTTCTGATGCTGAGTACTTGTCCAGCCACATCTTTTCCTTCTCAGCCAACTCATTGATCCAGTTCCTTTGTTTCTCTGACAACAAAACATTACCATGTTTGTTGTTGTAACTGTCATGATCCAACAACAAAGTTGTTGTTGGCTCCCTCTTTTTCTTATCATCCCCCAACAACTCATTTTGCAAAGTGGTTGTTGTTGGTTTTGCATGTCCTGTGTTGTACTTTGTTGACAAGGACACTGCATGTTTGTGATCTGACAAGGTTCTGAAATCCTTGCAGCTCTTTGTTGGTGTTTGTACATAAGGAGGGGTCCTAAAACCTGAACCTAGAGAAGAGTATAAGGACTTTGAATCTGCAGTGCTTGAGCTTCTGAAATGGCTAATGCTGCTCCTCCTCCTTCTCCTTCCACCAGGGCTCTCATCTTCATCCTTCATGGACTGTGTGCTTGATTTTGATTTCTTCTTCTTAGATGCTGATTGGCTGAAGAGGGAGTTCAAGAAGCTTGCAAGCCTTCCACCTGGGGAGCTAGGTTGCTTGTGTTTCTTCTCTTTGATTGGTTTCTCCACACCATGGAATTGTTGAGGGAGCAAGCTTCTCATTGGCATGTCTAAGCTGATTCTGGCTCTATGTCCATGCCTTTCTTCCCTCATGATCTTCTGGGTGTAGGTGGAGGAGGCATTGTAATTATAGCCAACAACAGCTTCATTGTACCCTGAGAAGTACCTCGCAGCTTCAAACACATCAAGCTCACCAGAATCATTTCTGCGGTGGAAGGTTTTCTTGTGATTCATTTCTGGATCTATTACTCCTGCTATGGACATGGTGCTTGCACTTCTTGATATGTTGTGCAAGTGTGTGGCAACTTTGCGTGGAAAGTTATGAAGGAGATATTGAAGGTGTTTACTAGGGTGAAATGTATGGATTGCAATGTGTAACAACTAGAGGGGAGGCTATTTTAAGGATGCAAAGAGATCAAAGGTTTTGGAATGATTGATATTAGTGGGAGGGTCAGTTTAGAATAATAATCAATAACTCTAGCCATAATTTTATATGATGAGGGAGTTTTTTGGAGGTTTTTGTGTGAGGGCCCACATGATGTAAATATGTGCATTAGTAATAGAGAAGGGGGTGGGGTATAATAGTGCAACAATGCTTTTTTATCCCTCTCATGCTGTGAAAAACCATAGGTTTGTGTTGGGGATTGTGGGGAGCAAAGAGCTGTGTTTCCTTGGATTCTATATGCTTCTATTGGTTTGAGTGGGAATTGGGTGTTAAGTGGTTGTTGGCTATGTACATCCAAAGACGCAATGACCATGAGCATGTAATATATACTATCTTATACCTTCTTCATTTTTATATCATCATACAGATGGGCAACAATTATTATTGAGATCCCACCATCATTTTGAGGGCTTGAAAGTCACTCCATAACAAATTAAAAGTAATTGCTTGGCAAGTAATTTCTTTTGACTATGATAGATTTACTATGGCCCATTAATATCTCACTGCCTCCGCTTTAGGTTGTTTTCATAACAATGACTTTTTCATCATAGTAAGACTATTTAGTGGGTAATATTTCAATTTCCAACCACTAGCAGGTTCAAATAGAGAGAATCAATGATAGGTGAAATTATATAATTTCAGGTCAGCAGATTAAAAATAAAAATGTGTTAGTAAAATTTAAATATTACTAATTTTCACAAGTATCATCATATGGAAGGTAATATATCACCAAGTCCCACCAAAGGAGCCAAGAATAATGGTGGAGTGGCCTTTTCTTGTGCAAAGAGCTTTATGAAACTATAAATGCATACTTAGGATAAACAACTTTAATTTTTTCTTTATAGATTTTGATGTTAGTCAATAGAATCACTTGGCCCATTAAACCCGGTGCCCATTTCTCTTTGTCTGAGTATAGTGTTCACAATAGTCTTTATATGTGGACACTAATGCTGGAAGAGATAACACGAGAAGAGAGGGTTGAATCGTGTTGTTTCAGCTTAAAAGTAACCTGAAAATTTGAAGTTAAAAATTTATCTTAAGTCTTAGACTTGGATTGCGGAAGCTTTCTGTTAGTTAAAGAAGGCTTATGTTTATATATGTTTTAAAAGATGAACAGATTTAAATAAATCACGTAGAGAGAATAAATTATTCGATCAAGTTAAAAAGTTAAGTAGGAATAGAGGAACCACACAAGAAGTTTTTATGCTGCTTTGGCCAATCTACTTGCCTACTTCTAGTTCCCAACACTTTTTTGAGATTTTATATAAACCGTAGTATTCTTTGTTCAAGCTTCTCCAAGTTTCTTACACAAGAGTAGTGTTTCTTCAAGCCTCTCTAAGCTTTAGCTCGAGTATTATTTATTCTAGCTTCTCTAAGCTTTTTCTGACCACTACTAGGTCTGTGTACAAGTTTTGAGATTTAAAAAATAGTTTGTGAACACTCACACTGACTCTCTTTACGGAGGATAAACAATTGTGTTTTGATGTGTATGACTTATCTAAATTCTCAAAAAGAGAATCTTATCAAATACAAAGCAGAAAAGAAGATTTTTTGTTTATCAAAAGTTACAAAGAGTAACTTTCTAGTGGTTCAGAAGGTTGAGAAAGTTGACAATGAAGCTCTACAAATGAAGAAGATATTCAGTTGTTCTTACGTTCTTTCTTTGACATCCAGTCTTTTATAGACATTTGAAATATATCCATTGGAGCTTTTAGTTCTTAACTTTTGAAGTTCTCTTTGAACTGCTGGTTTAAGACTAGACAGAGAAGCAATAGTTTTTCGTTTTCCTCATTCTTCGAAGCTTGTGCAGAGATAGGAAAGTAGCCGTTTGTTGCTATACCGACTGTGTAGACTTGTCAATGCTTTTTCTACCTCTTGTCAAATCATCTTTTTGACTTTTTGAATTTCTCTATGAAGCATACTGAGAACGCTTTAAAGGTATGACAAATATGAGAAGTATGTTTCTGGTGATATCCCTTATGGATAGAATCATCCTTCTAGACAAAGTCATCATTCTGAATTGACATATCTTAGCTTTTTAGACTCGTCTTTCCTTTCTGAAGTGTAGCATCAACCTTTTGAAATTCTTCTATTCTGATTCTACACAAAATAGCTCGAGAGACACAAAGCATATATTCCAAATAGAGTATATTATAGTATAAAGTTATGGATGAAGATGCTTTGAAGGCTTTTTGAGCACTTAAGCTATTTGTTGAATTTTATTCTTATAGAAGGATTTGTTATTTGAATTAGCCTTTTCTTGATCAAAAAGATTTGCTTGTATTCTGATTTAGTTTTCATCAAAACCCTTTAGAAAACAATTCGGTTCATAGCCTCAGAATAGCTTCTAATAAGCATTGGAGCTAACAATTTCCCTCTTTTTGATGATGGAAAATCACTATTTAAGAAATACTTTTTGTTATCAGAAAAACCTTTTGAAAATGATTTGTTGTTTGAAAAGCAACTTCTTTCAAAGAAGAGTGATGAATTCAAATATCATTATTTGTTATCATAATACATCATTGAGATATATCGGAGTAATTTTTCAAGAAAAAATGTTTTGAATGTCATCACGTGAAGGCATATGAATTCAAGATTTATCTTAGTACAATATTTTGATATATCAAAGCAAAGGTAAAGATAAATCAACTAGGATGCATATGGTTAGAGAATAGCTAATAAATCATTATCTCAAAACTTCAACAAGTATTTAATGAGGATCAGAGCATTTCATTTGAATAGATATCCAATCATTAAATATCAAGACAGTTATTGATTATTCTAAATAAGGATCAGAGCATTCAATAATTTGAAATATCAGAGTGCATTCAATAATTTAAGGTATTAGAGTATGTCATAGGTAACAAAATATTCAAACAGAGCAATTAAAAACAGGATAGATAAATATTGAATCTAGAATGCATTTGAAGAAGAAAAAATTAATAGTAACTGTTTTTAACCAAAATTAAATAGAGTTGTAAACACAGATATAACATTAAAGAGAATGTGTGTGTATGCATGTATGCTTCTTCCTAAGTGTATGCACTTATGCTATGCTCCGCCTCAGCTTGAGCTTTCTTAAATATTTTCTTCTTCTCCCCCTTTGACATCATAAAAAAAGAATGATGTGGGATGATGGAAGTGCCATCACTGATTGCCTTTTGCTTTCTGAATGGTCCTTAGAATTTGCACAAGAAGGTTTTCCATTTTGTCCATACAGCGATTCATTCTCTACTGATGGGCTTGAAGTTCAGCTTGATTTGCCAATATTGTGTGTTGATTAGCAAGGAGCAGATCCATCTGAACGTTAGCAGCATTGGGAAACACTTCAGCAGATGAAGGTTCTTCAAAAGGCAACTTTTCAGTGTGCTGAGAGTTGTTTGCTGAGTGTTGTTGGGTCTCAAATATAACAGGAGAGGTTTTCCTATCAAATCTAGGTATGGAAGTGAGCAGTAGCAAGGTCTGAGCTATAACAAGAATGGCAAGAGTTTCTTGAGGTTCAGAAGCAGTAGCTGGATAAGGCATTGGAGTGCTCAACAAAAGAGACTAAGATTCAGCAACAGCTGTTTTAGTTTCTGGTTTTGCTACCAAAAGAAGAGTTCTGTCATGTTCTGATCTTTCTGGAGCAGATTTTGTTTGTAGTGAAGGCTGTGCTAGTCTTCTTGATGGTTCGTCAGAAGGTAAAACCACTGTCCTCATTTCAGAAGGTGGATTGACTTCTTCAATGACAATAAAGTTTTGCTCTACTTCCAAAGAGGTTGATGAGCTCTTTATTCTCCTGACTAACCCACTAACTCTAGAAGCTTTATCCTTTTGCCTCTATAGCCATGCTTTATTTCTCAGTTTGTCTTGAGCAGCTTTTAGCATAGCTCTCCTGACATAGGCTTTCTTTTTCTTCCCTTTCTTGATTATCTCAGGGTCCTCATTTGTTTTTAAAGTTTCTACTTCAAGTTGTTCTTTTGGAGAAGCTTGAGGAGGCTGTTCCTTAATGACAATCCCCTTTGTTTTGGGGGGTTTTGAAGCAGATGTTGCAGGAGCAGCAACATTCATGGGTTGTGGTATAATGTCTGAGTCATCAGCTTTGCACTGGAAGAGGAGGATTCAACAATTATCAGCACTTTTCTTTTGTTGATTCTTCTCTCCTTAGGAACAGGTGAAAGATCTCTCTCATGCCTTTTCTTCGATCTTCTCTCTTCAGAAGGTTTAGAAACATCCTTCTAAAACTTGGTTGATTTTCTTCTTCTTCTCCTTCTCATTCTCCTTTTTCTTCTCTTTTTCTTCCTTCTTCTTCTTTTTCCTTTTTGCCTTCTCAAGACCTTCGAATTTTAGACCCATAACTGAGAAGGTCTTCATGGTGGTGGCAGGGCATTTTTCATCCTTCCTGTGTTCTTCAACAAGAAATTGGGCTCTTTGGAAGATGCGTGTTAGGAGCATGCCGTAGGGCAAGGCCGCATGACTCCTTCTAGCATTATCCACAGCAGAGAGCATGTAGTCTAGGATTAACCCGACCAAATTAATCTTTCTTCTAGTCATGAGGCAAAATATGACCATATGATCTACCTCAGTCATGACATTAGTGTTTCCTATCCTTGGAAGCACTGTGTGTTGGACAACAGAATAGATTGCTCTGACATTTAAGATGAGAGAGGAAGTGCGAATATTTCTCACTTGCATGTCTCTTCTTCCAGTAAGGACTTCAGAGACATCTTCTTCTATGGCTTCAAGTTGCTCCCACCATCTTGAACCACCTCTGCATAAAACCCCTTCATTTGGAGTGTTGGTGACGTGAGTGAGATTAGAAGGGAGTATTTGGATCTCGAAGCTCCCTATGATGCTCCTCAAAGATGTATTGTCTTCATCAATAGGTGCGAGGGTGCTGTAGAAGGCGGCAATAACTCTATTGTAGACATCATCAGAAATATTCAAGAAATTGTTCCATCCTTGGAACTTGAACACTTCTGTAATATGGGGGAAGGCTGAGAAGTTCTCTAATTCAAAACTTCTTCCAAAAGCAATAGGTTGTATGAAGAACTGCCTATGAAATCTAGTATGCATTTCATCATTGTCAAACATGTAAGGCACACTATAGTCTTCTTTCTTAGTCATGATACACAGATGAGATGGGTAATTGGATGTGAAGGATAGAGTGTGTTAGGGCAAGGTGTATAGAAAAAAAAAGTGCGAGTTAGAAGGTTTTGGAGTGGGGAGGATGAAGAATAGTGAAAGGTTTTTCTCTAAGACTTGAGTGATGAAAAAGTTGATGTGATGTGTAATGGTTAATGAGGGAGACCAACGATTAAAGTGTGTGAGCAGATTTAGAATAAAACGCTGCCATTTTTAGAGTAAGCATGCCTTTTGGAGTTTCCCGCTTAGTTAGGTAATGGTCATCGTGTGATAGTGTGATCATCCAAGCGACACATGTAACAAAACCGTATCTTTTAACTAGAACCTTCATTCTTCAGAGTCTATAACCATCTTTCTAGAGGAATGAGAAAGTAGTCCCATGAGAAGACTAATTTAACTTTCTGAAGCTGTTATTCTTCTCATCTCATCTTCATTCTTTTCTGAAGTAATCTTTCTAAATGGTGGGAGAGCACATTCTAAATAGACTCTACAAGTTTATCATAATGTGACTTTTCTGAAGCAAACTTAGATGAATGAGAACAATGTTCCAAAAAGCAAACCCCATTGAAATATGGCAATCTCAGCTTTTACTTTGGCTCAAGAGAGAGAGAGAGAGAGAGAGAGAGTTCAAATGCAATGCATGTGAATGATCAAAAATTGATCAAGTTCAGAAGGTTCCTTATTTTGGAGAATTGATCTTCTACTAAGGGTTTTGTAAAAATGTCGGCAATTTGACTTTCAGTATTAATGAACCTTAGCTTAATGTCACCTTTCTGAACATGATCTCTTATGAAATGATGCTTTATGTCAATGTGCTTAGATCTAGAATGCTGAATGGGATTCTTGGTGAGGTTTATAGCACTTGTATTGTCACACAGGATAGGAATTTTGGTATATCTCAAGTTGAAGTCCTCTAATTGTTACTTGACCATGTTATCAAAGATTTTCCAAGAAAGCAATAGCAACCACTAGTGCTTTTTCGTTCAACTCTATCTCCAGCAAAATCAGTATCACAGTATCCTGTAATATCACAAGAAATACCTTTTTCATACCATAGATCGAGATTAGTAATACTAACTAAATATCTCAAAATTCTTTTAACAGCAATTAAGTGCGAAAGTTTGGGAATCGAGCACAAATTCCTACACTTAATTGCAAGTTAGGTATACTAGCAGTTAGATATAATAATGATCCAATCATACATCTGTAGAGAGATTCAGAAACTTTCTCACCATCTTCATCAGCTTCTAAAACTTGTGAAGGATGCATATGAGTACTAATGCTCTTGGCCTTGTTCATATCAAACTTTTTGAGCAAATCCTTGGCATACTTTTCTAAATGAATTAGGATACCATCTTTCTCTTGTTTGATTTGCAGTCCAAGAAAAAATTTTAGTTCTCCCATCATGCTCATTTCAAATTCTCCTTGCATAAGATTAGAAAAATTCTTGCACAGACATTGATTAGTCGCTCCAAAAATAATATCATTAACATAAATCTGAACAATCAGAAAATCATTTTTGTCATGATGAATAAACAAGGTGGTGTCAACCTTTCCTCTTACAAAATTATTTTTGATTGAAAAGAGCTGAGTCTATTATACCAAGCTTTGGGAGCTTATTTTAATCCATAGAGAGCTTTTGAAAGTTTAGACACATGTTGGGAAAAGTTTTCATTTTCAAAACTAGGAGGTTGATTAACATAAACTTCCTCAGATATGAAACCGTTTAAAAAAGTGGATTTTACATCCATTTGAAATAACTTAAAATCTTTGTAAGATGCATAGGCAAGTAACATTCTATTGGCTTCTAATCTTGCAACAGGAGCAAAAGTTTCATCATAATCTATGCCTTCTTGCTGATTATAATCTTGAGCCACTAATCTTGCTTTGTTTTTTACAACCTTTCCATCCTCATCAAGCTTGTTTTTGAATACCCATTTGGTTCCAATGGCAGATTGTCCTTTAGGCAGTGGTACCAGGGTCCAAACTTTGTTTTTCTCGAATTGAGATAACTCCTCTTTCATAGCTTCAATCTAGAATTGATCCATAAAGGCTTCTTCGATATTTTCTGGTTAATTCTCAGAGATAAAAGTGAGATTTGAATTGTTTCTAAGTGAGGATGTCATTCTAATTCCATGAGAAGGCTCACCAATAATTTGGTTTTGAGAGATAGTTTACAAATCTCTTACACCTGAGTACTTTCTTCTCAAAGGAGCACTTTCTAGTTCTTCAAAAGCATCATCAAAAACATGTTGATGTGAAGGAATTTCAGAAACATTTTCATCATCTTCTCTAGTGGTCATCTGAAGGTTCTATTGGGCGTGAGAGTCTTCATCTATTGACATACTTTCCATTTCCATTTCCAGATCAGCAACTTTCTGATTTGGGTCATTTTTCTTTTCCATGAAACTTATGTGGATAGTTTCTTCTACAAATTGGGATATTTTGTTGAATACCTTGTAAGCTTTTGACATAGAAGAATATCCTAGAAAAATTCCAAGATCAGATTTAGGATCAAACTTTGACAGCTTGTCCTTGATGTTTAAGATAAAACATTTGGATTCAAATATATGAAAATAAGAAATGTTGGGTTTTCTTCCTTTCCATAATTCATAGGGAGTTTTCTTGAGAATTGGTCTTAAGAAAACATGATTTTGAATATAGCAGGTAGTGTTAATAGCTTCTGCCTAAAAACCTTTTGATAAGCCGCTTTCAATAAGCATAGTTTTGGTTACTTATTGCATAGATCTATTCTTCCTTTCCATTATCCCATTTTGCTAAGGAGTTCTAGGAGAAGAGAAATTATGAGAAATGCCATTTTCTTCACAAAAGTTTTCAAAAGCATGATTTTCAAATTCTGCACCATGATATGATCTGATGAAAGTGATGCAAAAATCTTTTTCATTTTGAATTCTTTTTTAAAAGGGTTTAAAGACCTCAAAGGCATCGTCCTTATGGTTTAGGAACATAACCCATATAAATCTTGAAAAATCATCCACAATGACTAAACCATATCTCTTACCTCCTAGACTGGTAGTTTTAGTTAGTCCAAAGAGATCAAGATGTAAAAGCTCAAATGGTCTAATAGTAGAAACTACATTTTTGCTTTGGAAAGAACTTTTGGTTTGTTTGCCTTTGAGATAGAATTCACAAGAGGAATCACTTTCAAAATCAATTTTTAGCAAATGTATGACCAGTTCTTTTTGAGAGATCTCAGAGATCAATTTCATATTAGCATGACCAAACATTTTTGTGCCACAGCCACTTTCATTCAAAAAGGAAGCTAACCATTTTACATTCTGATCTAAGAGATCATCTAGATACAACACATACGTATTGTTATGCCTCTTGGCACTAAGAATAATCTCGTCATTTGTAGAATCCTTAATAATATAGTGAGAGGATTCAAACATAACTTTGTAGCCTTGGTCACAAAATTGACTAATGCTCAAGAGATTGTGAGTTAATCGCTCTACTAACATAACATCATTTATCAAGTTGGAATTGTTCTTACCAACATTACCTATACCAACAACTTTGGATTTGATTCCATTGGCAAATTTGACTATTCCACCATCCTTGGGTTTGAGATTTCTGAACCAAGATTTATTTTCAGTCACATGTCTGGAGCATCCACTGTCCATATACCACTTCTTTTCCTTTTGATGAATTGATTTAAGGCATACCTACATCAGAAGCAATTTTGACTTTAGGTACCCATATTTTCTTGAGTCCTTTTGAATTAGTAGGTTTCTTGGCCTTTTTCACTATTTGTCATTTTGCTCTCCTTCTGGAGAAGCATCTTTTAGAAGTGTGACCCTTTTTGAAGCAGTAAATACAATTTGGAATTAAACTTGAAATTTTCTCAGATGATTTTTCATCATCTTCCTTGTCATAGCCTAAACCAGTTTTATCAAGGTAAGGTTTTTGACTGCCAAGCATCAAGTCTAGATTTTTGGAGCCATAAACCATTTTCTCAAGATCAAATTTGAGAAGTTTGACTAATTTCTGAAGCTCAGAAACATCAGAGGATGTCCTATCTTGAGTTTCAGAAAATGTCTTTTAGGGCTGCTACTTCCTTCTGAAAAGCAAAATTTTCATTCTAATGTCGTTCTTTTTATGCCCAACCTTCTTATTCTCAGTCTTGAGTGTTTCAAATTCTAAAGATAGTTTTCGAAAATATTTTCTCAGAGATGCATAATGAGAAGCAAGAGACTTGGAATCATCCAAGAGTTCACCATAAGCTTTTTGAAGGTTTTCAAAAGTAAGTTCAGGTTCAGACTCACATATCTTAGTTTCTTCATCCGAGATGATATCAGCCATGAAATAGAGGTTGGCAACAATCTCTTCTTCCCTTTGAGTTTCTTGCTCTCCATCTAGATCTTCCCATGTGGCCATCATAGCCTTTCTCTTTGGAGTCTTTTTTTTCCAGCTTTCTTTAGTCTGGGACCTTCTGATCTGATGTGCCACAGTTCCTTGCACTCAAAGCATATTACTTCATCTGTTTTGACTTTGCTCTTCTTGTCCCTTTGTGGAGCAAAGTTCTTCTTTTTCCTTCTGAGCCATGCTTTTGAGATTCTTCTAGCCAGGTGAGCTATTTCATCATTTTCATCATCAGAATCAGGATCACAAGAACTTTTATCTTCCTTATCCAATTCTTTTGAGGCCTTCATGGCTTTGGAGGAGCTTGATCTCTTCTGAGTAGTCTTAAGGGCAATGGACTTTCCCTTCTTGTTGGATTCCTCAAAAATTTCCTTCAGTTTAATCTCATGAGTCTTTAAGGATCCAATGAGAGCATCCAAGTTGAGTATATTTAGATCTTTAGTTTCTTGGATAGCAGTAACTTTGGGAAGCCAGGCAGTAACTTTGGGAAGCCAGGCCTTTGAAAGACTCCTTAAGATCTTTCTTACCATTTTTACATTTGAGTACCTTTTGCCCAAAACTTTCAACCGATTTATGATATGTATGAATCTGGTAGTCATTTTATCAATATTCTCATACTTGAGCATATTGAACATTTCATATTTATGAACAAACATGCTGATTTTCATTTCTTTAACTTGATCAGTTCCTTCATGAAGCACTTGAAGTCTATCCCAGATTTCTTTGACAGAATCACATGATATAATTTTGTCATATTCACTTTTGCTCAAGGCACACGTGAGCAAGTATTTTGCCTGGCATTCATTTGAACCTTCGCTTTGTGCTGATCAGTCCATTCATTTCTAGAAATGATTCTGACTACTACTAGTGGAGGATGTTCTGGATCGGCTACTACTTGTGGTGCTGGTTGTTCTGTAGTAGGTACATAGTCACCATTCTCTATTATCTCCCACATATTCAGACTTGTGGATTCAATGAAGAGTCTTATTCCATCCTTCCAGTATGGATAGTCTTCACCATTGAAATAGGGCTGATGATTTATGGAGTGAGCTTTTGTAATGTAATGGATTTGTTGGGTTACCTGATGGGATCTTTAACCTCTGCAACCGTTAAGAAGCTCAACCTCAGAGTTAGGCTCTGATGCCAATTGTTGGAAAAGATAACACGAGAAGGGGGTTGAATTGTGTTGTTTCAGACTTAAAAGTAACTTGAAAATTTGAAGTTAAAAATTTATCTCAAGTCCTAGACTTGGATTGCGGAAGCTTTGTGCTAGTTAAAGAAGGCTTATATATTTATATATGTTTAAAAAGATGAACAAATTTAAATAAATCACGTAGAGAGAATAAATTATTCGATCAAGTTAAAAAGCTAAGTAGAAATAGAGGAACCACAGAAGAAGTTTTTATACTGGTTCGGCTAATCAACTTGTCTACTTCCAGTCCCTAACACTTTTTTGAGATTTTATATAAACCTAAGTATTCTTTATTCAAGCTTCTCCAAGTTTCTTACACAAGAGTAGTGTTTCTTCAAGCCTCTCCAAGCTTTAACTCGAGTATTCTTTATTCTAGCTTCTCCAAGCTTTTTCTGACCACTACTAGGTTTTTATACAAGTTTTGAGATTTAAAAAACAGTTTGTGAACACTCATACTGACTCTCTTTATAGAGGATAAACAATTGTGTTTCGATGTATATGACTTCTTTAAATTCTCAAAAAGAGAATCTTATCAAATACAAAACAAAAGAGAAGATTTTTTGTTTATCAAAAGTTACAACGAGTAACTTTCTGGCGGTTTAGAAGGTTGAGAAAGTTGACAATGAAGCTCTACAAGTGAAGAAGATATTTAGTTGTTCTTACGTTCTTTCTTCGACATCTAGCCTTTTATAGACATTTGAAATATATTCATTAGAACTTTCAATTCTTAACTTTTGAAGTTCTCTTTGAGCTGCTAGTCTAAGACTGGATAAAGAAGTAATAGTTTTTCCTTTTCCTCATTTTTCGAAGCTTGTGCAGAGATAGGAAAGTAGCCGTTTGTTGCTATACCGACTATACAGACTTGTCAGTGCTTCTTCTACCTCTTGTCAAATCATCTTTTTGACTTTTTGAATTTCTTTATGAAGCGTGCTGAGAAAGCTTTGAAGGTATGACAAATATAAGAAGTATGTTTCTGGTGATATCCCTTCTAGATAGGATTATCCTTCTGGACAAAGTCATCATTCTGAATTGGCATATCTTAGCTTTTTGGACTCGTCTTTCCTTTCTGAAGTATAACATCAACCTTCTGAAATTCTTCTATTCTGATTCTACACAAAATAGCTCGAGAGACACAAAGCATATATTCCAAATAGAGTATAAAGTTATGGATGAAGATGCTTTGAAAGCTTTTTGAACACTTAAGCTATTTGTTGAATTTTATTCTTATTGAAAAATTTGTTATTCGAATTAGCCTTTTCTTGAAAAAAAAAGATTTGCTTGTATTTTGATTTGATTTTTATCAAAATAATTAGGTTCATAGCCTTAGAATAGCTTCTGATAGGCATTGGAGCTAACAACTAACACACAAGCACATGTTGCATACGAACCAAAAGTGACACACCAATGGATGTGCATTGCATTCAAGCCGTATAGGGGTTACCAAATATTGTTGTAGTACGTATAAACGCGAAGTTGGCCAAGGCCATTTAAGAGGGATGAGTAGGTGAGCATGACAGTTCCATTAAGATCATGGGGTCTAGTCAATTTTTTCAGCTTGGTTATATTAAATTTTGAGAAGTTAATGGTCCCCCCCTTTATCTTGGCAGCTACCACAGCGGTGTGTAGTATACCTAAAAAACTCATTCTTTTCCCTTTGACAATATCAGGAGCAAGATTTTGAAAAATACTGATGCTGCCACTGGTTATGGCAGAGTCCTTGGCCACCACAAGTTTTGAAGCAGATGAAACACAGTTTTGTCACATAGACACTTTCTGTTAAGTAAAATCATGCTAAGGCCTATAAGAAATCAATGGTTCTGATTTTTGTAGGGTGCCACTGGACCATGACACATCAGTACATGTAACTATCACCATCCTTGACAAGTTTGCTTCAAATTTGGTTATTTGGGCCATACAAAAGACACATAGAAAGGATTCAATGGAACCATCAAACTGCAAAATTTAACATCTACCCAAAATTTGTGTGCATTGGATGCTTCTTGTTGCCTGCATTTTGAATTGTGTTATGTTATTTTCTTTGACATAGTTTCAAGAACATATGAGGCCAAGGTTATAATAGTACGCAGATTTTGTTGCTCTATTATTGGCGAAGCTCTATGCAAGGCCACAAAATACATGGGGAGAAATCATTTATGCTCAATTAACTGCATGGTTCATATCCTGTGCCTCATATCTTAGTTCCACGAAAGGCCTACATCAAATAAAAAACTGAACCTAATTGGACAATGGCCACAAATATTTGGCCCAATCAGCTAAGATGAATCAGATCTAATGCCGGGGCAGTTACGACGTATGTGTGGTGACGTTGCCACAGTATATCCTATCCTCTTCATCCTCATCTTGAACAGTAATTTTTTTCTATAATCTTGGAAGATACACATGTTTTGTTGCTTTCTTTTAATGTACACCATGCATTCCTAAAGTTGTGTTTAATGGACATGGTTGCTCCAAGAGTCCCATCTTTAAGAGCTATGTTATGTTTGATTTCTTGTGACCTTTTTTCACCAAGCCGACATTGGACTCATAAATTCATCATTGAAAATCTTAGTGAGGTGTAACTGTGTTGAGTTTTGGTGGGTCTGAGATTCATTACAACTCAAAGAAAGTCTCAGTTCAGATGTTATCAAGGCTTTTTTTAAAGACTTAACAACACTGATCCAACAACTTATATGAATTGTTCTTGTTTTAGGCCCATCAAGGGATAGAAGTACCACACAGAATGTCCATTAGTGTCCCTACAAGCCTAAAACTTGCTATTAGCAGACAAGGTGGGGCTTCAGAAATCTGAATTGCACTCAAACCTTAGCTCAAAGTGCAACTCTACCCAAGTAATCTCCAATGGGATTTCCCCAACATGAACACGTCACTCAATAATAAGACAATAAAAAGATAAGATAAGGAAATGAAAGAGGTTTACATATTTGGGTACAAAGAATGTGCAAGGAACTTGACTTAACAATCTGAATTAAATCTAAACCAGTGTGCACTATACAAATGGGTCTCATACATTTGGAATATTGCATAAACAATGTTCATGGACATTTTCTTTTTCCAACTTTTAAGATATTCAATAAACGTGGTCACACTAGCTGCATACATACTGCTTTCCACACTTGGTGATGGCACTTCACTTTGCAGGGGAAAGATAATTATGATTCCCAAATTTTATAAAAAAATTAATTTAGTTTTAATTGTAAAGTTTATTTCACACTATCATTTTATTATATATTACTACATTATCAAAAGTATTTGACTGTTATCATAATCATCTCAAAAGTCATATAAAAGATAAAATAAGATATGATCAATTGATTGGTTAATAATATGAAATATTTTATACTAATAATATATAAAATTAATCTGAATTTTTTTCCCATTGATTTTAAATATATTTTAGAAAACTAAAGATTAATGACAGATTTTTTTTTTCCCTCCAAAACATGCATCAAATGTGCTTTAGGAGTGTACAATCATGTCCACTTAAGAGGCTTTGTTGATAAAATATCTATTCTCAACTTTCAAAAAGTTATGCATAAACAAATGTATCTGATTACCTGGCATGCCCGAACAAGCATGCATGCTCTTAGCCACTTTAGGTCATTAGTTGCCTCATGTCTCCCTTAGCTTCTCTTGCAGGAGATTTTAAATTCAGGGAGCACTTGCCTTCATCCTTTGAGAGTATCTCTTGCGAGTGATCTAAAAGCAGTGACTATTACTCATAGAAGTTAAAAATGAAAAAATCTCATAAGCTCATAATAGCTTAAGGTTCATAATATCTACCACTATACGTAAATTTCTTTGATTCAATTTATCTGTTATTTTCACATTTCTATAAAAAATTTATTACAAAGTTTTCAATTATATCCTCTACACAATTCTAAACACAATAAATAATAAAATATTAATCTAATAAATTAATTATGCAGTTGGTTAAAATTTGTATAGTAATCCACAAGGGTGTGGATTCAAATCCTGCTAACCAATGTAAGGGTCTCGATGGTGTGATATATAATCCCTCTAAAAAATTTTCGAAGAGATTAGAGGTCTTTTTTGGCTTTGATGGGATACCGATGCTTACCTCTACCTAAACTTTTTTTAACCAAAAAAATAAATTAATTATTAAATAAAGGTATTTTGGTAAATATTTTTACAATTAACCCTTGATTTTGAGTTTCGTAATACCTTGTAATTGGTTAAAGTGATAGATATTATGAACTGGAGGAAGTATAATTGATAAGGAATCTTCATCCAAAGATCTTCACTTTTCAAATCTTCATTTCCGTCCATAGAAGTTTTCAAGCTTTTTAGTAAGTGGAATATATAGATAGCATTGCTTTGGCTTAAAAGTAACTGAACCATCTGCATTCCTTTTTGAAACCGCATGAGATGCAGCTCATAATTCAATGGCTTACATTTTCTCTAATTATTCCAGATATTTCATCATGCAAAATAATGGACGACATCCTGTAAAGGATCTTGATCTGGTTTAGAGTCCCTTAATTTCATTAAAGTAATAAAAATTTGATTGAAGTAGAAGTAAATTGTAATTTCAAACAAACGGAGAATCATGAGCCAAGAGTAATGTATTTTACGAAAATATGTTATGTTATTTGGTTGGGCGAAGGGTAATTGTCAACTAACATTAGGCTTTGAATTGTAACTACGAGGGCAAAGTCTTTTAATTTCTTAATGCACAAGCTGACATTCGTTTGTTAAAATTCCGGATGTGGAGATAAGAAGATTAAGGATACAAGACTGTACATTTGATGTATCAAGTTAATTAAAACTTGTCACTTTAAGTTTCTTAAGCAAGTGCCTAGTCAACAATTTTTTATTTACCAACATACATATGGATGTGATTATAATACTTCTCAGTTTTTTTAATGAATCGATAAAGTAAAAGATAAAATCCCGCTGCCCCTCCTACTTCGCTAGATAAACAATTGACATTTTGTTTTTTAGAATGGGTTCTTATCTATATTCTTTGATCATAAGAACCCAATTCGCCAGTAGGACCTTTTCGGGTCTAGTTTTGCTGAGACTCAAGTTGGGTGTGATTGACATTGTCATGTTATGGATCACACTTTGTTTCAATTCGAATAAGCTTTTTGTACAATCATGCATACGCTTATTTGCTACATTTGGATTTGGATTCCTTCAAAGTACCTGGTCCAGAAAGCCAGAATGGGGCTTTTTTAACCCAAAATCACTGGAATCTGCAAAGCTGATCAAGCTTTCTTCAACAAGGTGTTCTGCCCCAGTGGCTATAGAACTCCCATTGATTCCTGAGGAAGTGTCTCACTTATGCCCCATTAGCTGTTACATCTTATAATAAAAAATTATTACAAGTGGAATAATTAAAGCCAATAAGCATATGAACGGTAGCCTTATCAAATAAGCATCACATTATGCAATATTTATATTTAATTGTTATGATTAATATTTAATATACCTTTTCTTATCCTGCACATTTTCTAAATTTTTCAGAAATTATAGTTATTTAATTGCTCAACAACACTCATTCCTTTAAGATATATTTGTGGGTTAAGATTTTAAAAGGAAAGAGTGTGTTTATGAGTTAAAGTTTTGGAAAGAAAGGGAAATAAAGAAACGGTTTGAAGAGTATAATAGACTTATAATTACTCTTTAAACCCTTTCATTCCCTCTCTTCTCTAAAATCTCAATTTATAAACGCACCATTAAGATACTGTTTCAGATAGTTCTATACTTGTAGTCGAATCTTATATAACATACTTTATCTGATAAGGCATTGGCAGATAGCCAAGCTCAGAGCGTTCCATGAGGTGCAATATCCACTCATCAGTTACTTTTATTTACTCAGGATAAATGCACAGAAGCCATGCCTAATCTCTCTAACACCCTTGTAAATCCCACAGATAATTTGTAACACGTTTGGTTTATTGTTTTGAAACTTCAAAAGTGTAGTTTTGATAAAAGCTACTCTCTTGTAGTTTTTGCCCCAACTATAATTGTGGAGCTCCAAACGAAATATCAATCACATTATTAGCAGTTAGTCTTTGGAATTTCTCTTGGGTTTGGATGGAGCAAACCCAAATCACAGGCTCCAAGCTACGTAAAGAGACAGTGGTCAGTAAAATACAAGGTTGGAACTTGGAAGGAAAGTTTACTCATACCAACTGCCAAAGAACAAGTCCCAATCAAGGCTGACATATTCCAGCTTGTACAATGTCCACAATTAAGTTCCCAGCTAATCTTTGTGCCATTCTTTGTCTACTATCTTTAAATCTCCTATCTTTAAATTGTCAATGTCATTAAAACAACCTAACTACTTTGATAAATGGCAATGTTACGTCTAATGTCGGGGATTTATTTTTTTTATCTAGATATCTATCTTTTTTATCTGGTAGTGTTGTTAGTATATATATCTATATGTATACAACATTATATAGAATAAAAACTAAAATTGATTTTCGAAAGAGATGCAAGACATCAAATTGATTATTAAAAGATTTGTAACATTAATTTAATACTCAAAAGATTAACTTTTATTTCACGTTAGTTCAAATTTTAGCCTCCGTGAAGAACTCACTAACTGGTGCCTAATATGTCATATTATGTAATGACATGATATACGTTATTTGTTGAAATAGACCTTGAATTGGTCTTTGAAAGAGTTGCTAATTATCAATTTGGTTATTAGAAGAAATGAAAATTAAACTTTTAAGCATTAAATTGATGTCTTGCGATTCTTTTAAGGACCAAAATAGGATTCATCTTAGTAAATGACATGATACATAATCACATGTAGTAACATATCAAACATCAAACAATTAACGTTTTCTTTATAAAGGCTAATGTTTAGACTAAAATAAAATAAAAATTAATCTTTTGAGAACCAAATTGATATCTTATAATTTTTACTTGAGTTCAATAAGTTTTAATAATGATCTTGGAAGTAGTACATTTTTTTTTTTTTTGAATATATTAGTAACAAATAAGGTTTGACCCTATAACTTCAAGTGAATTACTCAAGTCACTTGCCACTTGTAATCCACTCCAGCTTGTTAAGGGAATCCTTGAGCCACAGGCTGAGCTTTATGCCTGGCCACATTCCTATATTGGTTGTACTTAACTTTATAAACCCAACAACAACTCATTGGAGTTCTCCCATGAAGAAAAGGCAGAATAGTCAAAGCGCTATTGCAATCATGGCAATCATGGCCTGAAGTTCGCTCTCCATAGAAAATTTCCATTCAGGGTATCCAATAGCTTGATAGTAGAATTGAGTTTCAAAATTTGCGGTTGTTGTATTGATAAACTTCAAATAGGAGCGACTGTGCCTGTGGTAAGATAAATAATCACCAATGGGATAATAAAAAGTGACAGAATTGGAACATTGGTAGTAACTTAGATAAGGTGAAGGTCTTGATACTCATTGAGATCTTCTAAGAGGTTGAGGTGCAAGCATATCGGTGGTAAGGGACAAATCAGGAGAAGCAACTAGATGCAGCCATGCAAGAACCTGATTAGCCTGTGGTGCAAGTGCTGGAATTTGCAAAGGATGATGTATAACAATATCAGGGAAGATATTTTCCTCAGATTGGATGTCATGTAGCTGATGACAAGGAAAAGAACTCTCACGAAAAATCACACCTCTTATAATTTGGAATGACTTGGTGGTGAGATTATTCGCCTTCTAACCCTTATATCTAGAGGGGTAACCAAGTAAAATATAAGGATTAGCCCTTGGAGTAAATTTTGTCCTGGAAAAAGCCAAAATGGAGCAGCAGATATCCAAACACCCTCAATGTTGAATAACCAGGTTCTTTATTATACAAGAGAAAACATGGTGTTTGATTGTGGAGTAGTGCAGATGGCATCCTGTTAATGAGACATGCTGCAGTAGAGACACATTCTCCCCAAAAAGGTAAGGGTGCTCTCGACTAGAAATAAAGAGCACAAGCAACATTTAGCAAATGTTGACGTGTACAGTCCAGCACTGAGTTCTATTGGGGTGTCTCAACACATGAAAACTGGTGGTTAATTCCTCTTGCTACCAAGAATTGTGACAGACTAAGTTCTTTGGCATTATTTGAACAAATGGCTTTGGCAATGATTAAATTGAGTTCGCACCTGGGCGATGAGTTGCTATAGCAAGAGCGAAGCCTCAGACTTAGATTTCAACAGATGAATCCATGTGTATCTAGTGTGATCATCAATTATGATGAGAAATGACCTATGTCTTGCCTGTTTGGACTTACACAAAGGTCCCCAAATATCCCAGTGTATCAAATCATAAGTAGCATTGCACAAGGGTATTAGAAGGAAAGGAAAGCCTTCTTTTGTTGGTGCATGGTCACATATGATGTAACATTCCCAATTTTTGTCTAAGCTAATTAGTTCAGTGATCCTGACTAATTAAAGATGTTAACGATTAACTGAGAATTAATCGACTAATCTCGATGAGCAATAACTTAGTGAATTGAGTCAAGTCAATAATTGAATCATAATGCACTAAATGGTTTAATTAAAACCTAATTATTCGAACCTCGTTAATTCGTAACTTAGAAATGTAATTAAGCTAATCCAATCTTATTAATTAAGTACAAGACAATTGTTCTACTTTACCAATTGAGATAAATTAATTCTAAACCCTAATTACTTAATTCATAAGATCAATTCTTTTAAGAGGAAAAATGTCTTAAAAATGTAATTAACCGAAATCGGATAAAGAGCAATTTAAACCAATTGAATTAATTAATATTTAGATAATTGTAACAATTATAAAGATGTAGAAACTTCCCTTTAATTATTGTTTGAAAGTTTGGTTAAAGCAAGAGCCATATCCAACCATCTATTTGCTTTCTCATCATACATCACAAGATCAAGAGTTCATATTAGTAGATCCCTTAAGTCATGACAAGAATTGTACTCTTCTTCATCAAGATAATGACACTTGGAGTGATCCTAGCCATCCAAGCCAAAATCCTAAGAGAGCTCATGCTTTTAACCACTTGACAAAAACACTACATAGTCTTTACCCAATCTTAAGACTGAAGGAAACACAACACTCTCTTTTGCCCTATGATTTTTCCCACTCCCTAGCTTGTGTAAGAAGCAAAAATCACATCATTCTTCTCCCCCATTTTGCGCCATTAGCCTTCCTCCTCTCCCCCCTCATTTCATTCTTTCATTCCTCTCACTTAGACACACACAAAGCTCTCTCCTCTCTTCAAGTCTCATACCCATTCTCTTCTTCTTTTAATCTTCCTTGTTCTTCCTCCAATCTCTCTACTACTCCTCACCCCATTTCCATCACTACCATCACCATCCCTTCAAGGACTACCATTTTTGGTCCTTGGAGAAACAAAGACACTCATACACAAGCCCCACTATCAAGTTCAAGAGGAAGGAAGCCATCTCCAACCACTTCATTCTTCAAGCTTCCAAGAGAAACCTCATTTGATAGTGACTCTAACCCTTTTTTCTTCCATGTTTTTCAAGCTCTATAACTCCTAAGCTCTTCATAGCTAGGTGGTTTTAGGACTTGCTTCAAGGTCTCATGACCATTTCTTGCTCTATGAGTTTTCTTGTCTTTTTAAAAAATGTTATCTTGAAGTGAGAATATGTGGCTTGATGGTTTTATGTATTTTGCTTTATTTTGGTTCAAAATACTGATTTGGTGACTCAAACTTTGAATATGATGATGAGTTAAAACATGAAAATGGTGATTTGAAGTGATATAACAATTTCTCCATAAGCTTGAAGTGAAAAACTTAAAAACTAGTAAATCTGGAATTCTAGCAGTCTGTAAAGCGTGCGGTATATTTATTGCTACAAAACTCAAAATGCAACGAAACTAATTTTCTGTGAAAATAGACTCAAAGAGCATTTCATACATATAAAATATGCGAGATTTGGCCTTAAAACGAGAGAGGTATGATTTTTCAAAGTTTGCTATTCTTGGATGGGTTTCTGTCCGGACAGTAGGTAATAAAACATGCATAACTCAAGTTATACATAACATTTTTGAGTGGGACCAAGTTTGTTAGAAAGCTAAGACATAGAAGAACACTCCCATAAAACAATTTTGTCAGATTCCATGTGTGGAACTCCCAGTGAAGTGGACAAGCCACTTACCCGAGATGAACTTTCAATCCTGAACAGTCAGAATAAAATGTGCATAACTCAAGCTACAAAATGAATTTTTAAGTGGGGTTTGTTTTGTTTAAAAATAGACTCAGAGAAGTACATCCACACAAAAATTCGAAATAAAAGAGTAAAAGATGAAATTATGGTGAATTTTCAAAGTTACTGCCCCACCGTAAAAGTAAAACTGGTTATGGTAAAATTTAAAGGTTAATGAGAAATAAGCTTTAAAACATTAAGACCCTCACATTAAGTATTGGAAAACCCTCATAATTCAACTTAAAAGTTTCAAAAAGGATAACGGATTAAAGTGGCCCTATGCCTAATAAGAGAATTTATCTGAGAGTAGCATCAATTAAAACTGCACTAAATTTACTAAGTTAAGCTCATAAAACTTTGCTTGAGAATATGCCTTATGTTTATGTGCAAGTATGATGCTATGATGATGATGAATAATGATGATGATATGATATAATGATGATCATGATGATGATGATGTGATATGATGATGATTATGATAGTGATACGATGATGATAAGAATGATAATGATATGATGACGATATGATAATGAATGATAATGATATGCGTATGATATGTTGATGACATGATGCTTAATGCTATATATGAAAGGATTAATAAATATGAACACCCTGGGGACGTTGATACGTAACGCCCAAAGGTGATTAATAAAGGAACCACATTTGGGGACGGCGATACGTAACGCCTAAATGTGGAAGAGAATTAGAATAACTTTGCATCATAAGCTTTAATAAGAAAAAGATGAACTAAGGTATGATCCTTCAAAAGAGAAGATAACCCAATTTAAACTCCCCTCACCTACGACTCACATGAAGCATGACATGACCCAGCTAGTGTGAGTATGGTGCTTACATGCGTGGCGTGGCCAACTAGTGTAAGATCTAATTCTATGGTGGCGGCGGCCACTAGATGAGCTCATTACCACTTATGTTTAGTGGATGAAAAGATAAAGTCGAGTTAAGAAAGAAAAAGGACTTCGATTAAAACCCTAGAAAGGAAAAGAAGTTAAGAGAATCTTATAGCATGAACATGTATGTTTTATATGATTATACTTATGCCCATATATGTTATGATATAAATGATTAGAGAGTATGTTAAAATTGAATCCGCTTCGGATATTCATGATTTCGAAAATCCAAAAATTGAACCTTATGCATGCTCACTATTTTCATTAATAAAACCGAAGTGGCTGGGACGATGACGATAACATTTTCGTGTCGGGTTCGAGTCTTACTGAGAAATTCCATTTCTCACCCTAGTATTCTCCCGTATCGTCACCAGATCTCGATAGCGCATCCGATGGAGCAGAGCATGGATCCCCGACACTGTGAGCGGTCGTATGACGTGGGATGTCAGACGATTGCTGATGTGGACTTGTCGTCGCCGTAGCTCTGCATCTTCATTCACCTCTTTTGTGACGAATAATGTCGATTTTAGTTTGTATCTAGTATTTGGATCATGGTACGACCATGAGCCTCTTTTGATGTAATGCTGATATATATATATGTCTATATATATTATGAACCCATATCGATGTAATGATTTTGCTACATAATGCAATGTATTTGTGAATTACTATTCATTTACCTTTCTCTTGTTTTATAATATTGGAATACGTATTTTATGCGACACGCTCTTTCTCCTGCTTAATTTCGTTCGAACGCTTTTTTCAAAACGCGAGTGACAACGTATTTCAAAGAAAAATCTTATCGTATTTTCCAGAACTTAATTTCAAGCAAAGATTAATTTTCCACGAGCATAAGTAACAACTAATAAAACGCCGTAATACGACTTAAACGTAGTATGGATTTATTAGGGTGTTACATATGACAGGAATGAGAAAAAGACATTTTATTAGCATGAAGATTGAGTTTACAAATGTCCTATGGTTGGACAAATGTCCTAATCAGACATGCCAAACAATAGGAGATATAGTGTTTACAGAATAGTTGAATACATAAGATTTAAAAACATATTTTAATGATTACATCTCCAAGACCATAACTACACAACTATTACAAAATTTTCATTAAACTCAAAAGGCCTAAAAACTAATCTTAATAGCTAAAAATATGACATTAAGATAAATAAAAATGTATAAAAAAATCAGAACTAAAATGGAACATGTAAAAACATAACATGCAACCACACATATAACATCGGTTTCCAAATTTCTCACCTCCATCTCCTCTATGGCCATATCCCATTCAGGAGGAAACTTTTGCTATATTTGATTAATGCTTGTTTTGTAAATCTCAAAATTTGTACTAGATGCAATTTTGGCAGCATTTCCCTTTGATCACCAAGTACATGACATGAGTGTGATAACATTTACCGCGACCAAGTATGTACCCAGAGAACAAAAGGAAATACAGTGACCAAAATTTCGTTAAGTACAAGCTTTGAGATTTAAAGAACAAACATTAACCAAATATAGCAAAAGTTTCTTTCCAAATTGTCCGACTTGGACAATTCATGATCCAGTATAATGAACGGTACAAAAATGTACACATGCTCATTAATATTGAATCTCGAATGGGAAACTAAGGTTTCACTCAAATTAATGGACAATAATACAAAAACAGAGAATTAAGGCATAGCAATAAACAAACATTCAAACAATCACAGAGAATTTCATATATGCTCAATGATTAACTAAAGCTAGACAGGCAAACAGCAATAGTTTCTAACTCCATTGAGACTAACTAATAGCTAGAGTTCATCACTCTTAAGAGCTATTTACGTGTCACTTTCAAAGTTGCAGCACCTACATATATTCTCTCTCCCTTTGCTGCGTCTGTGCTACACGTCCATGCATGGCTCCATCTCATCTACTCAATCTATTGAGTTTTACTTTTGACTTCTTTTCTATATTTGTTCTGGGGAATTTCTTCTGATGCTTCTCTAGCTCTCTGGGTTAGTTTTCTGGTTGGTATACATCCAAATTCAGGTCTGTGAAGAACTATCAAAAGATTACTTATTGTTGCGTTGGCTATGTCTATGTCTTTGTGCTTTGAACTTTGAAATTTTAAGTTCAGGTCCATTTTAGTCTAGGTCCATTTCCGGTTTTTCTAAGTTGTTTACTTGATAGGGGCTGTAATTTTTTTTTCCTTACTTTCCTTGAAGTTTTAGGTTCAGGTCCATTTTAGATTTTTAGTCTAGGTCCATTTCTCTAGGATGAGCAATTGAGCATCATTTAGATAGTTTGTAGGAAACTGGATGTGGAAACTAGCATGTTCCTCATCGGTTTATATATACTAATATACACATTACATTCGAATTATCATCTCAGAATTTGGGATTCAATTTTTCAGTTGAATACAGTTGTATTACTACGCAACCTCTCTCAACTCCTACAATACACAAAAACCTCAAAAACATTTCTATCTTATCTGCTATTATTCAAATAAAGAAAACAGTAACCTCCTCAAGATTCAGGAACACCAAATTATCCTTATTAAGAAGAGCAATGACAGAAGATGGAAGCAATTACACTTCACAGAAACTATATCAATTATCAAGCACAAGCACATTACATCACATTATCACTCAAGCAAACCTTTCGTGAAGCAACAATTAGTGAAGCAACTCCAACTGGAACCGATACAATACTAACAACTAACAAGCAAGAATGCTGAAATAACCTGCAGGGAAGAATTTAAAGTTCAGTAACAGATAAGAATGAAATTAAGTTTTCTCCTGAACAATGCTGAACGAAATTAAGTTTGCAAAAGAGAATTCTTGTCAGCTCAACACACTATACAACAGCATATAACTACTCAATTAGATCAAGAAATAACCAATACACATGCCAAATTCCTTTCAACAAAAACTACCAACTATGAAAACAAAATACATGATACATCTATACAGTAGACAACATACATATTGTTATGATCAATATTTTTCATTTTACAAGATTTTGAGTTAACAATAAATCGAGAAAGCATGTTGTAGCAAAAGTATCATATGGGTAATTTTACTCACAAGCCAGATACCATTCAAATGAAAACACAAAACTAATTATGCCCAAAACCAAAACTATTACGAAAATTCTGATGTAATAATCAATCAAGGAAATGAATTCTGGCAGAAGTGCCAAAAGGGTACTTTTAGTTTTCGCACATGCCCAAATAGCATATTCAAATGAAGAATTAGGCTCTTCCAAAGAGAGTTGTACATATCCTTTGCCCTGGACTATTCTCTCAAAATTGATCGAGATGCTAGCTCTAAAATTAGAGGTTTTGGCATCAAATTTCTAGAGCATAGTACAATAGTTCATTTGTTTTGCATTATTGTATCCACATGATTGATGCAACTAGTTAAATCTGCTTTTGAAGCATGGAGATTACCGGTTTTCATATGCAGTAGAAGAAAATGCCAATAGCAGATGTATACTATATAGTAACCTTTCAAAGAAAATTGAATACAAAACGAGTTAATCGTGCCCTTCGAAGAATCGAAGTAACGTTTTCACACAGATTCACGGGTTCATTGAGAGAGAGAGAGAGAGAGGACCTTCTGGACAGCGCGGCGGTGGCGGAGCGACACGGCGCAGCAGTGACGGAGAGCTACGGCGAGGAAGTGACGGAGAGCGACGGCTTCGCCAGCGAATCGGCGACGGCAACTAGGATTTCGAATTTGGGGGTTTCAAAATTACGGTTTTAGATTTTCAAATTGAACAAGTCACTCTTCTACTCTCGGCGATGCTGACGAGTGATGATGCACGGGTAGATTAACTATACGTTTGGTTTAATTTTTACGGGGAGATCGTTTAAAAAAAATTTTAAAAAAAATGTTTATATTTAGTTTGAATATTTTAAAAGTAAATTTAATGAAAATATTTTTATTTAAATAAAATAAAATAAAATTATTTTTAAAAATATAATTATAAAAATAAATATAATATAATTTAAAGATAAATTATTATATTTTATTCAAATATTTTTACGTTAAAGGATAATAAATTCTCAAATTATTGCTAAATTTTTTTTATCTCAATGTTTTAATTAAATGCAACATATATATATATATATATATATATAGAGAGAGAGAGAGAGAGAGAGAGAGAGAGAGAGAGAGAGAGAGAGAGAGAGAGAGAGAGAGAGAGAGAGAGAGAGAGCCTAAAATCATGTTTTTAAAATGAAATAATTATCATAAGAGCTTAATTTTATATATAGATTTATATATTAATATCGAGAGTATTTTTGTTCAAAATAATTTATAGGAATAAAATTATGAAGTAATTATATTTCTACATTTAAATATAGATAAAAATACACTAAAAAAATATGGCAACATTGCATGCTCTCAATTTAAATTATACAAATAAACTATTTGCATAAGTATTTCAAAATATAAATATTGTCATAAACAATAACATTCACTAATTCCTACTTTGTGCAACTATAATTTCATCTCTAATTTGGTCACAAACATAATCCATTTCTGCTGCTGAAGTCAAATCAATATCAAAGCATATGTTCAAGTTGTCATCATTATCAAGATCTTCTGCTATAGTATTATCATATTCCTCTGCATGACGAAACTCAATATCTGAGACACTATTTCTGCGAATAAAGTTATGTATTGCTATTGTAGTATAAACTATCTCCACTTGAGTCATGTATTTAATATTAGGCATATGGTGAAGAATTTCAAATCTATTCTTCCATACCTCAAAAGTTCTTTCTATGGTGCTTCTTAACTAGAGTGGAAATAATTGAACACTTCATTATGATTGTTGAAGTCAGCTGCACGCCTGAAGTCAGGTAGGTGATACCGTTCACATCTATATAGACCCAAGTATCCCAATGGTGTTGAATAACCATAATCAACCAAATAATATTTACCTAAAGCAAAATAAACTTTATTAAAATCATAATGAGCTTATCCTTCCCACTCAGGCAATGCAAATATGAAGCATATATCCCAGTCACAAACAGCCATGACATTTTGTGATGTATATCCCTTTCAACCAATATATTTTACATTCTTTTTGAAAGAAACTACACATGGCACATAAGTACCAATAATTACCCCTATGCAATCCTTAAAGTATGGCCAATACCGATTATCATGTTCAAATTTCTTAAGCACATGTTCAATTCTATTATCTTGTGGCCTAATTAAATCAAATGATAACTTCAAACATATACCAAGAACTCTATGAAATTGCCTACTAACTATTTCACCCAAATGTTGAAACTTTTCTTGGATTATCCTATTTCCTACTTTGTGTCCCAGAACATACAAAAACATGGCAATCATCTCCTCTACTCCCATGCGTTTAGTCTATTTAAATCATGCTCAACTAGTGCAGTACAAAGCAATTAGAAGATCTGCTTATCCATCCTAAACATTTCATAACATCATCTATAATCTCCATGTAATATTTCTTGGGCCCATTTATGTTCAGTTAGTTTCACTTGTCCTATACAGTTGTTTATATAAATATTTTATAGCATATTCTCCAACTAAAATTCTGCCATAGCTGCCATAGGCACAATCATTTCATCTATTTCATTGGAATCAATTTCATCTCCTGGATTTTCATCACATTCACTTAAGGTATGCATTGTAACACCCTACTAATTTAATGTTATGCTTAAGTCATAGCATTCAATTAAGTAGACTGTGTTACGGTGTTAATATTCTGCTTAAATTTCATGATTTGTATTACAAAACAGTCGAAGCGGCGCGCTGCTATACTATGAGCGCTACGGAACTCAACCTAATATCATAATAGAGAAGAAATAGTACAATAACATATTGTATGCGTGCAAATATATATATATATATATATGAAGCCACTGCTTCAGTTTAGGTACAAAGTGTCAAAGTAAAATACATAAGCGGGCTGGTATATCAAAAAGACAATAATACCCGTATCAGTCAAAACATTCTATGGTCCTCAGAGGACATTTCGTAACCTACTGCTACCCTACAGTCAAGTTTATGACCCAAAGCTGCCTGCTATCCAAAAGAGGGTCATACTGTACAACATCTTCGGCTACTAAGCTACTCTATCAGATAGCCGTTAGCCATGCCAGGCTCGGCCGGTGTGTAGTCCGCGCTGGGTCCCGAGGAGAAAGAGGGTGACGAGCCGGTGGCCTCTGAGGGGTCACTCTCTGAACTCAAAGGGATATCGGGGACTGCCTGCGGTGGTGACTCAGGCGTGGTCCGCAGTGTCGCCTGGCTACAAAGGGAGGAACAGGAGGTGGGTGCGCCATGTGGAGCGGGACGACAATGTAGGGAGTAGCAGGGTTGAAAATGGGATGATGTAAAGGAACGTCAAAGTCCCTGTTGCTGAAGAGGTATAAACGGAAGTTACACGAACCAGCTATGTACAAGAAATCCAACTCTGGATCATGGTGGAGCTGTAAGGCGGGAATCTCAATGAAGAGGGTCGCGGTGGAGTCCATCGCCAGTGTTTGAGAATGATGCGGAAGATACAAAACGGGGTGAGAATTTCAAGAAATTCTCAGTAGGGTTCGGGTATGCTAGTTAACTGACATCACATACATTCTCAGTTGCCTCGGGTTTTATTTAATTATAAAAATATGTGTTCAACTAAACTAACCATTTTAATGAGTTCAATAAAACATCTGGTCCGAGACAAGGTTCAGTTTTACTTTAAACATTATAAGAAATAGAGTAGGCTACCAACAATAAAACATAGAATAATGAACAGGGCAAATAAACATACAGTAGTACGTAAATATAAAAGACAAACTGTAAGCATCCTGAAATAATCATGCCATGTAATCATACATTCATGTAATTATGCAAACTCATACTTGAACTTTCCTTCATGAACTTTTCATTTCCTTTCATCATTTTTCCATCTCTTGGTCCCCTGGGAGTTCTTGGCCATTTAGACTCCTGGATAATAGTCTGCTTCTCAGGATCGAGCTCGTTCCTATACAGGAATTGCCGGGTTTACTTTTCCCGACGTTCCCACCGATCTATTCCCCTTAATTTCTTATCCGGGGCTGGCCCAAGTAGCATGTAACTTTCATAGTACATAATCTTTTTCATAACTTTCATAACTTTCTTAAGGATGCACATGCATTAACATAGAATTCATAACTTGTGCATGGGTCTTACCATAATTTCGGCAACATAACAGAACGTGTCCGCTTCCCCATGAATAGTGCCAGCATACCAAAACATCAATTTATCACAAGGATCACAATATTACATACATATTCCAATATTGAACTCATATCAACATCAAATTCATTAAGGCAGAGTTTCTGCCTCAGCATATTCAACTAACCCGGTTTTTATAATTCAAGTCATAATTTCTACTTAACTCATCTGGACCTCAAATTTGAGTATGTAAAAGTGTTATGTTTCTATTTTCTAACCTCTTTGGTCCCATCTAATTTTGATATCTATAGCTCAAGATATTCAGATTTTATCTCGGCATGCCCAGTGGCTTGCCAGAATCAGGCAACTAAAAGTAAAAATCCACTAAAAATCGAAAACTGACTCAAATGATACAAAATTGGACTCATATTAAAGCTAACAGGGTAAAGTTTCATTTACAAAAAGTCCCGTCCCATTTGGCTTAGTAGGGCTCGAGTTATAAGCCCCGAAACTTAATCTTCTTGAACTGCTCTGATTTGGCTCGGTTTGGACATAGGTTAACTTTTTCAAATCACTGGGAACAAATAGGATGGTAACAAACTCGGAATTTATGGGTAGGATGTTCTCCTATGTGTAAGCTTTCCAACAAAATTAGTTTCACTCGATTTGGAGTTGTATAGGGTGAGTTACACCCTTTTCAACCCAAACTGTCCGGGCGGATGTCTGGATTCCTAGGTCAAACTTCAAAAAATCATATCTCTCTCAATATTAATCCGATGGTCTTATATGATATATGTATGGAAAGCCCTAGATGTCTAGTTTCACATAAAAATAGTTTCATTAATTTTGAACGGCGGGAGGCGGAGCCGTACACTCCGCCGTACGGACTGCCGAGGGTTTTGAGTTTTCCAGTCTCTCAACTTCTTCCTCCTTTCTTGTTTCCAATTCAATTTTAATCTCACAAACAGCCAATAGACCAACCATAATTTATCATGATCACTCAATCAATATATCAGAATTGAAGAATTAAATCACCAATAATCATCCAAGAAACAGGAAAATCAAGACAAGAATTAAAACCTCTACCTCTTGCTATGAATGATTTTGGTTTAAGTTTGTAGCTGCAACTTGGTAGAATTTCAAAGTGTGGTGGAGTTGGGTGAGTAAAGAAAAGAAAAGAGAGAGCTGGAGTGAAGTATGCAACGTGAGAGAAGAGTCTGAAGAAGAGGGGAGAAGGTGTTATATAAGCATGAGTAGTAGTTAACTTGGAAGGTTTTGATTGGCCTCAAAACATAAGGCTGAGTTTCAGCCAACCTTGCTCTCTTTTTGTGACCAAACTGCTCTCCACGTCGTCCTCTTTGTGTGGTAGAATTGCTCTCCACGTCGCCTAAATTGGGACTAGTTTCCAGTATATTCTGGAAATGGAATCGGAACTCGTACTCTTTATAAAGTCGGAACTCGTGAACATCCTGCATATGAAGTCGGAACTCGGGAAACGTATCCGGTTTATTCGAAACTTGAAAGCAAAGCCTGATGTGAAGCCAAGCACTTAAAGTCAGAAGTCATGAATTCTCGATATCGGAACTCGGGAGGATAGAGAAATGAGGGCTCTTGGTATTGAACTCGAGATCGGAACTCGTGAAAATTTGACTCGGACTTGGAGACAAGTTCAAAAATTTGATCTCGCGTCCATTCCTGTCCGATAAAATCGGACATTGGATTTAGTGTTAAGTCGGAAATCTTAAGATCGGAAATTGGAAACATCAGCCACATGAAATGAAATCGGAAATCAGAATTTATACTGATGAGGTCGAAGTTCATACACACTTACACAAAGGTCGGAAATCGGAAAATGCAAGGCAATCCGTTTAAGCCTTCCTAAGGTCGGAAATCGAAATTTTAAAAAATGCACTGAGATCAGAAATCGGAAATCATATCTGTCCAGCCTTGACGATGAAGCCGGATGCCGGAATCCTGATGGGCTCGGAAGTCGGAAGTCTTGGACGTTACATGCATGACATTTAATAACAAGCCATAATATAAAAAGTCATATACTTAATACATAATACAATAATAATGTAACAAACCATAATAAACCCTAAACTAAATAAGTCAAACACTTAATTTAACAAACCTCAATAGAAGATGGACCAAATAAGTCATACACTTAACAACCTATAATAAAAATAAACTAAATAGGTCATACACACATTAATTATACTAATAAGGATTATCTTTATATACCATTTGCTTCAAAAAACCAATCTTTAGATCTTCATCAGGAATCTCATAAAATATCTGTCTTGCATCTTTCTTCATTAGTATCTCACAACACCTAGCATAAAAATCAGTATTCTTCATGACTGGTTTCAACTTATGAAGCTCAACTATTGCTACACCAATACTATAAGGATCTTCCTTCTTTGCAATAATAGCAACAGCATGAGACTCAACTGCAGAAGTCATAGATTTAAAGTGTTCTCCTATAATGGTGGCATTATCCATTTTACCCTTTCTTGCCATTTCCTCTTCCCTTTTTCTTTTTTGTCGACTCTTTGCACTCCCTGCACCTTGAAAGGTGTTTATATTAATGATTCCAACTCTTACACTATACTCGCTTAAATCAACATCTATAGTTGGATCATTACTATCTCCAGAAACTTCATTTTTATCGAAACCAACACTCTCAAACCCTTCATTATTTTGGTCATATTCATCATACTCATCTAGCAAGTCTTTGGTTGAAGGTGCCTAAGCAAACTCACATGTGGCTATTTTATCTTTAAAAAGATATGTCAATTCACGTGCATATGGTAGTCCCTCATGGCGGTACTTACCACAAGCAGGATTTTCCTGCACGAAAATAAATTTTGATTACTTCAAATGAAATAAAAGATTGATTGAAATTGCTAAAAAATATTTAAACAATGATAATATATGCTTACCAGTTCCTTTGCATCCCACCAATCTGAACATGCAATAAAAGTGTCTTTCTCATTATCCCACCCTAATCCAGTTGTATGTTGAAATAGATTGTACCACATAATCAATTCTTTTCTTAGATTATCCCACTTATTTCTCAACTGTACTCTATTTTAATTTCTCCCACTAGTAGTACGAAATCGGTCAATTGCATCTCTCCAACCTTTTTTCGATAATGTACGCTCACTGTGTTCATCTTTTGTCACTTGTTCTAAACAAGCATCAATAAACAACTTTGTTGTTGTCCAATCCCAAATGGCCTTTGATTTTGGCCCATGATTTTGATCATTAGGGGAGAAATCTTAGGACAGTGCTTTTCCCTTGGACTGATTATTCATTTTAATTAGTTTAGGATTTGACATCCTACCTTATATACACATAAAAAAATCATAATTTAATCATATAAATGTGAAAAAAAGGGAAAACCTAATAATTTTGAATTTTGATTGTAATTTTTTGACAAGTTGTAGTTCAATGCTTCGTATAACTTGAAAAGTAAATAACAAAACAAAGAACCAATGACAACAAAGTAGAGCAATAAACAACATCAACACATAAGAAAAACAAAGACTAACTTTTTGGATTATGATTTGCAAACTTTTTTTCCATGTAATTTATACATTAAATCCTTAATTAGCCTAGGATAGAGCAGAAGCAAAACCCCAGAATCAAAAGAGCCTAGCAACTCCAATACAATTTTACGCCACTCAATCAGTTTTACAAAAATTGTCAAACAATGTCAAAAAGGCAAAACCTTGGAATTAGAAGCAACAGAAGCAAAAATTGAACAAAATTACAACAGAAGCAAAACCTCATAATTAGAAGAGCAACAAAAACAACTCCAAAACAATTTTGCTTCGCTCCAATTAGTTTTACACAAATTGTCAAACAATGTCAAAATGGCAAAATGTTAGAATCAAAGTAATAGAAGCTAAAATTGAAAAACATTACAACAAAAGAAAAACATCAAAATGAGAAAAGCAATAGAAACAACTTCAAAACAATTTTACTCCACTCCAATCAGTTTTACACAAATTGTCAAACAATGTCAAAATGGCAAAACATCAGAGTCAAAGCAACAAAAGGTAAAATTGAACAACATTATAATAAAAGCAAAACCTCAGAATGAGAAAAAGCAATAGAAATAATAGAGCAATGATGATACGGCCATAAGCGAGATCAAAACGGTAGTAACCGAGGATGACACGGCAGTGAGCAAGATTAGAAGCAACATAATACAAGAGAGAATTGGGATTTAGGGTTTTTGATTGAAGAACACAAGAGCAACAGAATTAGAAGCCGTGATAAGTCTTCCGATGATGCTGTTTGAAGGCAGTGCAGAGAGTGAAGGTGATGAGAGTGAAGGTGTTGTTAGTGAAGGCAGTGCAAAGAGCCGTTGGGGTGGTTGGGGATTGTGTTTTGAAGGTAGTTAGATAATTTTAGGGTATCAATATCTTTCCCCAAAATGAGAAGTAGGTCTGCCTTTTCTTCCGCTGGAAGGCCTTTTACTTACTAAAAAAAGATGTTAGTAACCAAGAAGTTAAACCAAACACTAGCCAATACTGTATAAAGTCATTTTACTACCAGTAGAAGGCCTTTTAATGGAAGCAAACTCTCATCCAAATGTGCTTTAAGCAATTTGGACCAAAACGTGAGAAAACAAAGTTAGGTTTTTTTCGACAAAAAACACATAGGCTGACTCATGGACATCCTTAGTCTGAGCCCAATAGTGATAGGGGCTTTTAGTAGAGGCTAACTTTTGGTGACGGAACCATTACCCCATTCAATAAGGTTTATTCTCTCGTGCTTCAAGAGGAAAGACAAAAGAATGTTGGCAATTCAACACTTTCTACTTATTTATAGATGGCATTTGTGGCTAAGAATACCGATGTTAAGTTCAAGAATTAGAAGAAAAATCATCCTCTTTGCACTCATTGTGGCATTAGTACCCACACTGTGGTTTAGCGTTTTAAACTTCACTAAGGTACAATACCAAGTCCAAGCTTGCCTCCTCTACTTTGGGTGATGGCATTATTTCTGTACCTACATCAAAAGCAAAATCTTTATTAAGGCCCATCAAGAACTATTGAACATGCATGTTCTTTTTGAAGACGATCAAGAAGTGGTCACAAACTGCCACAGGTTCATGTTGATAAAGGCCTATGATCATTCATTTCTTCTCACAATGCCTTAAGCTTTGTAAAATACTGACTTATAGTTAATTGTCATTGATTAAGACTCAGCATTTCGCTCTTAATCCGAAACAATCTATGACCATTGTGTTGTTGAAAAAGATCTTTGAGAACATATTTTAGCATTCGAATGGTAATACACTATGGTAGGGAGAATTTCTTTAGAAATAGTATTCAAAAGCCAAGAAATTATCACTTTATTACTTTTCAACCAACCTTAATAATGCACTTGGCCAAGATCCATGTTAGAAGCTAGAATTGATCCATTGACAAACCCATACTATATACTTATTATTGACAGATAATGTCATTCTCATTGCTTGACTCCAAGATGCATAATTGTCACCATTCAATTGCTATGACACGAGCACCAAACTTAAACTTTCATAATGGTGAAAGTAGAAATGACTTGCAAGGTCTTCAATGGCTAGTGGCATGGTGAAGAGAAGGAAAAGAACCTTATGGGCAAGAAAAATGAGAGAAACTTGTGAAGCAAGAATGAAGAGAGAAAGTATGGAATGACAAGAAGAATACTATACTTCTGATACCATATCACAATATGAAATGAGTGAAAACTGAATCTAATTGATTGAATTAATTTAATGAGGATTATATACATCAGTATAGGTTCACTATACCCAATGCTAGTGTTGATTGTATCAAATACCTTCTATCTAACTAACTTCAATAATAGAGAGGTACATAACTAACTAACTACCAATTACACCACTAATCCCATCACATGTTTACTAATTACATCATGTGTATTACCTTTTAAGAATAAACAAGCTCAACAATTTAAATAATGGAAACAAAATTAAGAATTGCAGTTTGTTGGTGTTGGATGAAAAATGCAATCGGCTAAATCTCTTAGAAGAAACTTATCTGAAAAGCAAACTCCCAAAGATTACCAATGTTCAGACGATTAATGCCAAGGAGGATACTTTGCTCTTTAGCAAATAGACTCCTCAAATGGTTCACGAGAGCAAACCTTTGAGCAAGATTGGTCAATGAAGAATTGAATAGAAACTTGAACTTTTATTAATCAACCAATGAGTTCATACAAAGCCTTAAAGATGAATAATGAAGCTAAAGAAATAACATAAAGCTAAAAGTAAATGGAATAAAGAGAAATAAAAGTTGATAATTAAAATGACATGATGTGTGTTGATCTGAGTGATGATCTTTCCTTTGTGCATGAGCCTTTTATAAGCTTCCTAAAATTTCACCACTTTCTTAAGTCATGTACATAATGGCCTTCGGCTTAATCCCCTTGTGCCCATGTTCTTGATAGTGGTAACCGTTGCTCTTTCAACTCATCAGTTTCCAACTACTTTCCTTTCTTAGCCATTGGGCTTATCTACTTCCTTCAGCTGAATCTTCTTCTTCAGCTAATGCTTCTTTCTTGGTCCCATCTACCATGCCTCAACTGATAAAGACTAATGTTTTGTTAGGCCCAATTCTAATTTTCTTTTAGGCCCAACTTCTTATCACTTGCTAGCCCATAATCATTTTTCAGTGCCAACATATGCCCCCAATACAATACCTAGCAAACGATTAACTATTGAGCTGGGTATTGTATTTAAACCCCTTGTTTTTTACCGTTACTATTCACTGATTGCTTTCTTTTATGATCCCTTTTCTTCTCCATCAATCTCTCAACTCTTTCTTTTAAAACCCTTAGCTTTTTCAGTCATTCCCTTTAATGTCTTCTGAATATTCTAATTCCAGAGAACCCTTCCAGCTCTGCTATTCATACTCTATCCAAGAGCTCTTCTTCTTCAAGCTCTGAAAGTTCTTTCATCTGTTTATCAGCCGATTCCCTAAACCCATCAGCTAACAGACTTCAAGAATCTGTTCATGCTTTAAAAGTTCTAGCTGGCAAGCTAACTTCGACTCAAATGGCTTCGTCATCTCGCCCAGTTAGGGATTCTTCTTCAGAAGATGAACCTAGTGCAGATACTCTGATTGCACACGATGCTAATCACGGTTCATACATTTTGGGTCCTTTGTGTACTGAACCCCCCTCTATTCTCCCATATCACAAAATCATTCATTCTTCCAGACAAATTCAGTCTCCCAATCATTGTTGATTGGTTTTCTATATCTTTCCGTCCTAAAGAGCTTCTCAGCTGGCCTAAACTTTCTTCAGAATATGAAGAATGGCTCAATAGAGTCTCAAAGCAATGGAAAGTTGAACTGAAGCACTGGGGAATTTATGACATGATTATGCTCTTCAAACTCAGCTTTTCCCCAAACATTGATATGTTCGTGGCTCTCATAGGTTTTTGGAATACGGCTATTAATGCTTTTGTTTTTCCATTTGGTATCATGTCTCCCTCTCTTTCTGACGTTGATGTTATGTTGGGGCTATCAGTTATTGGCAAGGACATCCCTAACCTGTATGAAGAGAGATTTGAAGACCTCAGCTGCCCTATCTCTAAGGAAAACTCCTCTTATGGCAAGTTCACGGAAGAGCATAGGCGGGAATGAGGTGTTACAAGTACTACAGAGCGAAATGCTTTTATTTTCTTCTAGCTCTGTAAATTTTTTCTTTGCAGTAAATCACTTTCCATGGTCAACGAACTTTCTTATTATGTCCCGGCTATCATATATGGTCAGCCAATGAACTTGGGAGCTCTATTTCTATCTTCCTTCTATGAAGGCATGAAAATGTGGGTGGACTAGCTGAAATCTCGAGACACCAAAGCCATTCCAGGTCCTATATGGTTCCTGTTCCTGTGGATTACTGAGTACTTTTGGAAATTCTATCGCGACTGCTCTATCTCCACAGAATCAATCCCAGATGCTCCTACTTACAATCTTCGTTACAAGACTGTGCCTATTCTAACCTTTTCTGCTTTTCAACTGGCTGATCTACTCTTTAAGATGCCTCCTCGGCTGTATCTAGAGGTCTATCTTTTCATTTACCACTCCTATGGGCCATATTGGGTTCAAATAGATTTAATTTCTACCTCAGATGACGAAGTAGGAGAAACAATTCCTTACTAGAGCAATGCTTTAACTAGCCGAGACTTGCTAAATAGGGTTCGTCCCAATGCTCGTTCTAATAAGATATCAGCCAAGCCATACAATCTAAACTGTTTTGCTCAGCAATTTGGATTGATCCAAGGCGTTCTTGCTCCTTACCCTTCTGTGGTGACCACTGACACAAGGCCTGCACTTCTAACCTTTGAGCTAAAATAATTAATGACCACCAATGCTAACAAGCTGAGTCTATTTCAATTCCAGCCTTTCATTCCCCAGCATGGAACTTCCTTAGAGTATGCAGATTGGTGGAGGTCTGTGTATACCAGAGCTTTTCCTCACCCTCCTTATCATTATCTATCAAAGCTCATTAGTGGCAGCCAAAGCATGCTTGCTCATCCTCCTCGGCCAGCCACTACCTAGGCCCTTCCATCAGCTAGCACCCAGCCTTCAGCCAAAACCATGCCTCCTACCATTCAGGGTAAGCATACCCAATCTTTATGTTATTTGAGCCATTTTCCTTCGTATACTTATCTTATCATCTATATGAAATACAGGGTTATAAATTATAGATGTTGATACTCATGTTCCAACCCAGCCGCTCCATAGAACTCCAGTGAGGAAAAGTCCTAAGAACCTTATCTTGGCTATCCTTCTTAGGATTGCCATTCCAGCCGTAGCTGCTTCAAGAGACACTTCCTCGCTAAGAGTATACAACTTTCTTTTATTCTTAGTAGCATGTTTGTTCCTAGTTTGATATATACTTGCATGCTTACAGAAAGATAAAAGAAGTAAGAAAAAAGTCTGAGTTGAACTCTCCTTCTCCTCGTCCACCTAGGTCCATAGCCATGTCCTCGAAAAGGAAGGCTATCATAGCAGATTCTGAGGAGGAAAAAGAAGAAGAAGACGAAGAACGTCCTTTAAAGAGGCAGCCTAGAAGTATTCCCTGGCCTCAGCCTCAATCAGCTCCTACTTCAGCTGATCCTCAAGATCAAGCATTATAGCCTAAGCCGGATGAGCCTGCCGCAACCAATCCTACTGTCCAATCTCCTAATGTTAACATGGGAGTGTTAACAAGTCCTTCGGCTGACATAGACTTACTGGCTAGTTGTCCTATCATCTAGTTGAGTAGTCCAGCAGCAGAAACTTAGGAAACCGGTAGCTTGCCACACTAAAGAGTTATACCTTCTACTTCTCCGGTCTTAATTCTTGATGAGGAACTAGAGGCTTGCTTCAATTCGTCCATCACTCAACCTCCAACAGACAGCTCGTCGCCTATTCATCAACATTTGCAGATAATTGAAAAAGATTTGCAAAAATCATTCTCTCTTGATCTTGCCACATCAGCTATATTAGAGCAATCATTATTGAAGGTTTCTGAGGCTTCAGATCTTGATATATCTACTTCACTGAAGTAGGTATGCACTGACATTGTCCTCACTATTTCGGATACCATGTCTAACTTCAATAGGTTCAAGGCTCGCTGAGATGACAGCCTTCAAGCATTAGAAGAACCGGTGTCCCTTAAAACTCAGAAACATAACTTCTTAACTCAATGTCAAGCTGTGAAGTCTAGTCGAGACCAACATCAGCGACGGCAATCTCAGCTGACTAATCGAATTGAATCAATTCTTCTGAGATAACCAAGCTGCGAGCAGAGTTAGGAATCTTGGAGCCTGGGTTAGTTGACGTGACTACTTAGATCAAAGCCGAAGATGCCCAACGACTTCGGCTCTATTCCCAAGCTAAAGCCTTGGATCACAAGATTATCCCTCTGGTTGAGAAGCAAAAGCCATTGGAACATGCAGTGAGTAGAAGTAATAAAGGCTTAGCCGAGGTTAAGTCTTCATGGACCTCTCTATTTTAGAAATTCCAAGAAGCTTGGTTGCTTCCTACTGCAGGTAAATTCCTGACCTCTCTTATTTAGTCCTTCTGCGTCTCACAATTTCTCGACTAGTCTAATATTTCTCCATATTTTGCGCAGAAATTTCCCTACCTTCTATTTTATCCTCGATTCCTTTCGCAAGTGAAGCATCTACTCTTCCTACTCCAGAATTAAGGACTGAAGATCTTCAATATAATATCTTGGTTGCTATTGATGAGGCTGTAACAAAACTCTTGGAGGAAGAATTATCTGCAGAGGCGGCTGCCAAATCTACTATGGCTTAATCGGCTGAAGCAAGGGAGCAAGTCGAATCAACCAACGCAGAAGGCCAACCTGCCGATGCTGCTCCTACAAATCCTTCATTTAGGCTAGAATATTACTTTTTTTGTTTGCATTAAAATTTGGAGCCAAATAGCTAGCTTGTGGTTATTAATTTTGAATACTTTAATCATTTGGAAATCGATTCCCAAATAGATGGATAATATTTCTTCAAAAATTTCCCATTGATGCTCTTAGTTAATTCTTTTCCTTGCATGCTACCCAATCTATACACTCCCCCATATATAACTTGGCTAATGATGTAAGGACCTTCCTAATTTGGAGACCATTTGCTGAATCTAGGATTTTTAGTTCCAATAGGCAATATCGCCTTCCACACAATATCTCCCTCAGCAAATTGTTTTCTCTTCACCTTCTTATTGTAAGACTTTGCAACCTTTTCTTCATTCAGCTTAATGTTCTCTACGGTCATGATTTTGTCATCATCAGCTGACTCCAACTCTTGGAAAATGGCCTAAGAGCACTCTTCAGGTTGTAATCCAGCTTGTTGTGCTATTCTCAATGATTTAACATTTATCTCCATAGGTAAAGCATCATCTTGGCCAAAGGTCAGTCTAAAAGGAGTCAAATCTGTAGCCTTATTCTTTGCATTTCTATAAGCCCAAAGAACCATGGATAATGCTTCGTGCCACTTTCTCGGCTGATCTTCAACAGTTCTTTTAAGACCTTGTTAGTTGCCTCGGCTTGACCATTAGCTTGTGCATAATAGGGTGATGAATGAATGAGTTTAATTCCATAATCCTGCATAAACGCTTTCACCTTATCCCTTGTAAACATTGTGCCTTGGTCAGCCATTATGGTTTCTGGAATGCCAAACCAATGTATAATTTGCCTCTCAATGAATCTTATCACATCAGTTTGTGATACACTTGTCATCGGCTGAGCCTCCACCCATTTTATGAAGTAGTTAGTGGCAACTATAATGAAAATGTGCATTTTAGAAGATGGAGGATATATCTTGCCTATGAGGTCTATTGCCCAACCCCTAAATGGCCAAGATTTGACAATGGCATACAACTTCTCGGCTGACACACTCTGTATAGGTCCATGGAGCTGACAGCCTTCACACCCTTTAGCATAGGTAAAGCAATCGATTGTAATAGTTAGCCAATAGTACCCATATCGTTAGATTAGCCATTTCATATTCGAGATAGATTTGTGAGTGCCACACATGCCTTCATGGACTTCTTCCATCACTTTTAGAGCTTCATCTTTGTTTAGACATTTGAGCAATACCCCTTCTTGACTTCTTCTGAATAACCCACTATCAATCAGTACATACTTTAACGCTTTCTGTTTAAGTTTATAATCTACCTAAGCCAATGGGTTAGCCAAATATTGGATCAACTCTTGCCTCTAATTGGTTGATGTCCTTAGCTGATGATCACTTACCAATGCCTTTCCATTTTCAATAATATTGATATTTGATATCATAAACTTGTATCCAGAAGCATGTTGTGCTAAGTCATTTGCTATTTCATTTGACGTCCTAGGCACTTGTGATATTATGACATCGGCAAAATATTCCAATAAGGTTTGGGCTTCTTCCAAATATCCTTCCAATGTTGGGGTTGTTGCACCTATACTTTCCCAATAATTGGTTGATCACCAACTATGAATCTCTCACAATCTGCACAACCTTTACATCCAAAGACTTGAGTAGTTTTAAGCTAATTATGAGGGCTTCATACTTTGCTTGGTTATTGGAACACTAGACATCTAACCGATACGTAAACTTCTTATTTACTCTCTCAGGACTAGTAATTACCACTCATGCACTAACTCTTTTTTGATGTTTTGAACCATCAAAAGGTAGAGTCCACGGTTTAATCTGTACATAACCTTGACACTGGACTAATGGGTTCTATACTTCTACACATGGATGTTATGCTAAGAAATCGGCTAACACTGGTCCCTTCATGGCCATCAACAACACATATTTTAAAGCAAATGCATTCAGTTTAATGGCCCATTTCATCAACCTTCCTTGAAGGATTGGCTGGTTTAATAAATACTTCACTATATCTATTTTACAAACTATCAACACCTCCCTAGGCAATAGATAATACTCCAATTTTGTACATGCATGGAATAGTGGTAAACACAATTTCTCTATTGGAGTGTACCTAGTTTTGGCATTATTTAGCAGCCTTCTCAAATAGTAAATAGCCCGCTTGGTTCCATCCTCTGATTCTTGAGCTAGCAAGCTTCTGATAGAGTCCTCAATAGCTGATATATATAACTTGAGAGGCCTTCCAAAATACTGGTGGTGCTAGCACCGAAGGTGTTGCTAAGCAATTCTTAATTTGTTTAAAAGCATCTTATTTTTTACTACCCTAAATGAATTCCTCCGCTTGCTTAAGCCTTACCAAAGGTGAAAAGGCCTTAAGTTAGCAATAAATCTCCTCATGAAGTTTATCTTACCTATTAAACTTTGCAATTCTTTCTTATTCCTTGGAGGCCTAGCTTCCAATACAGCTTTCACTTTGTTCTTGTCCACTTCAATTCCTTTTTGGTGGACTAAGAATCCGAGGAAGTTCCTAGCTGAGACCCCAAATGCACACTTGACAGGATTCATCTTAAGCGAATGCTTCCTTATTCTGAGGAATGCTTGTTCTAAGTTAACCAAGTGGTTTTGGAAATCGGCTGACTTCACCACTGCACCATCGATATAAACCTCCAAACATTTTCCAATCAAATCATGAAATATCATATTCATTGCCCTTTGATAAGTAGCCCTGGCATTCTTGAGACCAAATCACATGACCACCCACTCAAAAATACCAATGGCTCTTGGGAACGAAATGTAGTTTTATGCACATTTTCATCAGCTAAATAGATTTGATTGTACCCATAATAACCATCCATAAAGGATAAAATTCCATTATTTGTTGCGTCATCAACTAACATGTCCACAATAGGTGTAACATATTTATCCTTACGGGTAGCTAAATTTAAATTACAAAAATATATACAAATCCTAATTTGGCCATTCTTCTTAATTACAGGAACAATATTTGAAAGCCATCGTACATATCTAGCAGTTCTAATAAAACCTGCTTTCAACAATCTCTCTATTTCCTGCTTTATCTTTGGCATCAACTCTGGATTAAATCTTCTGGATGGTTGCTTGAATAGTCTAAAACCATCTTTGATAGGCAAACGGTGCTCAACTAATTACCTAGACAATCCAGGTATTTCATGGTAATACCATGCAAAATAATCTTTATACTTGGTTATCAGCTGAACTAATTGATCTCGCTCATCTTGGCGAAGTAAGCCACTAATCTTAGTCATCCTCGGCTCATTAAGAATCCCAAGGTTAACTTTGATTAAGGGGTCTTAGGCTTCAAAACTTGGAATTTCTCTCTTGATAGGGGACACAAACAAATATGTTGCTTAATCTTCTCTCCTTGCTGCTGAAACAAAAAATCTTCAAGTCTTGCCTCGGCTAAATGTAGGGCTAGCCGTTGCAGGACATCCTTTTGTCACTACTTCATAGCTCTTCATTGACGGATTCTAGTTTAGGTCGTGTCTCAGCCTTTACTGCAATTTCAAACCTATCCAATGACAGGTCAAATGACTTGACAAAGTTTAGTTGGACATCTTCAGGCCAAGAAATAGGCTTAATCTTTGAAGAATAGAGCATGGCATCTTACATCCTTACATCATTTGTGAAAGGGAATGGGTCTGCATTCACTACTTCAACTTGGTCTCCATTCCAAAATTGAAGCTGTTGGTGGTGTGTGGAAGGCACACATTGGTTAAAATGAATCCACTCTCTACCTAATAAGATAGTATATCTTGGTCTGCCATCTATCACAAAGAACAATGTGTTAGTTGTCTTGGACCCTACTATGAGCTCGGTAATAATGAAACCCAATGCCAGAGTCCAATAAAGTTGGACATAGCAATATTAGTTTTCTTGAGGTCTTTATGGCTTTTCCCAAGCTTCTCAACCATACTGTAAGGCATCACATTAAACACAACTCTTTCATCAACCAAAACTCTGCTAATAGGCTTCCTGTTCATATGAGCTGAGATATAGAGAGGCTTAAGGTGTCTAGCTTCGATCCACTTCTCAAATTTTATCTCCCATGGCGCTGCTAGTACCAAAGCTTTACACTTGGCTTCATCTACCATTATGTCTCCCTCCAAGTACCAAAAGTTACCATCTTGATTGGCAAACTCCATAGGACTAATCCCCACTGTAGCTATAGCAATTGAGCCATTCTAGAGCTCATTTGATAGGTCATCATTATTTAGCATATCACCCAACAAATTTTTTGAATAATCACTTTTTATTTCCATATTGAAACCTTGATTGGTGAAATTTACAACCTGAATAGCATCCTAGGTACCTCCCAAAGGCCATGTTATTGGCTAGAATTCAGGGGTATAATACATTACCTCGACTACCTTAACATCGGTAAAAATGGTTTTTGGTCTGCACTACTTTTAATTTGTCCTAATTCCAAGACATCAACTGTTGATGTAAGGTAGATAGGACACACATATTGGAGTGAATCTAATCTCTTCCTAACAGCAAAGAGCATCCTAGCTTGGCATCCACAACAAAAAATACCATGGTGGATGTTTTATTTCCTACAGTTAATTCAGCAATGTAAAATCCTAGGGTATCTGTGCTCTCCGCTATAAAGTTTATCATCTTCGTGTTAGTCTCTTTGAGGTCCTTCTGAGACTTACCCAATTTCTTTTGGATTTCCCCAGGCATAACATTCATGATGGCACACCCATCAATCAACACTCGGCTGATAGGCCTTCCATCAATATGTGCCCTTATGTAAAGTGGCTTTAAATGTCTTGCTAGCCAAGGTCTTTCGAACTTAATGACTCCTTCTGTGTTATCCTTTTCTTTTTTTCTTTCTTGCTGACTTTCTATTGCATCTATCTCATCGACTAAAGTAGCCCATGCAGCTTCTTCAGCCATGATGTCACCATCTAGCTGTACCGAATGATTCTCTTTTACAGCAAATTCGACAGGCAGAAACCCTATGGTAGCTGCTAAATTCATTTCATTTTGCAGATCATCAGTCAAAATGAGCAAATCATCATCATTGAGAATTTGATCAATCAAACTCTCTGATAATTCTGTTTTTGGAATCTGTATTCTCTTGGCTAATGTCTCAGCTATTTGAACATTATTTAAGTCCTGAATCTGCCCTTGTTTTTCCTGCACGACTTCCGCTTTTGGACTAGCAACTTCTGCTATTTCCACCTATTTAGGTTGATTTGACATAGTCGTCAGGTTTTTCATTCGTCGGACAGACCTTTTCCTTTGTATTCTCTTTTTCTGAGTCCTTGTCAACTGAACAGGTTGTGGCTCAACTTGCTTTCCTTTACAATACTTATTCACGAACCATTCTCCTTTGTTAGACTCAACATTCGGCTTAATCATCCTTGCTTCCCTAGCCAATTCATCATTTCTTACTGTGACTCTTAGTGTGGACCTTCCTTCATTATAGTTTACTTCAACGACTCGCTTAGAGTCTCTAAGTATAGGATGATTTAAGATCTGTGAGACTTTCCTTTGCTCATACCATTCTTTTCTCGGCTGGTTTCTCTATTGAAGAAACTGTATTCTTTGGAATACATTCAGCCGAGGTTGTTCATATTGTCCTCTCCTCGGCTGATCCCTCTATTGAGGAAACTGTATTCTTTGGAATACACTTTGCCAAGGTTGTTCATAGTGCCCCGCAGTCTCTAAATTGCCCTGGAGCTTAGGTATCCATTCCTTCCTTTCCACTTTCCTGGATGCATCGTAGTTCATGGCTCTGGTTTTTTCCTTGACCACCACTGATTTTGGTCTCCATACTTGCTTAGAACATTGGACAGGCTGAGAAGATGAAACTTCTTTCTTAGTATGCTTGTTCTCTGCAGATATGGAAACCATATTAATAGTGGCTGAAGGAAATAAATTAGTGTCAATAGTCATACCATCTCCTTTTTTATCTGCAAGTTTGAACCTTCCTTCTTTCAAGGCTTTTTGAATCACATTATGAAAAACTGTACAGTTATTCATATAATGCGAGTATGAATTATGCCACTTACAGTATTTCAAATTTTGAATTTGATCCGTTGGAGATAACTTATGCCCTTCTAGAAGCTTGATCTGTTTATTTTTTACTAAGAAGTCAAAGATATGATCTGCTTTTGCAATATAAAACAAATATGCTTCCTTTTCCTCTTTTTTGACCTTTTTTTTTCCTTTTGACAGGAGTAAGAGCAGGACAAGTGTATGGCTTGCCCCCCAGCAATTTGGCTGTCATAATTTCTCCTTGCACTGCTCCTTCTTCATCGTTTCCTTCCTCATCGGCTGAGTCGCGTTCAACTATAGCCACCAACTGGGAACCTCTAGGCTTTGCTTTGTTAGACCTTTGTTTTCTTTCTCTATTATGAATTGTTCAACTTGAGTTGGTTTCCAAGAGAGCTGAGCCAAGTCGTAGTATTTAGAAACGATGAGCTTTTCTCTTAGCTGAGGTTTCATGTTATTCACAGCAATAGAGGCACATTTAGCATCTAATAATTGCACGTTGCATTTCCCTTTAATCTTTCTAAATCTTTCTAGAAACTCTATCACAGGCTTATTCGCTTGTTATTTGATTCCTAACAAATCAAGCACAGAAGCCTCTTTTTATGGCTTATAAAACCTATCATGGAATAATCGTTCCATATCAGCCTAGCTTTATATAGAGTTTGGGGGCAATGATGAGTACCAAGTGAATGCTACCCTAGTTAAGGATAAAAGGGGACAATTGTAGCCTTAGAAAGTTGTTTTGACTAGCCTCAGCACATTGAGCTATAAATCGGCTGATATGCTCCATAGTCGATTTGCTGTCCTCCCCAGAAAAATGTTGTAAAATCTAGAGTTCTAAAGCCTCTGGGGAATTAGACCCTATCCACCCATTTTGGGTAAGGTTTCCTATACACTGGCCTTTTCAATAGTTTCAATTGTACACCAAAATGCCTTCTTAGAGCCTCAGCGATCATGTTTAGATCAAGCAATTTAGGCACAGCTCCCCTCGGCTCAACACATGGCTGCGGCTAAACAGGTGCAACCTGCTAAATGACCCCTTGTTCGATTCCTTGAGGCATTCCATGCAGTGGTTGCATATATGGTGGAAGGTACATTGGCTGCTGATGTGCATTAAACGGTTGTAACCCATACATAGGAATTGGTGTACCCATAGGCTACAAACGACCTCGCCGATTGGGCAACATATCCTGCAATCGGCTAGGTATTAGCCCCTGAGTTATGAGTATTCCATTGCATATCTCCTTAAGGCCAATTACCTTGACCTATTGAATCAGTCGTAATGGGGTTGGTCAGGCTGTTCCTAGTTACTATTTAAGTTGCTACAATAAACTCCATTTCCTTAAGGGAGTCCTATATTCCCAAGGACATTAGAGGGTCAGATGCACTTGGCCTAATTGAGGCCTTGAATGCCTCCTAGCATAAGCCATTTCGTTAAAAGTTTTTGATGCACTTCCATGAGTAGTCTCAATTGAGTGGCCATGGATTTGTTGTAATTCCTTGTGCTGTTGCTGAAACAGCTGCATTTCATTTTGTACCATGGGCTTCACTATCTTAGCTAGTTGTTTTGACACTTCCTACATCAAATAATTTATCCCTGCTTCAATCTGTTGCCTTATGAAGGAAGTAGACATAATTAACAGCTGCCTCTCTTCGCGTCCAGTTTGCGTGGAGCGAGTCAGATCAGGAGAGGCTGCCGAAGTCCTCAGCAGCTAGGACATAACGGCTGTATTTGGTTGCTCTGAAGTCACATCTTAAGGTGTAGTCAAGGTAGCCACATACATAGCCGGTTGCCCCCCTTGCTTTCTACCTTACGGTAGAACTTGGATTTGGGTTTGTTAAACTCATGTTGATTACCTTCCCAGATCTCAAATTCATACGTCAAGTATGATCCAGGCCCAGAACAAAAAACTTTCGCTGACCTGATCCTGATGGTCACACCAGGCGTGCCAATTTTATGTTAGATGAAAAATGCAATTGACTAAATCTCTTAAAAGAAACTTATCCGAAAAGCAAACTCCCAAAGATTACCAATGTTCAGACAATTAATGCCAACGAGGGTACTTTGCTCATTAGTAAATGAACTCCTCAAATGACTCATGGGAGCAAGTCTTTGAGCAAGATCGGTCAACGAAAAATTAAATAGAAACTTGAACTTTCATTAATCAACCAATGAGTTCATACAAAGCTTTAAAGATGAACAATGAAGCTAAAGAAGTAACATAAAGCTAAAAGTAAATGGAATAAAGAGAAATAAAAGTTGATAATTGAAATGACATGATGTGTGTTGATCTAAGTGGTGATCTTTCCTTTGTGCACAAGCCTTTTATAAGCTTCCTAAAATTTCGCCACTTTCTCAAGTCATGCACATAATGGGCTGCAGCTTAATCCCCATATACCCATGTTCTTGATAGTGGTAACCGTTGCTCTTTCAAGTCATCAGTCTCCAACTACCTTTCTTTCTTGGCCATTGGACTTATCTACTTTCTTTAGCCCAATCTTTTTCTTCAGTTGATACTTCTTTCTTGGTCCCATCTACCATGCCTCAATTGATGAAGACTATTATTTTGTCAAGCCCAATTCCAATTTTCTTCTAGGCCCAATTTCTTATCACTTGCTAGCCCATAATCTTTTTCCAGTGCCAATAGTTGGATTTACCTTTCAGACAAAAAAGACAGGCATTTTCATCCACTTTGCACTAGTGCTGTCAAGTTCATTTTAAAATCATTTCAAGAAAAGATGGCTGAAAATTGTTTCAGTCATCAAAGAAGACGGTGGCGTTAGTGCTACAATTAAGTTGCCAGAATTCTGCACTGGGTCCCTACCACCAAATTTATCGTTTACGTTTTTTCGGAAGGTTCAGACTTACTTGACTGAGAAAAGTATCAAGAGCTTCTACAACAACAACACACACATCTTATTATGGCAAATAAGAAGGAAGTTACATCTCCTTTGTTACCTTTCTTTCAATTACCGAATTTCACTGTGTTGATGGACTCCTTATGTATAGCATCAAACATAAACTGAAAATCCCACACGTATAGTTTCATTCACAAATCTTATATAAAAGTTCTATGTTCAACGTAAAAGTTTTAAGATGCACGCAAGCGCATACTCCACCAAAAGAAATTAAGATATGAACCTTTTCGCCATTAAAGAAGATACAAACTTATAACCTATGAGTTTATCTAAAAAATTAAAGAAAAAAACAAGATCTCCTATTTTCCCTACACATATAGCATGCATAAAAAGTTCTTTAATTTATGTCTTTCGAGTATAACTTCAACTATAAAAGAAGAGAAATTCAATTGGGCAGGCATAAGTCCTACCTATAACCATTGAAATACTTCGTGTCTGTTCGGTTTTACATTAGAAATTTTTTAAAATCCTGATTGAACTTAGCACAGACATGTTTGTAATCAATTTTGACTTCAAAATTGATTCTAGCTCCTTTAACGTAAAAACATGAATATTTTGTTCTGTAGTGAATAAATATTCATTCAATTGTATTAAAAATATTATCATTTAAATATTATTAAAATAAATAAAATTAAATAATTTTTTAATTATTAAAATTATTTTTTTAGAAGTGATTTTGGTTTATAATGCTTAAAAAACTTTAATTGTAAGAGAATTTATTTCTCCATCAATTCGTTTATAGTTAATATTTTAACATTATTTTTTTTTATTCGTATTCTTTTTGTAATTACTTATAAACATGAAAAATGTTTTCGTTTTATGATGACTCTATCTATGATTGTCATTGTCCTTATAGTTGCATGATAAAGTTAGTACATACTCTTCCATTACTTGTATGTTTGTTAATCAGCTCATCCACAGGGATTGAATCATAAATCATTTAAGTAACATAACATCTCAAATAAAAATTTACAAGTAACTGCATAAATCTCAGTAAGTAAATTAACCACCATAGTGGTATATATTTACCTTAATTAATAGATTCATAGACAAAGATAAATTTATATTGGCTCAAATAATTATTTTTTGAAACAATTTCAACTATACTAATGTACCAAGAGTGTGTACTAACCAAACGGAATAACTAGGGAGACTGACTATCATAGATAAGCTTAAAATAATATTGTAATACTTTTTTAGGTTAAGACCCAATAAAAATAATTATAGAAATCACCAAATTTAAATATGATAGAGAAATTAGTGATAATTTATTTGGAAAGAATACGCCTCATCATAAATGATTACACCGGTTCATCTTCGAAAAGACACACCGCTTCATAAATGGTTGCTCCGTTTCATCTCATCTATGAAAGAACACACCTTATCATGAATGGTTACATTCTTTCATCTTCAAAAGGACACACTTAGTCATGAATGGTTACACCTTTTTATCTTCGAAAAGATATACCCTACCATGAATGCTATTTTTTTTTCAATTATTCAAAAAGGAGACTATATTGACTTGCACACTCAAAAGACACATCAAACCAATGAAGTTTGGCAAGGGTGGTTTATGTCAATTAGTTGGAAGCAGTTGACAAATGAAAGCCAAATGAAAACCGTGGTGTCATATCATAAGTCATCTATTATCTATTACTTGTTATAATATATAATTATAATATATTTTCTTCGTTTCAGAATATCTATTTAAAATAAAAAATATATAAAAATTAAGAAAAAAATTAATTTTAATAGTGACACAAAATTATATAAATGAATGAAATTATCTCTGTCTAAATAAATATACTTCAATTAATATAATTAATATTATAATTATTCTTTTTACATAGTTAATAGTCGGTTGATCTAACACATTCATAATTCTGATTATAATGATAGTGGATGATAATCAAATTAAAGATATAATTGAAAAAAAATTAATAATATCTTAATATTAAAAATAGACAAATATTTTAAATCTTAAAATATAAAAATTGAACAAATATTTTAAAACAGAGGGAGTATAATAATAGGATAGTGGCAAGAATTATTTTCCCACCTAAAGTTGCATTCGGGTTCGTTGACATTTGGCAATTGAACAAAATTCTAGATGGGAGAGTAATGGAGTGTTATTTTTGGAGAATCCCAAAAACAAGCAATTAATTGAATTATTGTTTAATATTTTACAAGTAGATAAGTAGCATCCCAAAAATTGAGAATTGATTTCAAATTAAATCAAATCATCACAGCTCCTAATCATTTAAATTATTGAAAGATTATTATTGGTGAAATTTTAATATTTAAATAACACTCCAATAGAAAATTGAGTCATTATCTTTGGTTTTTAACCTCGATCTCCTCACCTTATTTTTCGGTTAGTGGATTGAGTTATTATTGACTTGAGGGTTAATTTTGATTTTCTAATTATTATTAGATCTGATTTTCTAACATGCGAAGTAAATTATTTAATTTATTTTCCAGAAATATTCTTTCTTGAGAAATATTTCAGAGAAATATTTTTAAGGTATCTATATTGGAGGAATGTTCTTTCATATATAATAGAGAGTTGAATGGTCATTTAAGATTTTACAAGTAGACAATTAGAATGAAAATCACCGAAAATGGAGAATTGATTTCAAATCAAATCATACTTGATCCTAGATATAGAGGAATAAATTTACAAATTTGCATATCAAATCATTGAAATTAATGGTTATTTAAATATATAACTCTGATTTGCAAATTATTGCCGAAAAAAAAAATTTTAAATCAACAAAAGATCATGGCAAATTATAACTCTTGGTTATAGGTTACTGCCGTAAATATATTCGCAATCAGAGTTATTTCCTATAATTGCATTAAATATATTGTAAATCGCAACAAAAAATAAAGTCTGATGGCAAATTATTCCAAATTATAGGTTATTTCCAATAATAACTTTGATTTGCAAATTATTGCCATAAAAAAAATTCTAACTTATAATAGCAGATAGTGGCAAGAATTGTTTTCCCGCCTAAAGTTGCATTCTAGTTTTGTGACATTTGGCAATTGGACAAAATTCTGGACGGAAAAGTAATGGAGAGTTGTTTTCGTAGGGTCCAAAAAACAAACAATTAATTGAATGGTTATTTAATATTTTACAAGCATATAAATAGAGTGATAATCACCGAAAATTGAGAATTGATTTCAAATTATATCAAATCATTGCAGTTCCTAATCATTTAAATCATTGAAAGATTATTATCAACGAAAATTTAGTATTAAAATAACACTCCATTAGGAAATTGAGTTATTATCTTTGGTTTTTAACCTTGATCTCCTGACCTTAATTTTCAGTTAGTGGATTAACTTATTATTGACTTTAGGTTTAATTCTAATTTTCTAATTATTATTAGATCTAATTTTCTAACATATAAAGTAAATTATTTAATTTGCTTTTGAGAAATATTCTTTCTTGGAGAAATATTTCAAAGAAATATTTTTAAGGTATCTATTTTGGAGAAATATTCTTTCATATAACCAAAATAGTTTCCAAAAAATAGGGAATTGAATGGTTATTTAATATTTTACAAGTAGACAATTAGAATGATGGTTTCAACCTAAACTTTATTAAGAAATTCTGGGATGATTTTGAAGAAGATATTTGCAGCTTCATTTTTGATTTTTTTGAAATTGGTCACTTCCCTCCCGAGATTAATTTAACTTGGGAAGCGTTGATCCCAAAATTGATGAGGCAGTAGAAATTAAGGATTACCACCCTATTAGTATGGTTGGGTGTCTTTACAATCTTATTTCTAAAATTTTGGCAAATAGGATGAAATTGGTTATGCCAGGTTTGGTGGAAGAAACCCAATATGCATTTGTAAATGGTAGACAAATCCTAGATGGTGGCTTAATTGCAAACGAGGTTGTTTGGTGGCTGAAAAAAGCAAAGATAAGTGCTATCATGCTTAAGTTAGATTTCCAAAAGGCATATGATACTGTGAGGTGGAGCTTCTTAGACCATGTCCTTGATTGTATGGGATTCGGAAGTAAATGGAGGTCTTGGGTTGGCCACTATGTGATTACAGCCTCAATGTCTATTATGGTCAATGGCTTCCCATCTGCCCTATTTAAAATGAACCGAGGCTTACGACAAGGAGATCTGTTATCACCCTTTCTTTTTGTATTGGTGGGTGAGGTGTTTAACAAGTTGGTGGAGAAAGCTAAATGCTTAAATCTAGTGGAAGGTTTGAAAGTGGGCCGTGATGAAGTAGATATCTCTCACCTTCAGTTTGCAGATGATACACTTGGGTTGTGTCCCAAGAAGAAAGAGTATCTTATTAATTATAGAAGATTGTTGAACTGCTTCTCAATTATGTTTGGTCTGCAAATCAACTACAGTAAATCTACTTTAATCCATTTTAGGTGTGAAGAGTCTTGGGTGGATGATATTAAAAATGAGCTACACTGTTCTGTGGTACACTTGCATATAACTTACTTGGGAATCCCACTTGGCGCAAATCCCAAGTAGGTTTCGACTTGGAAACAAGTGGTGAATAAGATAGAAAGGAGACTAGCTTTATGGAAGGCTAAGCTATTATCAAGAGCAGATCGTCTAGTACTTATCAAGTCTATCCTCAATAACTTGTCGTTGTACTATCTGAGCATATTTAAAATGTCTAAGATAGTGGCCCTTAAAATTATCAAGTTGCAAAGGAGTTTTTTCTGGTTTTTAGATGCTAGGCAAAAGGGAATTGCTTTGGTTGACTGGATAACAATACAGAAATCGAAGGAATTGGGTGGGCTAGGTGTCGGAGATTTGGTCATCAAGAATGCAGCACTACTATTTAAATGGTGGTGGCATTTTTCTGATATTGGTTTGCTGTTGTGGAAGAGGGTAGTGTCCTCTAATCATGGTACAGTCCCTGGTGCCAGCTTATAATCAGTTTCAACTAGCCACCATAATAGCCTATGGAAATAGATTCTGGATTTCTCTAATTTTGATAGTTCATGTCAACGTATTATTCAACGAGGAATTTGGAAAAAAGTGGGTCGAGGCAATCAAACTAAATTCTGGGTAGATCTATGGATAGATGGTGGAATGTTAAAAATGAGATTCCCAAGACTTTTTTCTATCTCTGTACAGTAAGATTGTCTCATAGCTAAAATGGGCCAATGGCAAGACAACCTATGGCAGTGGAATTTTTTGTGGAGGAGAAATTTGTTTGCATGGGAGCAAGAGATGTTACATGATCTCTTGGAGCTTATCAGTCAATGTAGCTTTGTAGACGGCTTGGACGATTAGTTACTTCGGAAATTTGACACATCTGGAAATTTTTCTGTTAAATACTTCTCTATGCAAGTGGTTAGGGATGCTGCCTCGACTTTGGATGTTCACTCTCAAATCAAAATGGTCTGGAAGAAGCTTGCGTCCCCTTGTGTAGAGATCTTGGTTTGGCTCATTATGCTGGGACGCCTTAGCACTAAAGACAGACTTAGTAGGCTTAACTGCAACTCAGTATTGGACCAAGACTGTGTACTCTGTTGTGCTGACATTGAATCGGTGTCACATTTATTTTTCTCCTGTCCTTTGGCTTGGCTCCTATGGTACAGGTGTTTGCAATGATGGGGAATCTATTGGTGCTTACCAAATGAACCCATTATGTTTTTTAAAGCTTGGGAAGGTGCTCCTTATAGGGGATTTGAGAGAAAACTTTGGATATCTCTACTCTATGTTGTGCTTTGGACTATTTGGAGAATTAAGGAATAGGGTGATCTTCGAGCAATACAAGCCTAACTGGGAGTTCGAAGTTCATTTGATCAAGTCTGACTTGGCTATTGGACTAGAGGTTGGTGCCAGGGTCTCCCTTTCACAGCGGGTCAATTTGCCACAGATTTTGAGCAGATCAGGAAGTGGTGTGAAAATAATAATTTAAGGAAATAGGCAATACAATGCTTGGTGCAACTGCAAAGTAGGTTGCTGGTTATACTGGTGATTGGTTTGTCTGTAATTACAAGTTCAGATGACTATGGTGGTGCTTGGCTCCTTTGGCAACCAATCAATTTAATTGTTAATACAGGCTGATTTTGATGTGTGATATGCTATAGATTCTGGCTATATGATTGGGTTTCTCAGATTTCGATTGTTTGATTGTGATGGATTTTCAGAAGTAGGTGACAAATCAACCATGACAACAAATTGCAAAGAGTTATAGATGGGTGCTGCAGACTTCACAGTATAGTGGAAGACTTTTCTTTCCTAAGCTAGTTTGGTAGATATCTCTTTCGTGTTTTTTTTGGATAGATCTTGTTTTCTTCATTAATTGTTTATTTTGTATCTTTGTGTACTCTTGGTAGCTCCCTGGCAACTTTGTTGGGTTGAGCATACTCCAACTATCGAAAAAAAAGAAAGACAATTAGAATGATAAATCATCGAAAATGGAGAATTGATTTCAAATCAAAATCATACTTGATCCTAGATGTAGAGAAATAACTCTGATTTGCAAATTTGCAGATCAAATAATTGAAAATGGTTATTTAAATATATAACTCTGATTTGCAAATTTTTGCCCAAAAAAAATGTTTAAAATCAACAAAAGATCATGGCAAATCATAACTCTGAGTTATAGGTTATTGTCGTAAATATATTGTGAATCATAGTCATTTCCTATAATTGCTATAAATATTTTGCAAATCTCAAGAAAAAAATCAAGTATGACGGCAACTTATTGCAAATTATAGGTTATTTCCAATAATAACTCTGATTTACAAATTATTGTCGTAAAAAAAATTATAATATATAATACCAGGATAAGGGCAAGGGCTGTTTTCCCGCCTAAAGTTGCATTCTACTTTTGTGACATCTGACAATTGGACAAAATTCCGGACAAGAGAGTAATGGGGTGTTATTTTTGGAGAGTCTGAAAAACAAACAATTAATTGAATGGTTATTTAATTAGTATATTACAAGTAGATAAATAGAATAATAATAACTGAAAATTGAGAATTGATTTCAAATTAAATCAAATATTGCAATTCCTAATCATTTAAACTATTCAAAGATTATTATTAGTGAAAATTTAGTGTTAAAATAACACTCCCTCAGGAAATTGAGTTATTATCTTTGGATTTTAACCTTGATCTCCTCACCTTTTCAGTTAGTGGATTGACTTGAGAGTTAATTCTGATTTTTCTAATTGTTATTAGATCTCATTTTCTAACATGTGATGTAAATTATTTGATTTATTTTCAAGAAATATTCTTTTTTGGAGAAATATTCTTTCATATATCCAAAACTGTTTTCAAAAAATAGAAAATTAAATGGTTATTTAATATTTTACATGTAGACAATTAGAAAGATAATTTCCGAATATGGAGAATTGATTTCAAATCAAATCATAGTTGATTTAGATGTAGAGGATTAACTCTGATTTGCAAATTTGCATATCAAATCATTGAAAATGCTTATTTAAATATAAGTTTAATTGGGGTGCACTGATAGTGTAAAATTTTTTTATACTGTCATCCAATCAAAACATTCCATTTGCATGACCATTCAAATAGTGGGTGATTATATCAAGGACTTGTGTTGATGTGACAATATATGATTAGATGTCTATGTAAAAATTTTTTATATTGACAATATATTCAAATTAAATCCTTTAAATATATAATAACTCTGAATTGCAACTTATTGCCTAAAAAAAAAAAAATTAAAATCAACAAAAGATCAAGTCTGATGGCAAATTATAACTTTGAGTTATAGATTGTTACTGTAAATATATTGTGAATCAAAGATATTTCCTATAATTGCCGTAAATATGCTTAAATCTCAACAAAAGATGAAGTTTGATGGCAAGTTATTGCAAATTATAGGTTATTTCCAATAATAACTCTGATTTGAAATTATTGCCGTAAAAAAATTATAATATAAAATAGTAGGAATGTGGCAAGAATTGTTTTCCTGCTTAAAGTAGCATTCTAGTTTTTTGGCATTTGGCAATTGGACGAAATTCTAGATGGGAGAATAATGGAATGTTATTTTTGGAGCGTCCGAAAAACAGGCAATTAATTGAATGGTTATTTAATATTGCACAAGTAGATAAATAGAATGATAATAATTGAAAATTGAGAATTGATTTCAAATTAAATCAAATGATTAGAGTTCTTAATCATTTAAATCACTGAAATATTATTATCAGAAAAAAATTTAATATTAAAATAACTCTCCATCAGGAAATTGAGTTATTATCTTTGGATGCTAACCTTGATCTCCTCAAGTTAATTTTCGGTTAGTGGATTGATTTCTTATTGACTTGAGGGTTAATTCTAATTTTCTAACATTATTATTAGATCTAATTTTCTAACATGTGAAGTAAATTATTTAGTTTATTTTCGAGAAATACTCTTTCTTGGAGAAATATTTCAGGGAAATATTCTTAAGGTATCTATTCTGCAGAAAAATTCTTTCATATATTCAAAACAGTTTCCAAAAAATAAGGAATTGAATGGTTAACATTTCACAAGCAGACAATTAGAATGATAATCATCGAAAACGGTTATTTAAATATATAACTCTAATTTGCAAATTATTGCCTAAAAAGATTAAATAAACAAAAGATCAAGTTTGATGAAAAATTATAACTCTGAGTTATAGGTTATTGTCGTAAATATATTACGAATTAGAGTTATTTCCTATAATTGACATAAATAGATTGCAAATCTCAACAAAATATCAAGTCCGATGACAAATTATTGCAAATTATGGGTTATTTCCAATAATAACTCTGATCTGCAAATTATTGCAGTAAAAAAATTAAAATAAACAAAAGATCAAGTCTGATGGTATTTTATTGCAAATTATACGTTATTTTGACTAATAGCTCTGATTTGCAAATTATTACTGTAAAAAAATTAAAATAAATAAAAGATCAAGTCTTTCCTGCGATTTATAGAGGAATATATCGATCATATGAAAAAAAAAGGGCAATGGCTAAAATCAAACAGCGATTGATGGTGCTTAAACAAAATAGACAATGGCAGTGGCTGAACATTTAATGACATCAGTGCATTCCTATTTATATAAGAACCGTGATGCTTAAAACAGTTTAACGACCATGTTGCTAATCAAAGAATCACTATTTTTAATGCTTTACTCAAACTTTTTTTATTCCCTGCATCGCATGGCCACCGCACTAGATATAATTCACAAGCACGTAGTGGTGCTTTTGAAGAATATGGCAATGTTTTTCTTTTCTTTTCTTTTTTTAATTTGTAGATATGTACACATCGGTAACTCTGTTTTTCTACATTTTATCCATTCACTTAAAGCCTATTCCCAAAGGATACGATACTGCTTTGATTATGGGTAAAGAGCATAAATCCTCCTTGAGTTTTCTCAAAATAGCACTTAATCTCATTTTTAGTTCAAAGTTATACTTCACCCTATATTCTCACTTATTTAACTATAATTAACCCAAAATGTTTAAGAAAACAAAAAACTTAACCAACCTTAACTCACAAAGTCTCATTCTTCAGTCACTACTTATCCTCACCAGCCTTTGTTATACTCTTATTAAAAACTCACAAAAAAACAAGGTAAAACTCTTCCATCTTGCAATTTTCTTTATGTTCTCATTATTTAAGATATGCTATGATATGAAATTATATTAATTAAGTCCTACATGGAGTTTTAACTAGTTACACAGATAATTTGCTCTCTCATGATGAAAAAAAAAAAAGGATAATTCCCTCTTTTCTTCTCTCTTTTTATACAAATAGTTTATTTATTTCATCTACAGATAAATCAACTTTTTTCAAAACTAAACTGATCATTCAAAATTTACTATATCGCTATCATAATTCTCTGACTTTTCAATCAGATAATAAATATTAAAATTTCTTTCTAAAGATTACTTGTATTAGATTTTATAAAAATTATTTTAGCCTCCTTTATATGTTAAAATCATGAAATGTATTGTCTTTTTCTTTTTCTTTTTTTTAAGGAAAAAGCTAAAACATTAGAAAAATTGAATCTTCCACATTTTTAACAAATTTTAGGTATTTAAAATTTTGGATTAACCATAGTTAAGTAAATGATAATATTCCATTAAAATTTTCACATAATGGGGTTGAGTGCAATTTTTGAACAAAAATGAGGTTAAGTGTCATTTTAAGAAACTTCAAAAGAGGTTTGTGCTATTTATCTTATGATTATATAAAATTAGGAAGGAATTCATTTTGATGATTGGAAATCCAGATAGACTATAGCTATAAATGATAATATTATCACTCAATTCTCTACTTATATGCATAAAATCTCTTATTAGGTGATATTTCAATAGAATTTTACATTGATCAATTAAATATACATATAATTATTCTGGATTAGATAATTATATAAAGAGTTTAATTTAAATATATTAATTATTATAAAAAAATTATATAATCAATCAATTATATCTTTTTATTTATATAATTATTTAAGTAATAAATATAAAATTTAATCATATATTTATTAATATGATAAAATATAATTAAATAAAAAAATAAAAAAATTTACAATATCAACGTAAAACAAATTTTATTCTTATATAAATAAACACTTTTTCAATCAAATAAACACAAAAAAAAAAAGAGAAGATGGAAGAAAGCATAAACAAAACCAAATTTACAAATGTTCTCCCAATAAAGCATTGAAAAATCCATAGCGTGCATTTGCGAAAATGGTGCCGCGTAGCGGAGATGAATGGTGTGCTTGCATATTGCTTATGATATGTGACTGAAAATGAAAGGGCGTGTCACAATTTCTATGTCTGCAAAAGTTAAGTGCCAAAGGATTGGAAGCGAAAGGCAAGCAATGAGAGATCGACAAGTTGCTGGTTTCTGTACAACCTTTCACTGCCTGTTCCCCATTATTTGTCTCTGTCAATGGTCAATGTCACGATCACGGTCACTCATCAACTGTCCTTTAACCCCTACCAGAGTGAAAACCCCCTTCCCTGTAGCTATAGTAATAGACTGATAGTTTCTTTAGTCTCTTATTCCTCTTTCTTTCTTTCTTTCTTTTTCTTCGTTCTTTTTTTTATCTTTTAAAAAGAAAGAAAAACCTCAAGTTAAAGTTTGTGTAAAAGTTATTCTAGACAAGATTTTGCTCGTGCTATAATTTTGGAATTTTCCAATGAAAAACAAGGTGTACATTTCGGTATTCCCTCCGAAAGAGGGAAAATACTGTTATATTTTTTAAAGTTATGATTTATAATAAAAGTATAAGATTAATTTTTATATAATATTATTAATTAATAAAATTATATAAGAGCATCAAATTATAGTAGATAATTATATAATATAATTTAATATTTTTTTAATTTTATTAATTGATAATATAAAATTATTTTATATTATCAATATATATAAATTAAACTAAAAAATTATTTATTGGTCGATATGAAATAAGTTACAACATTAAAAACGTATAATAGGACAAAAATTTTGACAAAAATGAAAAGACAGGATGAAACAAAATTATGCTACAAAATTAAAACTTTTTTTTTTTGGGTCAAAATCATTTATATTCTCATACCAAAGACATATCCAAGATTTAAACGTGAGATTTTTGGTTAAGATAAGATAGTCCCTCTCAATTGACCTATGCGTTTACTGGCATAACTTTAATACTATTGATGTAACTTCCTTCTATTTAGGGTGTGTTTGACTTAGGGATAAAAATGAGAGGAAAATTTTCACGAATCATATTTATGTATAAAATATGAATGGAATTCATGAAAATTTACTTCTTATTTTTATTCTTAAACTAAACACACCCTTATTATCAATTTTTTATGTTAAACTGTAACTTTTGAATAATATTGTAGCATACTTCTCTTGGAGGGAGTTACAAAATAGATATCCTAAAATAAATAAGCTATTTTTTTTTGGTATAGCAGAAAAAGAAAGAAACGCTAAGACCTCAAATAAAACATTCCCTTTTAATCTTCTCGCAGCAATGGAAGAAGCTCTTGAGGAATCCTGTAACATCGTCATGTTACTTTGAACTCGAGCTCCTGTTTTTGCCAGGAAATCCGCACATGAATTAGTCTCTCAAAGGACATGCATTATGGTCACATTCCAGTCCCTACTAAGCCAATGCTTAATGTCCAAGACAATCGCTCTATACTAGTGATTCACCTCTGTCACGACCTAACCTAAGTCGTGACCAGCGCATAGGGACATGTCCCTAGCAAGCCTACTTTAGACTTTATTCTAATAGAAAATCGGGCAGAGTCTCCTTTGTATTTATGACTATTTCCAAATAAGGATCCTCGCCATTGCATAGAACACATAAACATGCAAACTCATTGGGGATCCAGGCATTCTCCGAATGCACCCCACAGCACACAAAATGAGAATTTAAATCATAATCACTTATAGAAAATATGTTTACATAACTATTCAAGAAGCTTAAATACATAATCATTGAGATTTAAACTAATTACATATAACAACATAAGACCCAACACAGGGAGGACCCTGCCTGTAGGTTAATGGAGCACTTCTAGAGATTTTACAATTAAACTTAGATGCTGAAACTTCTAATTAGCTGTGGAAATTTGAGCACAATCTCGCACCTATCTAAAAACATGGAAAGGAAGAAAGAGTGAGTCATACGACTCAGTGAAGGATAATATATCTATAACAAGGGTGGGACAAGCCGATGCACAACATTTGCAAAACAATAACTTTATAAATTTCTTAAAAAAAACCTCGTATCACATTTGCTATTGGAAATACTTCATCTATGTATGTCAAATACCATAAAATTTTTAGTAAACTTATATAATTCATTAAATCGCCTTTTTAATTCGATTGGATAATAACTTCATTACAAACATATATATATATATATATATATATATATATATATATATATATATATATATATATATATATATATATATATATATATATATATATGCATAATACTTTTAAATCTAGCTGAAATAAATCATAATAAAGCTTAAGGGAAGATCTTATTTCAGAAATAGCTGCCTAACTGGGTGGCCCTGTGGCCTAACTCCAGCAGTAAATAATAACTTCACGCCTATACGTGTCTATATATTCCGGACATGTCAGCCAAACATACCGGGCTAGCAATCACCCTGCTAGCTGGGTTACTCGAGGTGCACCAAGGCTAATGCTGTTGCCATTAGCAAACAGTTCTGCTATAGTTTCCTCCCCCTTGAAAACCCTTGCTCATTTCTAATTTGTTATCCTTAAAATTCCTTAATAACTTTACTCCAGACATCAAGTCTGGATTCTAAATACATTGCTTAAGCTTTTAAAATATTAACATTTCATAGTTCTCAACATATCAAACTTTTTTGTAGAAAAAACAAACATCAATGTGAAAATGATTCATAGAAATCAATATTAAGCTTTCTTCATAGAAATCTATAATTTCTAAACATCATATCAACTTCAAGCCTTTATATAGCTAACATCTAATAACTTGAAACCATATCTTTCTCTATCAAACTGTTCAAGTATTGAAATTCACCTTTAAGGTGCTTGTCCCACACACATACATAAGCATATATATACATAGAAAAGAGTAATATCTTTTATCTTTCAAGAATTCACTAAGGTCATCGTTAAAATGCTATTTCAATTTCTTTGATCTTTAATAACTTAAACCACAAACATACATTTATGAAATCATGGATATACATAAAACAAACTATAAATTATACATATACTTAAAACAAACTAGCTATAGATATGTTATCCACTCACAGCCTATGCTTGGAAAGGAAGAAGCTCAAACTCTACGATGCCTTAGAGCCGCCAAGAGATTCTGGAGAGCGTCTAACATGACAAATATAATTATTAGGCTCCTACAACATAACTATTTTAAGAATTTACTAGGATGAGCTCCATAAGGCAAAAACCCCCAATTTCTAGAACCCTAACCCTTCTTTCATAACCTTAAACATGGAATTCATGAAAAAACTAGCTAATCTATGGTCTAATAAGGAGGATTGAGCTCAATAATTACCTTAGAGAGCAGAGGAAGGTGGTGGAGCGTGAGGAGAGTGGTGGGTCTTTTCCCACCATCACTTTCTCTCACTAGAAGATAAGAGAGAAAGCTGCAAAGGGAGAATCAACCTCCAAAGCTTGGATAATGATGAGGAAATGATGGATTTTGATGGTAGATTGAGTAAAAATGGGTGAAGGATTGATGGAATCCATGAGGGAAGAAGAAGGATGAGAGATGAAGGAATAGAGAGAGAGAGATTGGTGAAGAATGAGAGAGAAGCTTCGAGCTTCTTCTTTTAATTACGTCCAACCAAGCCTGGGCCACACTGGTCACCTGGGCACCCACCCACCTGAAACTACATCACTGCAAAGACAACACTGGTGTTGGCCTTCTCACGCCTAGGCGCCCAATCTTGTTTTTTTTTTTTTTCCTTCTTCTTCTCCTCCTCTTCCAAACACTTCTTAAACATTTATTCTCCATTAACTTTAAAACATAAATGTAAATAAGAGAATATCCCCCATTTGAATCCAATAAAAATATTGGAAAAATCAAACTCCTTAAGAATCAAAATCTAACTTTTGGGTTTTAGTACAAACTTTTGAAAACTTACATTTTCTTAAACTTTAAGCTCGAAAACAAAAGGGTTAATAACTTCCAAAAATTCATTAAAAATTGCTCTTCAAATCTTTGATATCTAAGGAATAATTATCGGGACTTTTGATCACATGAAAATGTCCCAAACCTATAGCCCTCCAAGGGGCATAGGGTCCAAACTTAGAGCTTTCACAGGGTCCGACAGAGCAAAGTGTCACAATTCGTATGACTCTTGACCCGGGTATTACAACCTCTTTAGAATTGATAGTCCTAATTGCTTCTAAAGAATCTGACTTACACACCACAGAGCGGGAACCATGCTCCTAGACAAGATGCAGACTAATGCAGATTGCCATAAATTCTGGAAGTAAGTTATTAGCAAAACCCATAGAATCATGGAATCCAAAAATCCAGCAACCATCCGCACCTCTCACTAGCCCTTTAAAGGCCGCCTCTCTAGGATTTCCAAATGAACTGCCATCCACATTCAATTTGACGACTCCCTCCTGAGGCCATTCCCATCGTATCATCTGATGGGTATGCACAGGTCGCTGAGAAGTTGCCTTTAACACATCAACCTCCAATCGAATACTGAGCAAAAGAGTGTCTTTGGGAATGATGTTGTGCCCAAGAACTTCCTCGTTTCTCGTTCTCCAAATCCACCACAATGTCGCATAGTAGAGAAAACAATTATCTGAAGCCATAAGATGATGTAGCCACTGTTTAACTTCATGAATCCCCACTGTTGTAATTTGGGTATAAGCCACTAAAACAAACAATAAGTTATCTTGTCAATGTTGCTATTCAATATCATGTCCATTTTGTTTTTTTGGAATTGCAATGTAGAAATAAAAAAAAAAAATGATATCAAGGATGCTCATGATCATGTTAAGCTTAGCCTAACTTAATTTAAATGTTTTTAAAATATATTAAACTGAGAATTATTTCATTATTTTATTATTTTATTATCTATGAAGCATTGATACACAAATTATGGGTTTTAAGTAAGGAAGAAGAGAAGAAAAGAATGTAGACTAAATACACAAATTGATATGATGTGTTGATCTATGATGTGCTTTGTCTATTGCGATATGTTGTAATTAGAGCTAGGTATGCAGACTGCAATTTGTGGATTGGTTTATTTAACCCACAAATCACACGGGTTATGACCAAGTATTTTTCTAACCCATTAATTAGTGGATTTTTTGGCCTGTTCCGCGTAAATAAGCTAAACTAGTGAATTAGCATATCAACCTGCTTATTTTTATTTTATATTTTTAAATGGAAAGTCTATACCTTTTTACAAAATAAAGATACATTCAAATTAAAAAGACTCTATGTCATAACTTGCGGCTGTAGTTTAGTGGTAAAAATTCTATATTGTGGCCATGGAGACGTGGGCTTGATTCCTACTAGCCATATTTTTAGAAGTTTAAATTTGCAAGGCAATTTTTTTTTAAAAAGAAAAACTGCACGAGTTTGCGGACCTCTGCAGTGTGTATGTAGCTCTACATGCCATTCATTTTGCAGACTAGTCCGTTTTGGTTTGTATCATGACCCATTTCAGGCCATGACTGGCGCATAAGGGACAAGTCTCTTAGCAAGCCTTTATCACACAATTTTCAGAAAAATTGGGCAAAGTCCCCTTTGTATTTAGAATGATTTCCAAATACGGGTCTTCTACCTGCACAAATAAATAATCACACTCATCAATTGGGGATCCAAGCATTCTCAGACTGCACCCCTCAGCACATAACATAAATAATTATCAAAACATGATCAATCAGACAAATACACAGATATACATATCTTTTCAAACAACTTTAAATCAAATACATAATTCCATCTCTATATAAATCCAACAATTTTAGTACATAAAACTACAACACAGACATCATCATAATCCAACAATGGTTGGACCTTGCCTGTAGTGCCATGGAGCTACATAGTTCTAAGAGGACACTAATAACCTAAAATTCGATAAAAACCTTATCCATGAGGATTCATCAGAGATGCCAAAGAATTAAAGCTGAGAAGCGAGAGGGTCAACTCCCAAGTCCACACTTGTATCTGAAAAGAAAAAAAAACAATGGAGTAAGTTTATACAACTTAGTGAGAGATAGGACACCCTTAACCCACATGAGTCAATGTGCATAAGTTTCAAATAAATCTCAACATAAAATGAAAGTAACTCTTAAACCCGAAGGAAACTATCTATCACAGATAATCCGTCAGGATTCACACTTAGGTGGCTGCTTCTTCGTGTGAATCCCGTAATCCGTCATGAACCACACTGTGTGTGGCTATGTAATTAATAATCCAAGATACACCAAGGCTAACGTCTACTACCATTAGCAGACAGATCTTGTTATAGATCTTCCTAAATCTTTTCCTTAACTATCGTGCATCTCAATTTCAGAAATCCAAAATACCAATTCCAATCTTTTCAGTCATGGCGATAATGTCAAATTTAAAACTATTTTTACGGAAATCAACTTCAAAACTTACTGTATCAACATCTGTAATCTCTAATTGTTGGAGGTCATGATATCAATTCAAAACATCATAATAGTTTCAAAACATTTACATAAGTTCTCTTCATACAATTCATTGACTCATGTGTAAAGTCTTTGAAAACAATACCATTATTAAAAAGGAATGCTCAAACTTCATAATTTATCAGAAATCAATATAACAAAATAATTTGAAATATAAATCAAGCTAAGGATGTCTTATCTACTCACAGTACACCCGCTAAGCAGAAGGTTTTAATTTTCCCAGAGACACGAAGCTAAGAATGTGATCTTCGGGACAATCTACTATCATAATACGATAATGCAATCAATTATTAGTCATTAACTCCAACGGATTAATGTTAACTTAAACCACAAAAACCCCAAATTTTACTAACCTAGAGTTTATAAGAATTTCTTAGAAAAGGAAAGAAAAACATTAAAGATTACCGTTAGAAAGAAATCAGGAGGAAAATGATAGAGATGCCTCCTTGATTCTCCTCTTCCTCCAAGCTCAAACTCAACAAGGGTCGAGTTTGAAAAACAAAAAAAGGAGAATGATTTGATGAAGATTTAGTGTTAAAGGGAGTGTATGTTTTGTTGTTAGAGTGATTTTAATATGAAACAGGTGAAATGGAAGGAATGGTTAATGAAGGAGAGAGTTTGAAAAGGTAGGGAGAGAAGGAAAATGGCGAAAATGAGAGAGAGAAAGAGAGAGAGAGAGAGAGAGAGAGAGAGAGAGAGAGAGACGTGTCCCGGACTATATATAATACCATGGTAATCAATTACCATGAGCCCAGATCCTGTAATCAATTACGATAAGTGGTAATCAATTATTATAATGAAAAATTTTAGTCCATGGCATACAGAGAAGACTGTAATCGATTACCAGCTCACAAGTAATTAATTACACTATCCAAAACTTAGTTCCCTGGTTCAAGCGTCATCTAGACTTAGTGTATCACACACACTTATTTACATTTATTAATTTTCTTAATTTTAGGTTAATGTCCTCTTTAACTTCACTATTGTCCTATTTAACTTTACTCTCTATTAACTTTAAAACATAAATCTTTAACTTTACTCTCTCCATTAATTTTAAAACATAAGTGTAAAGAACGAAATACCCCCCATTTGGGTTCAATAAAAATATCAAATAATTCAAAATCCTTAAGAATTAGATTTCAACTTTTGAATTTTAGTACAATTTTCTAAAAATTTGCATTTTTACAAATTCTTGGATTAAATTTGAAGGGGTTACTCGTCCTCTAAAATTCATTAAAAATCATTTTTCAACTCATTGATGCCCAAGGAACTATTACCGGGACTTTTGATCTTATAAAAATGTCTTGATCCTATAGCCCTCCAAGGAGGCATAAGATTCAAACTTAGAATTTTTAAGATTCAATAATAATAGATAGCTACAACCTACACTAGGGTATTACAGTTTGTTTAGATGTGGTCTATTGTGAACACTACTAAAAATCTGTTAATAACTGATGGATTTTACTAACGGCTAGAATCTACTGGAAAGATAGACGGATTATTCGTTAGTACAAATATCGATAAATGTTTGCGCCTAATTGCGCCAAATAATTACCGACAAAAAGACCGTAAGTAAGTAATTATTTTTTTCCTTTTAAATTAATTTAAAAAATTAAAATTTTACCGATGAAAAATTTGTCGGTGATTTAGACTAAATAAATTATTTTTATTTTATTTTTTCAAAATTCTTTTTTAAAATTACCAATGGATTTTCCTTATAATGTTTGATTAATGAAATGATTCGTTTCATTATTATTTTACTGATGGAATATTCGTGGGTAATATGTGATTAACGAAACGTATTGTTTCATTAATTTATTACTGACGGAAAATCCATCAATAAAAAATAAATAGAACGTTAAAATGTGAGCCTCTTTCTTTTTCTTCCTTATTTGTTCAAATGCTCTCTCACCCCCCTCTCTCTACACTCTCGCTTTCTCTCGCTCCCCCACCATGCCAGCCCATTTCATCATTGCCAAAGCTTCTATTTCACAGTCGAAGACTGCCATTGTATTCGTAGTATGTTATTGACTAGTTTAATTAGTTTAGTTTTTTTTGTTTAGCCTTGTTTTTTTTAATTCCATTTCTTTACTCAAAGTTTTTGGTTTCTTTTTAAGATAACTAACTTATTTTGTTATTTTAATTGTTAAAGATCTCATTTGGAGCACTTAGAGCGCTTTCATTTTGGTATATTCATTGATTCGAGCTTCGTGGTGTATTAGGTACATTCATTGAACTCTTTTTTTTTAACTTTATGTTTTCTGAAATATTAAACACTTAAATTTTCTAGGATAGAATTGTAGGATGGAAGAAGAATGATGGGATTGCATGACTGGAAGAAGGCTTAGAGTTCCTTCCCATTGTTTGAATTGTGTGCTATGGTATTGTATGCCTACATGATATGAAATAAGGGGATGCGCTCCAAAATGGCTTTTAGGATTAATAGATTAATTTGCATAACTGCATGTGTTTATCATTTGTGTTTAACTATTGAAATAATTTTTTTGTAATAAATAATTATTATTTGTGTTGAGATGTTGAATTAAATAATTATTTTGTGAATTAAATAATTATTTTTATGCAATAAATAATTGTTATTTATAATAAAATGCTAAATTTATTTTTGTCGAGGCTCCTAATTTAAGGGCAGACTCTGCCCAAATATTTTTTATCATTTAAAATATTCTTTAAATTAAATAATTATTGTTATGCCAAGTGTGTTGTGTTTTTATTTAGTTAACATATGTTTTATATTTTTAATTTTGTACATATTATACAGATCACTTATGGTAGAACGAGGACCTGGTTCTGGATGAGGCAGAGATAGACCGAGGAAGCATGGTCTACCCCTTCGCACTCATGCCCACCCACCACCTCTACTGCGCTCGCATCCACCACTCCCACTACTACTGCCTCCACCCCTCTTGGTCATCCTCCACATATCTAAGAGTTTGTTATAATACCCAACCTTGGGTATATGCAATCAGGGCCTCAACCCTCATTTCTCCCTCAGCCTTCTCCACCTCTACCCCTACCTCCACCTCACCTATACTTGGTTCTACACCTTCCGCTACCCCCAGCTAGCCTGGCTTGTAGGGTGTCCAGGGCTCCTTGTCCACCTCATCACAGGGCTCCACGAACCAATGCGTGGGGCTTAGATATGATGGTAAATCTTGGTAAGTAATTTCAAATTTAAATTCATTGTGAATTTTTATTTGTAATGGAATATTTAACTAACAGATACCTAATATAATCTATTGTTTATGACAATTGGATTCCACCATGGTTGGGGTTGTGCAAGATTACAGAGTTATTTGAGCAGAACTTTCACACTCTATATACTAGTTTTGTGATGGCCCTTGAGCTACACAACAGTTATAGTGGAAAGTGTGGAAAGTAAAATTCTATTGACTACCATTTTTTTACTTTTTTATTATTAGTTTTGATTTTTACTCTTATGCATGATTATTTATTACAATTTTGCTGACTATTATGTTATATATATGCAGCGTATGTTCATTATTGATCTACGCAATAGGTCTTCGATCTATAGGGCGTAGAGGACCAAGGCTGGGAAGTGGCTCTGCGATATATTTCATGACATTCGCAAGAATGACACTAACATCCATTGGCTCACTAATGAGATTTTCCAAGCATTGAGGGCCCACTAGCACTCACCTGGGTTCAAGGCGAAGTAGGTGAAGATTCGGACAAGCTTTAATTTTCAAAATTTTTAATTTATTATAGTTCTTATTCCTTAAATCTAATTTATTTTGTTTCTTCCAATTGTAGCATGCATTGACCCAGCAGCTAACAAAGGCCTGATTGTAACAGTTGCAATAGGGTATGGGAGCACTCCTGCCGGCCCACCTGTTAGTGATGACGAGATGTGGGTCTAGACAATCCGCAGACGCTACAAGGGGTGAATTTACGGGATAGGGACCTTTTACAGTGGGTCAGATTCTCCCAACTATGTCTGGAGCTCAGCCTGCTAGGACTAGTGCGGAGGACATCTGTGATTAGGTCCATGCATTGAATGAATCGGTGCAGAGATAGAGGAGGCAGACAGGAGGTACATGGAGCTATATGAGTACCATGAGAAGGATAAAGAATAATGGACGCAGCAAATATAGTCCATGGAGCAGAGGATGATGATCATGTACAACTACTTCGAGCAAATGCGAAGTGGCGGTTCTTCGTCTAGTGCCCAGCCTCCATCACCTTCACCCCCATCTCAATCACCTCAGCTTTTTCCACACCACCACACATCCAGATACGATGACGACGGCATTTCAGATGCTAACGATGATCGGTATTCATAGTTTTAAGGATTTTTCTATTTTTAGAATTATATTGTGACAATTATTTTTTCATTTCTTTCATTATTAATAGTTTTTATTTTAAGTAATAGTGTATATATTTTATTTAATTAATAATTTTTTGATTTTTTCTTGTTTGGAAGTGGGTTGCCTTGAACAGGATCCGAACTGAAACTTGGGTACGAAGGTTGCTTCAATTTGGACTTCGGTAGGCTGAGGGTAGATCTCCACAGTGGTGGGGTTGTACCTGCAATGATTCCGATGCTCAAGTCAGTAAGTACAATAGATACTAGGTAGTGTATATAAGGCGTACATCATTTTAATAATTGAATACCTATTTCTAAAGGTCGGTAGTTGAGGATAAATGGGGATATTCCGCAATTTTGGGAAATGTCTCGGGACTTCCAACGGGTTGATGTTCGTTGGTGGGTCCGAAATGGGCGGCAGCATGTTAGGTGAGCACCGTTCTAGAGAGATAATGGACATCGCTCAAACAACCCTATCGCTGCGTAGTGCAGAGGATTCAATTACTTGGGTTCCAATTTGGGCGTCAAACTGGTATATGTGGGCTTCGAGTTTGGCCTTGGGTAATGGCTGGTGTGGATCTGAGTTAGGCCTCTTGGTATTGGGCTTAAGGCTTTGGAGCTAGCCCAAAACATTTCTATTTTTATGTTTTTAGAATTATTAGTATTTTTTATACTAATTTCAAATACTTATTTAAATACTAATTTTAAATTTTAACAATTTAAACAAAAAAATAATCTTTATTTACCAATATAGTTTTCATTCGTAATTATTAATAATTCCTTGGTTTAATTCTATCAATGACAGTATTTGATGTTATTATTACCAATGCTTTTTTTATTTTACCGACGGACTTTTTTCATTGCTTTAATTGATTAAATTACTGACAAATAGGATTTTCCGTCGTAATATTCATTTTTTTACTTACCAATATGTTTCTTACTGGCGGACACAATCCATCGGTAATATTGTCGATAAAATTCTTGCCGACAGATTTTGTCCAGTTTTCTGTTAGTAAATAGCGCATTTCTAGTAGTGGAAACAAGCTGGCCTGTATACCCAACTCTAATTATAATACAAAATACAATGCATTAATCCCTATATATAATAATATTATACACCAAATCTAAATTAAATAAGAAAATAATTGTGAAATGAAAGAGAATATGAAAACTAATCCTAGGAGATCATTTAAAATACTCTATGATCCTTTAAGATTTAATCTAAGATACTCTATGGTTTTCAGAGATATATATAATAAAGATAGTGCGAGATATTTTCATATATGTATTCTAACAATTTCCATAAAGCCCAAGCTTACCAAGCTTTAAAGTTCTTAAAAATAAATACTTAATCATAGGGTGTGCCTCTGGTCATTGCCTTTGCCGCTGGATCATTGCCTATATCTTTGGGTCATTATCATTGCCACTGCCTTTGCCTCTACTAGATTCTAGGTCTAGATAGCATCCTAGAATTGGTAGCATATATCATAGGTTGTAGATTCGAGCTCCTTAGTATTTCGAACAGAAGCAGGGAAGTGTTTATATTAGAACGCCTCTTTAAACATCTCCCAAGTGATATCGGTCTAGGAATCTTCTAGTAGCCTTTTTACACCATTCCACCAAAAATCAGCATCTGCTTCCAACAAATAGGTAGCAAAAGCTACCTTTTGGTAGTCAGTATAGGCCAAAATTGAAAAGACCTTCTCTATTGTTTTAATCTATTCTTCAGCCTTGTTTGGATCGAATGCTCCCCTAAAACTAGGCGGATTCGCTTTTTGGAACTCTAAAACCTTGAGGTATTCCAAATCGACTTCTGGCCCATTTGGATATTTTCCCTGACCTTATTCAAGTTGTTTCCTCAGTTAATCCGTCATCTAATATGCCGTCGCTGCTTATTCTCTCATTGCTTACGCCATTTCCCACAGCACGCCCATGAAGTCACAAAGATCTTCGGGAGTAGGTTTAGCTCGTGGCTTTCCATGCCTACCAGAAGCCATTAATCTCTGAATACACAAAACAAAAGTTATTGAGCAGATCAGACTCAATACTAAGCTTAGTTTGCTAGTAACCAATAGCTCACAATTAGGCAATTATGCACACATATTCCTACATCTTATCTAGATTAACAAGATTCAATGTATGAAAATAACTAAGAGATTCAGAGCATGCATGAAGCACAGTCAGTCTAATTCTCAAGCCTTGGCTAGGACGAATTGCTCTGATACCAAAATGTAATACCCTCCTAAATATAATACTATGCTTAAGTCATAATGTTATATTCAAGAGTTTGCTACTTGTACTAATTTACCTTGGTTATATTTACGACAATCAGTCATTGCGAGGTTCAATCCAAATAAGAATGCAGGATATTTGTTTTCTTATCAATGTAACAATTGTGTGCTATTAAATTCGTAAGGTAGAACATAGTACGTCGAAAGGTAAGGAAAATAAAAGTACGGAGAGAAAATTTATAGTAAATATTTACAGTACATTCACAAAATATATACAAATCTCATGTAACTATCATAAGTTTTCAGTACAAATTAGAAGGTTGTCAAAACATAACTCGACCCATGTCTTTAATCCAGGCTTAGTACAAGTGTCCTCACAAGGACTACAAGTAGTCATCAGGAATACATGAGAGTAAAAAGAAAACAGAAACTATGTTTGTGGTCCAAAGTCATACAAAAAGATACCAAAAGAGGGTCACTTTGTACAAACTACGATCTCAAAAAGAGTCTGGTGCACTCCTCTAAGCCGAATCAGAAGAAAGGAATTCATTCTCCATAAAGCCCGCAGGCCTAGGGTCACCGAGTACCCACCACCTGGGTCAGAAGAAGAAGAGGACGCAGTCATCTTTGAGGTATCATTCCCGATAGGTGATGGTGGTGCAGGCTAAAGTAGTGCAGTAGGTGGCTATGCCATGTAGGGTGGCACGACCGCCAAATGGGCCATATACAAAGGGATCCCCTTGAATGAAGCTGCAGGATCAAAAAGTGGGCTAAAGATAGGACAACAAAAGTACAATGGAAAAATATGTACAAATGAACGTGGGAAGTTGTTGCCAGGTACAGGGAGTCTAGAGCAAGGTCATAATGCCATTGCTATTCAGGTATCACAGCGAAAAAAGCCATCACCGCTAGCACTATCGTTTGAGAATGACACAGATACATATAAATGGGATGAGAATTTGAAAATTGTCATAGGATTTCCTAGATTATCATAAGTGACATTGCAATTATTCTCAGTTGCTCCGATTTATATCAGAAAATGTGAACAATATAAATAGCAAAGCATAGATTTCGATTTTTATAGTTTTGAAACCATATTATTTGAAGTTGATTTCATTTTACTCATACACTTAATCAATAGAAAAAGGATTTGGTCATAATTATAGCAAGTCAAAGAATAATTAAGTAATATGCATAGATGAATGTAAACAAATTTTTAATGTAAATGCACTTGACTTTTTCTTTCTTAACTTACATCATAATCTTTCTATACTTGGTCCCTTAGGAGTATTTTGGTCATATAACTCCTGGGTGATCGTTTGCTTTTTAGGATCGAGCTCATTTCTATACATGATTATCGGGTTTGCTTTCCCCGAGGCTTACATCGACTTATTCCCCTTAATTCATTCTGGGACTAATCCGAGTGATATGAATTATAATTGCATCATGGATCATATATTCATGAATGAATATGCTTGAGGAACTTGTAATCATGATACATAATTCATATATTTCTACCGAAAATTTAGCAGCATAACAGTTGTAACATGAGGCTTCCCAATATATAGAGAGTAATCTTATAGCTAGCCAGTCACAGTTATTAGCATCATCATAGTAGTATACCAATACAACATCATTTTAGTAAGAATTTGTATAAATGAATAAGCCTATGGGTTCCTCATGGTCCATGGAACTTCAAAGGCATAAATATCTCAAGTGGTTATATTTTCCTTAAATTTATTCTGAATTTCTAAATTATACTAAAATTCTATTTTAATTCATTTTAACCTAGAAATTTAATAGATTATAGCCCTGTTAGTCTACTTTTGAACCTCTCTGGTCGCACTAAATTTTGAGATGTGTAACTTAAGTTATTAAGGTTTTACTTAAAGTTGCCTTGTTTCATGATAGACTTGCATGCCTAAACTTAGAAAATCACTAAAAATCCATTTTTCATCATTTCGATCTGAAATTTGTACCAACATGTACCTATTTGGACCCTTTTTCAATCCCAATAAGTTTCACTCTAATTAGATAAGTAGAGCTCAAGTTATGAGCTCCTTAAAATGGACTACCCTATTTCCACCTGAATAAAGCATAGGTCAACTTCAAGGAATTATTGGGAGAAATCTATTCATGATCTGATTCTAAAATTTTATAGACAAATTTCTATGTATTAGCTTCCTAACAAAATTGGTTGCACTAAAATTGAAGTTATATAGGGCGAGTTATGCCCTTCACATTATACACAAGTTAGGATAGTAAGTGTAATCCAACAACCTATTTTAAAAAATCATAACTATTTCATTTCAAGTCCAATGGACCTATAATTTATATTGTTGAATTCCTCTTTAAGTCTAGTTTCATTAAAATTAGCTTCACATGAATTTGAGCTCTACAGGTTGAGGAATGCTATTCGTTGTATGGATGGTCACTAGGGTTCCTCCCAATAGCTTTTCTGTTTTGTGTTTTTTTTTGGTATTTTGATCTATTTTTCAATGTAAACCAAGTTTTCCCATCTCAAATCACTAGAAAAGGGTCATATCAACATCATATAAGATTAAATAAGGATGACACTAAGAAACCCTAATAGCCTAAAAACTCTCGAAATAACAACAAATAAGAAATCCTACCTCAAAATACAAATTGGTAGCTCTTTAACTTGAGTTCCTTGATGGCTCTTCCTCCCTAAGGCCTCTAGATGATGGTAACTCCCTTTTTGCTCCTTGATAGTTGAGGTTAAATGATTCAAGGGAATGAGATTTTTGAGCTTGTCTCAAGGTTTATTGATGATACACAAGGAAATAATGGAAGATTTGATCAAGAGGAGGCAAGATCACAAGAGTTCTTAGGTAAAATGGAGAGGTTGAAGAAGAGAATAAAGGCGGAGAAGAAAATGAAGGATAAGTGAATGAAGGGAGCATGGCCGAAATTTTGGGGCTAAAAATGGGGAAAATAAGCTTGCTTCCTTTATAAGTTGGTAGGACAAATGAAGGAGCATAATTGGTGGACACCAAAGAGATTTAAATTTTCTTAAGCTTCCCATTTTGTGTGGCCACCTTTGGGTGTTTAGGTGGATAGTATCTAGCCATATATCCTAGGATTTTTAATTGATTCTTATGCCATCCTACAATATATACTTATACCAATTTGGTTCTTGCATTATAAGACATCGTAAATAAATCAATTTTTCCCAAACTAGCTAAACATTGATATTTGTCTATATATATATATATATATATTCTTCTACAAAGGAAACTTAAGTTCATCTTACCCTAATAGTTGCACTTCATTATTAACTACTCATATATCTATAATGTATCAAAATAAATCATTTCACAGTGTTAGTCATATGCACTATTCTTTGAGATGTTATATTTACCATCCATTTGAAGTAGGTTCTATTATGGTAATCTTCAAAAATTGGTAACCAAAAAACAATTGTAGAAAACTGTTATTATATCTAGCAAAAGTTCAGATTCACCATAGATAAGAAAAAGCAAAAAAAAAAAAAATAAATAGTCAAACCCAGTCCAAAAATCAACACAAACACAGAGAGAGTGGAAGAGGGAGTAAATAGCATCCACTAGTACCTAAACCTAATGGAGTGGTGACAGAGAAAGTAGGCAAAAGCAAGATGACTCACAATGGCTATAGTGAGCTAAAGATGATGTGTGGCGGCAGTGGGCAGTGATCTCAATAGTCGAAGACATGCTGCAACCTACAGGGGTGGGGGCTAAGGCACGAAGGAGAAGGTTTTGTTTTTGTGTATGGGTATTATTGAAATGTAGCAAAGTTGCCTACTTCTCCCTTCGTTTTCTGCTCGGGTTTGGGGAGAAAAAAAATGAGTGGATCCCATAAACTATTTTTTAATGTTCATTCTTTCCTCACACATTTCCCTTCATATCTAAATAAAGAAAAATGATCTCCTTCCATGTAATTTGCTTCCTTACCCTCTCCTTTCTTCCAATTTCATCTTAACCAAATAAAGTATAAGTGCAATGTCTAATCTAGATCTGAACTCAACAAATGGAGCGAGTTGTATAAGTTGTGACCTAGACTTGTATCAATTGACTTTAGGCAGGTCAAATTGAATATTGACCATGCTTAGACTTTATAGTAATTTATGCTTCATTGATATCATCAAAATTGGATCAATCATTGGCTTTTTCTTTTTTTGACAATAGTCATTGGCTTAATAAAGAAAAATGTACGAGATCACTTAAAAAAGAATATACAAGACTTAAAGGGAGACTTAAAATGACATTAGACTTTAGGATAAATCACACCAATCTTCCATGAGATCTATTGATATTACATCTAGACTCTCCTAGTTTTTAAGCTGACACTTGATTCCCTTAATTTATTTAAGAACAATACAATAACCTCTCTTAACCCTAAATTATTAAGAAATGCATAAAATGATTATTTTACTTTTAATTTTTTATTGTATTTTTATTGAATGTCATCTCATCCCTTTGTCTACTATAACCCCATCTTTTCTTACCTCCACCCACACCCAAAAATTATAAGACCCATTTTCCTATTTCTTCTTTCTCCACCACCACCTTCTCCTCCACCTCCACCACTACCATTGCATGGCACCACTTTGCCCTCCATGGTCATCGATAGAAAAATGGAATCCCAAAACAAAACACTCCTCCAATCCTCCTTCTTTTGCAATAACAAACAATGCCAAAAGCTAAGACATCTTTAACACATAATCATGAAACCATATTCACAAACCAAGCCCTTAAACCCATAAGCCAAAACCAAAACAACCTCAAACAGCAAAACCAACATCAAAATAGCAATCACAGCATAAAAAACACAAACAAAATCGACCTCCAAAACAACAGAATAACAAACAAACAAAATCAAAATCACGAACCCATGAACTCGTGATCATCCTTCCTCCCCAAACTAGTAGCCAAACCTCAAACTCTCCTTTATCCTTTTGTAAACCCACCTTGCATCAACCTCAATTCACCTTTTGATGTAGAACCCCAAGAATATAAAGATTCCGAAGCCTCAGGCACACACTTTGAAAAGAAACAAGCCATAGGATAGGCAACAAGCTATAATTCCAAGTTGCTAAACATCTAAACTGGGCTAAACATGAACATAAAAATAAGTACATGTCTTGGGTTGTCTTAAAACATAAACTAAATAGAACTAATAATTAAAACTTGGCCCAACATGGCATGAATGATTTCTATTACCAACACACCATAAATAAAGTCTTGGGCTGGTTGTTTTTAATGATTGGCCATTTGACTTTGCCTTTTCTTCCTTGGCCCATGCTTGATTCATTTCTTCCACAAATGACTTGGCCAAATTTCCAAAACTATCTTTCAACCTCTTTGCTCTCGCCCTTGTGATAAGTCCTACATGTATGTTGAAATTTCCATCTTGCCCTCTAGTGCTGAAATGTCAAATTTGCCTTTCTAAGCTTGTATCACGCTTGATAGGAAACTTGCATCACCATAGACCACCATTACGTTGCTGCCACCATTTTTTTGTCACAACCCACCAAGCCTGCACCTCAACCTTGCTATAAGTAAGAGAAGATGAAGTTATAGAAGTGTAAGGGATTTTTTTGTTATTAAGGGAAAATTGGAAATTTTTTAAAATATATCAAGAGAGGGGAGTCAAGTATCATGTTAAAAAATTGAAGGGTCCAAATATAATATCAATAGATCTCAGAGTAGTGGTGTAATTTTCCATAGACTTTAAGTTAGAGCTAATATGTGCATGTGTATGTATTTATTTATATTACTTTTTGTTTGGGTACTGTTTATTTATATTACTTTGAGTATATAAGTGAAATCATGAAAAACATTAAATCATATTTTTTATATGATTAATTAAATTGACCTGTTACATGTAATAAGTGTTAAAATAATAATATTATAATTTGTTTAACATGCACTAGCTAGTTTCATATTGAACTACTAAAAAGAATAGAGAAAATGTTCATCAAGTATGTATCATCTATACTTTTTTTATTTTAACCATGATATGTTCATCTTTACTCTTTTTTTATTTTTTTAGTCGAGGAGAAGGGGGTTTGAAGAAAAAAGAAGGAGTTTACAAATTGAACCCAGGATGGAATCATGTAAAGCCATGTCATTGCAAACAGCTATTTTTTTGGCAAAATTTACCTTATTTGCGTTGGATTTATCTGTCAGAAATGGTTAATTTTCTTGTAGTGTAACCTTTCTTATGTTAACTTGGGCTTGCAAATCATTACATGTACTCCTACCGCCATGTTGCTGGCATATATTAATAACAAGGGTAGGAAATTTATTGTCTATATATTGAATTTATAATTAACCTATCATTACAAGAAGATTAATAAATTTTAATTACAAAAAAAAATAGTTATAGATATTAATATTTAAGCATGGAAATGCGTTTAGTTTAAAACGAACAGTTTTTATTAAAAATAGTAAAAAAATTATTATTACAAAGATGTCTCACTGGAGGCGAAGGCGGGGAGTGCCTTCCAGTTCTTTGTTCCCATTATTTCATTCTCTTCCCATACTCATTACAAATATTCATCACAGAAGATTTTTTTTTTTCTTGTCCTTGTTTTTCAACTCCTTGCAGATTTTTGTGAGGATCTCTAAATAAAAAAAATATATTAAACTAAAAATAAAATTATAATAAAACTAAGAATAATAGTTATTTAAATTTAGTAATATTTAGTTTTTTTATAAATCAATAAAATAAAAAATATCAATATATATATATATATATATTTATTTATTTATAATATTAAGGACAATTTAATAAAATTTACCATATATAAGGACTCCCAATTCTATGTCCCTTTCTCAGAATCTACATTGGAGGAATTTTTGTTCTTGTCCCGATCCCCATCACCACAAGAGAAAAGTTTTGAAATTGAAGGTCTTAAATGTGATAATCCTTACAGAGATCCCTAAATGATAGGGAAAATTGTCATCCCTATGCAAAATACTAAAATTTGCTAAAGTTATATCATGGTTATGCTTAAGATTAAGTAGCTATCACAAAATTTAGTGTAGTATGATCTTAGCATTTCTATATATGCATGTATATGAAATGAATAATTTATTTAATTAGCTTGTCTAATTAACTTAAACATGATATATATTGATATTTACTTAATATTGTAACACCCTCCCAGTTATAATATTATGCTTAAGTAATAACATTATATTAGGAATTATTACCATCAATTAAACAGACCTTGCACCTCAAATTTTGAGAAAATACAACGTCTCTTGCATTTTACAAACAGGTATATTACAATACAGTTCTTCGTAGGTACATAAGTAAGACTACTAGAAGTTTCAGCGATTAAAACAACTTCTAGTACTAATATATGAGGATGTATTTGTTAATGTGTATTTGACAACAGTTCATCTCCAGTTGAATTCTATTGAGTTGGGCCCTCATTGAGCTCCCCTGAATTCTCTAGAGATGACATGTGAAACATGTAGGCATGAGAATTCTTATTCTCAGTAGGATTCCTAAATTACCTGATAATTCATGTCATCATCACCATCCCAGCTGCTTCGATTTATTTAGAAAGAGTGGTCTCGTGCATAGATATATAAATTCATTTATTAAGTTTAGAAAATATATTCTTCCGAAGTAGATTACTTTTATCAATCACTTAGCAACTTCTACAACATATGTTAAAATAGTGCCATATAAACTAGAGTAGATATAAGAATAGTATCGGATAAACTACAATCATAATAATCAAGAGTAATAGCTATACAGTATGCATATGTAGATGCACATGTTGAACCATGCAATTATGCTTTATTTTCTTACTTAACACACCTAGGTATTACATATCATCGTCCTTAGAGAATTGGCTCTTATCTTTCATCCATATTTGGTCCCCTAGGAGAATTTGGCCATATAGCTCCTAGGTAATAGTTTGCTTTTTAGGATTAAGCTCGTTCCTATACAGGATAGCCGAGTTTATTTTCCCTGACCTTTCTACCGATCTATTCCCCTTAATCTTAATTCGAGGCTGGCCCAAGTAATATGGAATCCTTATGTTTCTCATAACATTATGTACTTATGACTAACTAAACTTGAAGGAATAATGCATTACTTATATATAGATATATTTTGCCAAAATTTTGGCAGCATAATAGCTTAAAATTCGCTTCTCTATGAATAGTGCACATCAAACTAGCTAGCCAGTCAAGATACCAGAATCAATCAAATTCATGCATCAATAGACACAACAGTTCAATAGAGAGTTTTCAACAATAAACTCATTCATTAATCATGTTTGATTCAAAAAGTTTCAAAGTAAGCAAAATTTGCTAAGGCACAACTTTCTAAATCTGTCTTGTTTTGTAAATTGTGCCATAATTTCATCTTATCTCATTTAAATCTAAAATTTTAATGTGTTGTAGCATTATTTGTCTATTTTTAGTTCTCTTTGTTCCTACTAAGTTTTGATGGGTATGGATTGAATTATTGAGGTTTTACTTAAGGCTGCATTGTTGTTGGACAAAATTGAGCACTAAAATGTAAAAATGTATCAAAAATAGAGTTCTCATTGGATTTATCCAAAATCTATGAACCATCTTTCATTTCCCCTAAGTTTTATTTCGTTTGAGTAGGTAGAGCTTAAGTTATGAGCTCTCAAATTTAGCTAAAAGGGTTTGTCTTATTTCAGTCCAGATAGGACATAGAGCAATTTTGAAGAATTTTTGGGAGCAAACTAGTTAGGGAATGAATCTAAAATTCTTATGACATAAACATCTATATGTTAGCTTTCTAACAAAATTAGTTGCGCTTAATTTGAAATTGTATAGGGCAAGTTATGCCCTTCACAACCTACATTGGTTAGAACAGAGGACAAGATTTAAGGGTCTACTTCAAAAATTCATAACTCCCTCAATTCAAGTCCAATGGCTTTATAATTTATATGGTTGGAAAGCCCTAGATATCTAGTTTTGTAAAAATTATTTAATAAATTTTTAACTTTTGTAGGGCAAGCTATATAGTTTTTCGTACAGATAGGTCCTACGGTTCCTGTTTTCCAGCAACCCTGTTTGTGTTTTTTCCTTAAGTTCTTACCTAATCATTCAACCCTAACCAAGAATATTCATCTTTAATCACTTGCAACAAGTCATGAAGTCATCAAACAACATCAAAATTAAAGGATATATCACAACCCTAATCAGCCACATGGCATTAAAATCAAGCAAGGCACAAGAATCCTACCTCAAATTTGAGCTTGAGCTAGAAAAATGCAAGGCTTTGGGTGTAGAAACTTGTGTAGGATGAAGAAGGGAAGATGAGAGGATGAAGTGAAGAACTAATGAGGGAGGAGAGGTCTATCTCCTTTTTCAAAAATTAAGAGAGAAAGAGTGGGAATTATTTAGGTTGTTGTCATAAATATTGAAAATGACCTATGTGCTTTGAATGGTGGATGTGTGGCTTCTTTTAAATTTGCTTGGGCTGCCCATTTAGATGGTTAGGATGGCACCATCAAAGTGTGAAAATGGCTCAATCTTGGCTGTACAAAATAGGGTCTAACAATATAAATTTCTACTGATATAGTTCTTACATTATACAATACTGAAATCTTTACCGATTCCTCTTAAATGTACAAACATTTCTAATGGTCTTTTTTAATTTTCTACATAACAAACTTAACCTTTTTTAACCCTAACATTCATATTTCAATGTTAATTGCTCTTATTTCTCTAATGCAATGGAATAGATTAATTAACAGTGCTAATTAGTCACACCTTTTCTTTGAGATGTTACACACTACCTTCGGTCACAAAGCTATCTATTTATAACCACAAGAGTTTAAATAAAAGTTCACATATAAACACAAAGAGGCTCAGTAGGTAGAGTCGAAAGAGATATAGTAGATGTATACCTATTGAACATAATAAGATTGGCTAAAAACTAAATTAGCCAAATCCTTATCCTAGTTTATCTTTAATTCTTGCTTCGTTTCCTCTGGGGGCTAGCCTCCTCAGCGTTCAAAGTGAAAACTCTTCATGGACGTTGCAGCTTTGGGGTAGGTGACTGATACTTATGTAGGCAATCTCTAACTATATACCCCGGCTTTTCACATTTTGTCCAGCCAAACAGGATTTGTTTCCATGATGTCTTCTGTAACATCCGCAACTTCCGCCCTCCGATCCCATTAGTATTCCCGACTTCCGAATTCATCTAGACTGGACGGACAACGAGTTACAATTTCCGACCTCAGTGCAAAAATTCCGATTTCCGAGCTTAGGAAGGGTCAGACGGATTGCCTTGCATTTTTCCGGACTGATTTCAATTTCAGGAGCTGAAATGGAGGACTGATGCTATTTACTTCTCCGAAGTTCGCTCTTCTGGCCTAGCAGCACTTACAACTTCTCCACCTTAGCGATTAAAGATCGTACTTCCGATCGACTTCGCCTCTAAGGCTCAAAAACGAACTGGCTATATTCCACTCTCCGACCTCATGTTCACAACATACGAGTTCCGATCTCAGATCAATACCAATAGCTCTTATTTCCTATTCTCCGATTTCTCCGATATCGAGGTCCTATAATTCACGACTTCCGACTTTAAGTGCTTGGCTTTACATCAGTTTTGCTTTCAAGTTTCAATAATCGGACATGTTTCCTGATTCTCGACTTCACATGCAGATGTTCACGAAGTTCGACTTTATAAATAAAGACGAGTTCCATCTCATTTTCAGAATATACTAGAAGCTAGTCCCACTTTAGCAACGTGAGAGCAATTCTACCACACAAAGAGGGCGACGGAGAGCAAGGCTCAATGAAACTCACTTTTTATGTTTTGAGGCCAATCAAAACCTTCCAAGTTAGCTCCCACTCACGCCCATATAACACACTCTCCTCCTCCGATCTCAGCACTCTTCTACGTAATCCTCTTCTTCACTTCAGCTCCTCTTTCTTTCTTCACTCACCCAACTCCACCCAACGCTGAGATTCAACTGCTTTCAGCTACAAACTCAAGCCAAATCACTCATAGTAAGAGGTAGGGTTTTCTTCTTTCTTGATTTTCGACTCTTGAATGATTGGTGTTGATTTAATTCCTTGAATTGATATGTTAGTTGACTGATTATGATGAATTATAATTGATTGATTGGCTGTTTGTGAGATTAAGATTGAATTGGAAACAAGAAAGGATGAAGATATGAAGAAGTTGAGAGGCTGGGAAACCTGAAACCCTCGATGGTCCGTAATGGATGGAGGTACGGCTCCGCCTCTCCCGCCAAGTTTAAAAATTAGTGAAACCATTTTTATATGAAACTAGACATCTAGGGCTTTCCATACATATATCATATAAGACCATTGGATTAATATTGAGGGAGATATGAATTTTTGAAGTTTGACCTAGGAATCCAGACATCCACCCGGGCAGTATGGGTTAAAAAGGGTGTAACTCATCCTATATAACTCCAAATTGAGTGAAACTAATTTTGTTGGAAAGCTTACACATAGGGGAACATCCTACCCAGAAATTCCGAGTTTGTTACCATCTTATTTGTTCCCAGTGATTTGAAAAAGTTAACCGATGTCCAAACCGAACCAAATCAGAGTAGTTCAAGAAGGTTAAGTTGCGGGGCTTACAACTCGAGCCCTACCAAGCCAAATGGGATGGGACTTTTCGTAAATGAAACCTTATCCTGTTAAATTTAATATGAGTCCAATTTCGTATCATTTGAGTCAATTTTCGATTTTTAGTGGATTTTTACTTTTAGTTGCCTGATTCTGGCAAGCCACTGGGCATGCCGGGATAAAATCTGAATATCTTGAGCTATAGATATCAGAATTAGATGGGACCAAAGGGGTTAGAAAATAGAGACATAACACTTTTACATACTCAAATTTGAGGTCCAGATGAGTTAAGTAGGAATTTTGGCTTGAATTATAAAAACCGGGTTGATTGAATATGCTAAGGCGTAAACTCCGCTTTAATGAATATGATGTGGATATGAGTTCAATATTGGAATATGAATGTAATATTGTGATCCTTGTGATAAATTGATGTTCTGGTATGTTGGCACTATTCATGGAAAAGCGGACACGTTCCGTTATGCTGCCAAAATTACGGTAAGACCCATGCACAAGTTATGAATTCTATGTTAATGCATGTGCATCCTTAAGAAATTTATGAAAGCAGTGAAAAGATTATGTACTATGAAAGTTCCATGCTTCGGGGCCAGCCTTGACAAGAAGTTAAGGGAATAGATCGGTGGAACGTCGGGAAAGTAAACCCTAATTCCTCAGATAGGAACGAGCTCGATCCTCGATAAGGATCATTACCCAGGAGTCTAAGATGGCAAGAACTCAAGTGACCAAGAGATGAAAATGATGACAAGTAATAGAAAAGTTTATGAGAAAGTTTATGAAGAAGATTCAAGAGCAAGTCCGCATGATTGCATACTTACATCGAATGGTTATTATATGTCATTTATAGTTTCTATGTCGCATTCACGCATCGCCATATGCTCATTATTCTCGCTTATTGTCGATATTGGTTTATTCTCGCCCTTATATGTCTTAAGTAAATTTGACTTGCCTTGACTGCACATTTTCCCAACCTTATTAAGTATGAATAGTTAAGTTTAATCTCATGTCTTCATAAGTAAATAAACCCGAGGCAAATGAGAATGAATGCGATGTCGCCAAGCGTCAGGCATAACCCTACTGAGAATTTTCTTAAATTTCACCTCGATTTTACTTTTTCCGCCCATTCTCAGACGCTGGCAATGGACTGCAGCTCTCTTCATTGAGGTTCCGCACTGCAACCGCATCTGTGACCTCGAGTTGATTCGCTGCTCCTAGTCAAGCTCCGCCATTTTTGTTATGCCTTTTCCTTCACTCTACTCTTGATATGTATATTTATGGACCGAAGCCCTGGCTTGCAACTTACATATGTATATGTATATATAAGCAACTAATGATACTTCATGTTAATCACGCTATTATATGGAGCGTCCGATTTTGTAGATTCTTTCGCTTGCTATATACATATATATCGTGATATAAAATACCTCAATACAACTTTAGACAAGAGTTAATACGGTAACGCAACCTATCCAATTTCATGCTATGACTTAAGCATAACATCAAGTTGATAGGGTGTTACATCTTCCCCATTTTGGACATCTTTGTTTCACGATTGGTCCTTGTGGCTGCTTACCCTCATACGCATTAGACTAAAATCACTTTTTTGGCGGCGGGGTATTCTCGAAGTCCTGGCTTTCAGATGCCTTCCTTTTTCTTGTGGGCATCAGATTTGGCAATTCTTAACTTCCTATTACACTCTTCTATAAGTCTGCACTTGTTTACCAGAGTAGCAAAGTCCTTGATTTCCATAGGTCTCACGGCTACAAGGATATCCTCCCTCAAGCTGTCTTCAAATTTAACGCACTTCCAAACCTTGTCTGGATTTCGCTGATAGATGATAAAGAACTTGCATAACTCTTCAAATTTGGCTATATATTTTGACATGCTCTTATCTCCTTGTTGGAGTTGCAAAAATTCTAACTCTTTAGCATTTTGAATGGAAGTAGGGAAGTACTTCTTATAAAACGCGTCCTTGAACACTTCCTAAGTAATATCGGTCTAGGACTCCTCTAATAATCATCTCACATCGTTCCACCAAAATTCAATGTTCCCTTCTAACATATAAGTGGTAAATGCTACCTTCTGCTAATTGGTACAAGCCAATACAGAGAAAACTTTTTCCATTGCCTTGATCCATTCCTCGGCCTTATCTAGATCAAAGGCTCCCCTGAAATTAGGTGGATTTGCCTTTCGGAATTCAGCAAACTTAAGATATTCTAGGTCCACCTCTGGACCATGCGGATTCCTTCCTTGACCGGCTTTAAGTTATCTCCCCAGCTGGTCCATTATTTGGTGTACTACCACTCCTTGTTCTCACATCGCGTATGCTATTTCCCATAGTGTGGCCATGAAGTCATCGGGATCCTCAGGAGGAGGTTTCCTTCACGGCCTACCATGCCTGCCGAAAGCCATTAGTTCTAAATAACATACAATAAAATATTGAGTTGATCAGGTTTAACACTGAGTTAAGTGATAGTAACTAACTACATTCACAGTCAGGCAGTCATACATATATAATTCATATACCTTATCTAAGCAGATAAGATTCATCACATAACATTTACTAAGGGAGCATAGTTAGTCCAATCCTCAAGTCTAATTAGGACCGAACTGCTCTAATACAAAAAATGTAACACCCTCACCCTCCCAGTTATACTATTATGCTTAAGTCATAACATTATATTAGGAGTTGTTACCATCAATTAAATGGACCTTGATTTATTTTTTGCCTCAAGTTCTGAGAAAATACAACCTCTCTTGCATTTTACAAATAGGTATATTACAATATGGTTCTTCTTAGGTACATAAGCAAGACTACTAGAAGTTTCAGCTAATAAAACAATTTGCTAGTACTAGTATATGAGGATGTGTTCGTTAATGTGCCTTCAACAACAGTTCAGCTACAGTTGAACTCTATTGAGTTGGGCCCTCATTGAGCTCCCCTGAATTCTCTGGAGATAACATGGGAAACATGTAGGCTTGAGAATTTTTATTCTCAGTAGGATTCCTAAATTACTTGATAATTCATGTTATCGTGGTTGTCCTAGCTGCTTTAGTTTATTTAGAAAGAGTGGTCTCATGCATAGATATATAAATTCATTTATTAAGTTTAAAAAACATATCATTTCAAAGCAGATTACTTTTATTAATCACTTAGCAGTTTCTAGAGCAGATGTTAAAATAGTGATAGATAAACTAGAGCAGCTATAAGAATAGTATCAGATAAACTACAATCATAATAATAAGAGTAATGGCCATACAGTAATGCATATGTAGATGCACATGCTGAACCATTCAGTTGTGCTTAATTTTCTTACTTATCACACCTAGGCGTTATGTATCGGCGTTCCTAGGTTGTCGGCTCTTATCTTTCATCCATACTTGGTCCCCTGCGAGCATTTGGCCATATAGCTCCTAAATAATAGTCTGCTTCTTAGGATCGAGCTTATTCTTATACAGGATAGCCAGGTTTGCTTTTCTCAACCTTCCCACTGATCTATTCCCCTTAATCTTAATCTGGGGATGGCCCAAGTAATATGGAATCCATATATTTCTCATAACATTATGTACTTATGACTAACTAAACTTGAAGGAATAATGCATCACTCATATATAGATGTGTTATGTCGAAATTTCAACAGCATAACGACTTAAAATTCGCTTCCCCATAAATAGTGCACATCAAACTAGCTAGCCAGTCAAGATCCCATAATCAATCAAAATCTTGCATCAATAGATACAGCAGTTCAATAGGAAGTTTTCAACAATAAACTCATTCATTGATCATGTTTGATTCAAAAAGTTCCAAAGTAAGCAAAATTTACTAAGGCACCCCAACTTTCTAAATTTGTCCTGTTTTGTAAATTGTGCCATAATTTCATCTTATCTCATTTAAATCTAAAATTTTAATGTGTTGTAGAATTTTTGTCTATTTTTAGTTCTCTTTGGTCTCACTAAGTTTTGATGAGTATAGATTGAATTATTGAGGTTTTACTCAAGGATGCCCTATTGTTGGACACAATCAAGCACTGAAATGTAAAAATGTACCAAAAATAAAGGTCTCATTGGATTTATTTGAAATTTATATCTATTTGAAGCTAATTGAGCCATCTTTTATTTCCTATAAGTTTTATTTCGTTTGAGTAAGTAGAGCTCAAGTTATGAACTCTCAAATTTGGCTAAAAGGGTCTACCCTGTTTTAGTCTAGACTAGATATAAAGCAATTTTGAAGAATTTTTGCTAGCAAATTAGTTAGGGTATGAATCTAAAATTTTTATGGGATAAACATCTATATTTCTAACAAAATTAGTTGCACTCAATTTGAAGTTTTATAGGGTAAATTATGCTCTTCACAATCCATACTGGTAAGAAAAGAGGATAGGATTTAAGGGTCTACTTCAAAAATTTCATAACCCCGTTAATTCAAGTCCAATGGCTTTATAATTTAATGGTTGGAAAGTCCTAGATGTCTAGTTTCACATAAAAATAGTTTCATATTTTTTTGACTTCTGTAGGGTAAGCTATATAATTCGTCGTACGGATAGGTTCTAGGGTTCCCGTTTTCTAGCAACCCTATTTGTGTTTTTTCCTTACGTTCTTGCCTAATCATTCAACCCAAACTAAGAATATTTATCTTTAATCACTTGAAATAAGTTATGAAATCATCAAACATCAGAATAAGAGGATATAAACCTAATCAGCCACATAGCATTAAAATCAAGCAAGGCACAAGAATCCTACCTCAAATTTGATCTTGAGCTAGTAAGATGCAATGCTTTGGGTGGAGAAACTTGTGTAGGATGAAGAATGGAGGATGAGAGGATGAAATGAAGAACAAATGAGGGAGGAGTGGTCTGTCTCCTTTTGCAAAAATTGAGAGGGAGAAAGCGAGAATTATTTGGGTTGTTGTCATAAATACTAAACATGACCTATGTGCTTTGATTGGTGGATGTGTGGCTTCTTTTAAATTTGCTTGGACTGTCCATTTGGATGGCTAGGATGGAGCCATCAAAGTGTGAAAATGGCTCAATCTTGGCCATCCAAAATAGGGTCTAACAATGTAAATTTCTACTGATCTAGTTCTTACGTTATACAATACCGAAATCTTTATCGATTCCTCTTAAATGTACAAAACATTTCTAATGGTCTTCTTCAATCTTCTACATAACAAACTTAACCTTTTCTAACCCTAACATTCATATTTCAATTTTAATTGTTTTTAAATGCAACGGAATAGATCAATTAGCAATCCTAATCAGTCACACCTTTTCTTCGAGATGTTACAAATATGGTAAATATAATTTTCTTTATGTGAAACGGAATAAACTTCCATAAAGTCCTGGGCATTCTAAAGGGTATATGTGACTAGATCAGCCACTAAATATGAGGCATATATCTTCCATCCAGATTCCATCAGAAGATTCGAAAGCAATATGCTAACACATGCACTCCAATTTGTGTGATTGAAAGTAAATATCATTATTAAGAGGCATGTTTGTTGGTTATTTTAGCATTACATTCAAACTGATTAGTTATGACTAAATCAATTTGATTGAACTCTTAAAGTGTGTTTGTTTGAAGTTATTTTTTTTTAGAAAAAGTGACTTTTTTAACTAAAAAATTATTTTTATAGAAGTTATTTATTTTAATTTTTATTTAAAAATTGAAAAAAATTATTTTTATTTTTTGAGTAAAAGCTGAAATGAGTAACTATTGTAAAAAATAATTTTTTTTGTATTTGAAAAATCACTTTTTCTTTAAAAAAAAAAATAATCAAATGCACCTTAGTCTTAATTATGGCAAAATGGAAATCCTCATGTCATCTTCAAAAGCACTTTAGCACACTCAATTCTTGTTTATCTTATAAAAGATAAAGTTGACTGCTTCTTAAATCTTACATGTTAAGATGATATGGCCTGCTTGCTTGGTATAGCATCATAGCAAATTGATACATCAAAACAGTCACCTTTACAAGACATCTATTTACAAAAGGAAAAGTTGATTAAAAATGAGAAGGTGAATGAAAGAATTAAGCCATATGTGAAAGAGAAAAAGCAAAAGTAAAGGTTAGAGGATTCGCGGTGTCAAAGTGATGAAAGCATCAATAGGAGCTCTCTATATACAGTTCATCATTCCCTTCCCGTTCATCTTGTTCCCTTTCTCATCAGTGTCTTTTTATGAGCACACGATGCACACAAAAGTGTCAGGGACTGGCAAGTTTAGCTTGTCTGATTCTTATTGGAAATTCATTAGAGGTTTTTTTTTTTTTTTGGTAAATAAAATTCATTAGAGTCTGACTATATGTTGTGATTTAATTTATACCCAACCTTGTATACGTGCTTAACAATATGAAGCTGAAACAAATTATAATATTCAAGATTGAAAATTAGACAAAGTAAGATCTAATTTAAAACTGCCATTAATTTCAACGACTAAAATTGATTTGTTGGCCATCAGACCAGACCTAATTGTTAGGTGCGTTAGCTTTGGTTAAAAGTTTGACCCCAAGGCGATGGCAGAAAGTGCAATTGAGATTTACAAATGGAATAACTCTGAAATTCGTACTAAATTTTTAGTAAATATCATTACTTAAATTTTAACCATAAAGTGCAATTGAGGTTTACAAATCCTCATTTACACTAATCCTCTCAATTAGGCAAATTTTTAGAACTTGATACATATCCTAGCTAGTCCTATTGATAAAAAATGAAGGGAGTTGATGCTTGCAAGTTACATCACAAGTTACAATAGCATCGTACGGATAAAGCATGGTATGTGTTAGAATAATGCAATATATATGATAAATTAATTAATTTTTTTGGGGTACAATAATTTAATTAATTAATTTTATATAATGTGACTGCAAAGTGTTTTTTATTATTACTTAATTATATCTTATTTTTGTATATTTTTAAAATAATTATGATAAAAGTTAAACACTTTTTGAATTGCACCAAAATATCCATTTTTTTCCTATTTTAATAACTTAAGTAATTGTAACTATTTCAGTAATTGAATATATTATTAATTATTAATTAAGAAACAAAATTTTCTCTCTCATAATCATTGCTAACTTTATAAATATTTTTTTAATACCAACCTCACAAAATAAAATAATTATATTATTAACTTTTTATATTTATTATATTATTAATTGATTTTTATTATATTATTAATTTTCAAAGAGAAATTAATAAAAAATATAGAAAAATTATTTCTTCAGAAATTAAATTATTATAATATTAATTTTTGAAAGAGAAATAAATAAAGTCTTATATTTAAAAAATGAAAAGTATTTCTTTATGTATAAGTAAAATATTATATGGTTAAAATTTTTAAAAAGGTAATAATGACAGAAAAATGTAATATTGTATAATTTTTAAAGGTTTAATTACGCCTTTAGTCTATTGAAATATCACGATTTTTCTTGTTTGTCCATCTTCAAAACATTTCTGTTTAATCCCTAAAAGTTCTATTTATTTCTGTTTAGTCTATCTGTTAACCTACCATTAGTTTTCTCCGTTAAGTGCCCATCTAGCATCTTATATGAATGAAGACATGGACTGGTGGATGAAAAGAGAGATCAAATGAAAAAATTATGATAATTTGAAGGATCAATAAGGAAAATCATAATATCTAGGTGGATGTAACACTCGTTCATAATAAATCTAATGGTACAACTTTACATAGAAAGTTTGGAGTTGGACATTAATATAAATAGATACAGTGCAGAGTTCAGAAGCAGAAGTAAAGTTCTGCTTGCCATAAGCTAAACATTTTTAAGTCTGATAATAAAATTACAATTTTATTTAATTACAATTCCACATATTTTTTGCAGCTGGAAGAGTCCACCTTCCTCTAGAGCGTTACTTGACTAATCTGAAACAACCAGAAATAGAGTGAGAATTGAAAATTCTTAGTAGATAATGATTAATTCTAAAGCATTTGAACTATGATGGTTCCAGCCATATCTTAGCACGGAAATTCACACAGCTACTGTATCATAATCTTATCACATTACTTATAAGAAGATCATGATATTATGGGCAGTAAATGCTTAAAAATATATGTTATGCAATACATCGGATGACAAATGTTAATATGAATATAATCTCTTTATTTTAATTTTCAGTTTCTTTTGTCTACTTGTCTTACACATATTTCAAGGCCTTCTCTTAGGGAATTCTCATTCTCTAATGTTACTTATAATATCGTGATAACAAAGCGAGACTTTTATGCCATACTAGCCAAGGCAGGTAACATAAAAGGATCTTACATCTTGTTCTTCTGCCTTCTTGGCGAGTAGTTGCAAATCTTAAATATCTTTTTTGAAAATACTTACTTGCTATAATATATAAATTCATAATAAATATACAAATGTATAAATTTAAGTTATAAATATAACTTAAATTAAAGACTCAAGTAGTATAAGATAAACAATAATTTGAATAATAAATTTATCATATAATAAATTAAATAATAAATCATAGAATCAATAAGTGAAATAAAATGTAGAAACTATAAATTAATTCATAAGTTTAAAATAATCGAAGTGTGCAATAATTTAAATAATATAAACTTGAATAACATAATATTGTAATAAAATTTCTCAAAATATAGAGTTGTTAATTTTAAATGTTAATTTTTAAAATGACCGAATCTAATATCACTTTTATTTAATTTTTTTTAACTTTCTTTTTATGATCCATGAGTCTGTCATTATCATCATGATGCATATTGGTCCCTTAAAGAAATTACCATAAAAATTGATAACTCAAAATAATGTAATATTATAATAACAAGAATAATAATAATAATAATAATAATAATAGTAAGCAATATTATAAGGGAATATTAAATAAATTAACTTGAAAAGATAAATAAAATAAAACTGGAATAACATTAAGCAATAATATAAATTAACATTAGATTGAATAACTTATGATAAATAAAATATATTATAATGATAATTAATGAGAAATAATAATATAAAAGAATATAAAATAAATTGGGACAGTAAATAAAATAAATTGTAATAAGAGAAATATTGAGCAACTTTAATGTAAGGAAAATAATAACATAACTTGGAATAATAAAAATAGATTGCAGTGAGTAAATAATAAAGAGCAACAATATAAAGAACATGAAATGAAATAACTTGGAATAAATTGTAATAAGGAGACATCAAATAAAATAAATTGAAATATAACATAAATTGTGATAATAGATAATAATAGGTAAAGTAATATTAAATAACATAATTTATAATGAGTAAATATAGCTATAATTTAATTTCACAAATAATTTTATTATCTACCTCTAATTATTATAGATAGCCATAATGCGTTTACACCGAGCTTCTTTTCCCCTTCTCTTTCTCCCTCTTTTATTTTCCTTTCATCTCTCAACTCTTACTCTCGTGTTACTCTCAATTCTCACTCTATTCGTTATTTTTCACTGTAATCTCCCCTCGTTTATAGAATTTTGGCAGCTCATGAAAACGTCATTGATGATGTTTAAGTAATTATTTTACTATTTTATTTAATTATTAAATCTTTTGTTTTCATCAATATTGATCGTAATGCAATTTTTTCTTACATAATATCTTTGCCTTATACTTACACTGATGACAAAACATTCGTACTTTTAACTCTTTTTTTTTTTTTCAAACTTGAAGACTTGAAGTCTGACCTCTAAAGTTTATCTTCGTTTTTTTTTTTTCTACATTTCATTTATTACTATGGTTGAAGGACGTAGATGGCCAAGTCTTGAAGTAATTGAGGTATTTTATTTTATTTTTTTCCTTAATTATTATATTATGATTACCATATTATTATAATTATATTATTGTTGTTATTATTAGTTTACCTCCATAAATGTTTAGCTAGTATTATTTATTACCTTTAGCAACACATTTTGAAATTATGATTTAACTATTTGATCAATCAATAACTTAAATTATTTTACATAAAAATATTTTATCGTAAAGGGATATTACAGTGGACAAAACAGAAAAATTGTAATATTTTATATAAAAATATTTATATTTACCTACACAAAGTGAAAATTTTAAATAAAAATTTCATAAAACTAATTTATTTGTAATTATTATTAATACATAATAATATATTAAAAAAGATTAATGTATATTTGAGTTGAAGGAATATGCAATGATTTATAATAATTTTCAAATTTGAATGCTTTTTAATAATAAAGAAATAATTATAATTAAATAATATGCAATAATTAGCTAACGTTTTTAGGTTCATAAAAGAAGTAATTTTTTTTTTGTTAAGATTCCAAATCTTTTCATAATAGAATTATTTTTTTCTCACATTTTTGTATTTTTTTAATTGTATTATCTAGATTTTCTGATTTCATAAAGTATAATATAAAAGATTTTAAATAACACAAGTTAAAACATAAGTTTTTATAGAAATAATTGTTTTAAAAATATTTCATATAATAATTTAATTTCATAATTAGACATAATTAAATTAATTTTTTAACCTTTTAGTTAAAATCTTTTACTTGGTGTATATAAATATAAATATTTTTCATATAAAATATCATAATTTTTATGTTTTGTTTTCTAAAATATTACAATTTTTTCTTTTAGTCCCCAAAATATGACAATTTTTTTTTTTCCTTTGGTTGCTCTATTTATCTAAGACTCTAAGTTAATGGAGGGATGAAAAGAAATTTTGAGGGATTAAATGAATTTAAAAAAGAAAAGAAATAAGAGACTAAACGAGAATATCATAATATTTTGAGAGTCCTAGCTAAAATATAATTAAACATTTTTTTAATAGAAACAAACTTAATTCTTTCATATATGATTTTTATTGATAGATTAAATTATAGTACCATTAATTCAAAAAAATTGTTAAAAAAACTTATGAAGTTGGTAAATTTTGGAATAGAGAGATATTTATTTCTTTAATTGCTGACACATTTAATTATTAAAATGAATATAATAATTTAAATTGATTGAAAAAATCCAAAAATAATATTTTAATGTAATTAAAAAATAAAGATTATTAACTTTAGGAAGTCAAGGTATATATATATATATATATATATATAGGCTTTTTAACCATTTAAAAATAAAAGTATTATTTATATATATCTCTTTTTTGAAAATTAATTTCCAAAAATACTTTGTTATTTAGTGTTATAGAAAAATCGGTTTAGACTGGATCGATTTTCACGTTGTTTGAAGTAGTATGGAAATCGATCTAGGCTAAATTGATTTCAACACTATATTTGTGAAAATCAATCCAGCTTGGATTGATTTTAGTGCACCCCACCCAAATAAATATATAATCGATCAAGAGTTGCTAGTTTATATGTCTTTGGTGAGGTTTAGGGTCTTAGAGAGAGAAAGAGTAGAGAGAAGTTGAAGAAAAAGTATATGGGTAGAGAGAAGGTAGAGAAAAAGTTAGTAGATAGAGAGATAGAGAAAGTGTTTGGTTGATAAAGAAAAAAAGAGCGATGAAGCACAATAATCTACGCCGGCTTGACATGCTTGCAATACATATTGTTGCACATATTAATATAGATGCAATTTTATGTCTTAATTTACTTTTCATTATTGTTTTGTAGTTTAATTCAATTTTTTATTAATATAGTTGGTAAATTATTTTATTAATTTAGTTACTACTTTATTTATGTAGTAAAGCAAATTTAGATATTTGAATTAACATTAAATTAGTTTAAGGTATGTTAGTATACTTAATTGGTAATTTATCTTAATTAATTTATTTTAGTAGTAACTGATTAAGAAAAATTATAGGTTTATTTATTATTAATTTAATTTAGTTACTAGTTTATTTATTAATTTAGTTACTACTTTATTTACTAGTAGTAAATCAAATTTAGACATTTGAGTTAGAGTTAATTTAGTTTAGGGTATGTTAGTATACTTAATTGGTAACTTAGCTTACTTAATTTATTTTAGTGGTAACTAATTAAGAAAAAATTACAGGTTTATTTTTTTATTAATTTAACTTAGTTACTAGTTTATTTTACTAATTTAGTTACTACTTTATTTATTAGTAGTAAATCAAATTTAGATATTTGAGTTAGCGTTAATTTAGTTTAGGGTATGTTAGTATACTTAATCGGTAACTTAACTTAGTTAATTTATTTTAGTGGTAACTTATTAAGAAAAATTATAGGTTTATTTTTAATTAATTTAATCTAGTTACTAGTTTATTTTATTAATTTAGTTACTACTTTATTTACTAGTACTAAAGCAAATTTAGATATTTGAGTTAGCATTGAATTAGTTTAGGGTATGTTAGTAACTTACTATACTTAATTGGTAACTTAGCTTAGATAATTTAGATCTTAGAAGATGTTAGCTAACCCTTTTTGATTAGGTTTTAGTTTCATTTATTTATCAATGTAGTTTAGTTTTATTCTATTATAAAGCAGAGCAAGGTCTTGTTATTTAGTTTTACTTTTTATTATAGAGTATGGTCTAGTTATTTTGTGATTATCTAATTATATAGTTATTTTGAGGTTATTTCGTTTTTATTATAGAGTTTGGTGATTGTGCATTGCATGTGTATAATAATGATGTTGCATTCATGTTATACAGCCTACTCAAGTCCTACACAGTAGGCATTATAGGCTCAGCCACATCCACTCATGGAGTCATACTTGCGGTAGGCAGGCTTGTGGCATGTGAGTTTGATTGCTTGTTAATTAATGCATTTGTTGAGCTATGGCGCCTAGAGATGCACATATTCCATTTGCCATATGAATAGTGCACTATCACGCTCCAAGATATTGCTTTCCAGCTGGGATTGCGTGTTGATGGGGAGCCAATTAGCTATATGAATAGTGCATGTTAATTAGTGCATTTGTTGAGCTATGGCGCCTAGAGATGCACATATTCCATTTGCCATATGAATAGTGCACTATCACGCTCCAAGATGTTGCATTCCAGCTTGGATTGCGTGTTAATGAGGAGCCAATCAGCAGATGTCTATCATCAAGGGAGCAATTTGAAGGAAGTGATATAGCTACCATCTATGATTAACTACTCAAGGCTATGTCGGGTCGTGGGAATCAGCAAAGGAACTCTGTAAATCTTTACTAGTTTATGGATACATTTGGTAACTTCGATGACCATGTACCTCAACATGTAGGAGTACGCAACACTTGGGCATACATTATGCTTTTGCTTGGTGGCTTCTTGTTTGAAGATAAGTTAGGGTTCAGAGTTCATTTAAGGTGGTTGCTTCTACCTCTTGACTTTCGTCGTACAACGAGCCTTAGTTGGGCCTTTGCAGTGCTGGTTGTGGTGTACTGCAGCCTATGTTGCACTACTAATAATGGAGTTAGTGACATTGTCAGGTGCCTAGCCTTACTACAGTCATGGATATAGTACAGACTACCAAAGTTCAGTCCTCCAGGTAGACATGAGCTCAAGTTTCCATTATTTGTGAGGTACATTTGTCATTTGCAGCATTAAAATTCTTAGTATATGTGTTTTTTTTTAGCTGGCTAGAAATGGTGGTCTCGTCTGATACGGAGGAGGCTCGACTATTGGCACATAGGAGACAAATTGATGAGATTAGTATTATAGGGTTAGATGCGTAGTGCTTATTTGTTATTATTGATTTTTTGATATGATAAATTTAATGTATTGTTGTTAATCATTATAGTTTATCTGGACCTCATACGATAACCTACATGTTATCCAAGTCACAACCTAGTTTGTTTATGATGATGCCAATATTTGGGTGTTCGCGACAATGTTGATATGCTTGCCCATTGTTGAGTAGCACTAGATGAATTGTGCTCTCCGATAACTCAACGGACAACAACACATACTAGATGAGCCATTAAACATTGATAGGTTGCACGGGGTTAATGCATGCAACAAGGACTATTGGTGGCCCAAATATCATAGCAAGTTTCACACACTTCGAGATACACAGAGCAAGCGAGTGGTTCGGTTTCTTGTTGCCTCGGGCCTTCATCAATCAACTAAGTACAACAAAAGGTATTTAGAAGTTACACGAAGGTTTTTGTCTGCAGATAAGATCCTTCACAATCTGAGGCAAGTCGAATTGCCAGCTAATGTACCGGCCCATACCCACCAGTGCTCGTTGTGCCCTGGCCAGCTCACATGCTAAATCGGTAGCATTGGCAGCATTGAGTGTATGTCGAGACATACGCGGGGCATCGCTAGTAGCATAACGAATATAGATAGTGGTGAGGATGACGCTTATGACGAAGATCGCAGCAACTCCTAGCTCTACCCATCTCCAGGCAACCCACTTTCTCGACATATGCCCAACTATGTTGAATCTAGCCACCAGTACATGCCTGGCTTTAGCTCGCTGACCATGGCGAGACATAGCCATGGTACATGCTAAGCTCTAGCTCACAACCAACAGAGGGTCTTAGCCACTAGTATATGTCCACTCCTAGCCACCAGTTGACGACTAGTCTTTCAATCTGAGTATTCTATTTGCTGATATTTAGGCTTTCCTAGATGAACTCGTGCCATTCACGAATGCAAAAACACATGTTGAGGAGATGCACATGTATCAGGCACTGACATCAGACTATTACCGACCGTTGTTGGATCAACCAGATCTGTATGTGCTCCTAACAATTGTGACAACAAGCATTTATCCCATGTAGCTGTCACAATCACCTATGCATGACCTCGCTTATCAAGCCATGTATGCATTTCATCTTTTTGGCAGGACTACACCTTCCGGATTTACAGCAGACCACATTGCTCAGGAAGCTATTGAGGACCATTAGTAGGAGTAGGATCAGGAGTAGGAGTAGGAGCATGACCTATACTAACAGCAAGACAAAAGGACAGGGCAGGCCAACATGAGAGATTCAAGGTCATCGCTGCTACACGGGTAGGTGTCTACTAGCCCCTAGGCGAAACAGAGGAGGCAATTAGATGTTACTTGACTCAGGTATGTGGTATTAGCATCTCTAAATTGTTAAGTGTTTTATATTGGTTGTAATATTAGTTATTAACTTGTCTAAAATTTTATGTTTCCTTTTGCAGTGTGATTGAGTGAGACTTGGATATGGTGTGGAGTTTTCATTATTTGACCTTTATTTTGTAGTGTGTTCCTTTTATTCATGTTAGTTACTTAGGTATGATGTCCATTGTTAAGCATTGGTTACTTATGTATTATGTCGATTCTTAAAAACGTTTAGTACTTATGTAAAAAGAATGATATTATTCTCCCTAACAAAATGTGCAACAAGTTTTCACCTAAATTTTCCTCCCTCAAAACACTTTTTAAGAAAGTCACTCAAAATTGCAAAACTATAAGGTAAATTAATTTTTAACTATCAAAAATCACTCTAATATAAGTTAAATTATATGATAAATTAATTTAATATTTTATAAATACACTGTGGTCTATTTTTAGTCTCATTGGTTTTTGCCAATAATTAAATAGTGAGATATAAAAACAAACTTAGAATAGTAAAGATTAGATTTGCCATGATCAAGAATCAAAATATAATAAGATTAGATAAACTGGGTCTACATTTAACTTACATCAACAAAATAAATTACTTCAATAAAACATACTGAGATTTACTAAAAACAAAACACACAACACATTCACGGATACATAAATTAATTGTCTTTGCTAGTTCAGTTGGAGGATGAAGCATTGTAAGGTTAGGCATCTTCATCTATTGTTACCTTCTTGCCTACACAGGCCACAGCACTTTGGTTGCCTAAATTCAACAGCATTCATTTTATTCCAGATTCTTGTCGAAATTGGACCACCTTCAGTAACTCACCGAAGCTTCGAGTTTGGGCATAATCAAGGTCCACTATACAGGGTTTGGGCATAATCTTCGTCGAGTGTGACCCTCTTGCTTACACATGCCACAGTACTTTGGTTGCCTAGGTTCAACAACATCCTTTTCATTCCGGATTCTCACCGAAACTAGACAACCGTCAGTAGCTCATCAAAGCTTTGGGAGTAATCTTCATTTGCAACAAGTACAAACATTATTTCATAGACATTAAATACGATTTGAATGTGGTAAATTTCATCAACATAACTGCCTAATCAAGTTGTGCATATGTGTATGCATCGAGCACATGGTGGCATGGATAGTGTAATGCTTGAAAGTACCTGCAATCGCACCATCGATCCATTAACCTCACCTTCAAACTTCTTTGACTACAACTCCCTATTGGTGCAAGTTTTTCCATCACAAATGACAAGTTCGACAGTGAAAATCTAGACACCGTCATGGTATCTATCGATTGTCTATTCTCCTCAATTGCCCATTGTAAGGCTTAGGAAAACATTTGTCTGACGACAAGTTAGGCCTTGATCTCCCTCCTTTTTCTGACAAACAACTCAGCAAGATGGAAGTAAGTGGACTTCATTAAGGCCATAATTGGAAGATTTCGGGTGCCCTTAAGAACAGTATTAATGCACTCCGACAAATTGGTCATCATATACCCAAACATGTGTCCTTTGTCAACATGTTGTGCTTAATTTTCAATGGAAATTCTATCAATCCATTCACACATAGCTGGATTCTCATCTCTTAACAAGCCACGATAATAAAGATACTCTCAATGAGTCTTTGCATATGTCGCATTTATCAAAGCTATTTTTGCATCTTTGCTCTTGAATGTTACCGTAAAGTTTGAGATGATGTAGCATATGCAATATGCATGATGAGCCATTGGAGGATGCCACCTGCTGCCTTCCATATTTATAGCCGCTATTTATAGCAACTTTGATAGCACCATGCTTGTCAAAAATTATGAGAATGCCCTTTTGTGGTGTCACATGCTGATAAAGATTAATTAAATAAATGACTATGCTTCTCTTGTCTCCCTCTCCACCACGACAATACAATGGGCAGAATATATGAATTACCTTCTTGGGTAATTGCTATCAACAGTGTCTCGCCATACTTGCCGTATAAATGCATGCCTTCGACTGAAATGAACGATTTGCAGTATTTGAATGCTTCTATGCATGGTGGATAAGTCCAGAACAAACGGTGGAACATTACAAAGCTATGGTCAACAAAATTTACCCCATGGTATGGCAAAGTTGACAATTCGATGATTGTACCTGGCATAAATGTCTGTAGACCTTGCAACCATTTTAGAAGTTCATTGTATGACTCTTCTCAATTGCCAAAAATCCTAGCAATAGCCTTTTGCTTAGTGAGCCATACTTTCCTATACAATGTCTTGAAGCTGAACCTTGCATCCACCGATCCCTATGGCACTTTAATCAAAATAGTTGAATCTGCTTGCACCATGGAAAATATGGTGGCACAGATAATCTTAGTATCCAATTGGGGGTGGTCTTGTGAAAATGATGCAAACACACACATATGTGATCTGTTATACTTTTGAATTTCCCACAATTCCACAATATGTCATGTGTACCCAAAGTGCTTGTGGTTGCCTAACTCCAAGACCTTGTACTCAACCAATCTTTGGATGCTGTAATTTTTAATCGCAAATAATACAACTTCCTTGTCATGAAACTGTTGGCCCACTTGCAACTTACTCTCTCCTGTCAATACCGAAATTTAGCCACAATCTACAATGTGAATCCTGGGAAAGTGCTTATGTGCATCACTTCCAAATTCAAAGATGAATAGTGACCCACATGCTTACTTGATTGAGATTGGAACTAAGATTGGGTCCTCAATCATTGGCTTTGGGTAATAGGCTCTGCCACTTCATTTGAGCCATTATCATTGTCAAACGGTATTTCAACCGAATCCTCTTCATCATCTTCGTCATTAACAATAAAATCATAACTCGCAAAAGGTCCATCTTATGGGAGCGGCTCCGCAATTTGCATCACAAGTTGTTAGAAGCTTGGACCACCCATCAAATTATCTACATTTTTGTTCTGCATGTGACTTGCCACACTACGAAGGTCAAAGAACGTTGACATTCCAACATATGCTGGATCGAAAATAGATCCACAAGAGCTAAAGTACAACTCCTTTAGAATGACGAACAACTCGATGATGTGAATCTCTATAAATTAGGCATGGCAATCAAACATGAGACCAACATCGTTGAAGCTACTCAGCTACTAACTTCTGTAGCGGATCACACATTTCCCAATCACTATAGGCACCCTATAAAGAACTTATGTAATTTGCTTGTTACTTTATTGGCCCATCTTCTACAAAATTGTGCTATGTAGCTCTAACAAAGTAACAGATAGACAAACAACCATAAATTAGGGATTTTGATTGGAGAAAATTATACCTTCATCTGTATTTGTGATTTCACCACCATGATGAACAAATATATAATATCTCTCAGCCATTTTTTCCCTCAAACTTTCTTGCAAAACTCATTCTCCACGCAAACTTTGTTATGAGCATGGGACTATTTGTATGGGGGTTTATATAGGGAGTCTTTGCACTAAAATTGATCCAGGTTGAATCAATTTCCACACTATTTAAAGCAGTATGGAAATCGATCTAAGCTAGATTGATTTCAACACTATATATGTTATAGTGTTGAAATTAATGCAAGTTGGATCGATTTCTATACTGATGGCCCAGTGAGGAAATTTATCGAGCTTAAATCGATTTTCCTATAATACTCAAAAAAGGATATTTTGAAAATTAATCTTAAAAAAGGGGATATACATAAATAATTTTTTTATTTTAAAATGATAAAAAGCCTATATATATAGGGAAATCATTTTATATATGGGAAAATAGTGAAAAAATAGGAAAAAATGGCAAATATGGAGAAATTGGTAAAATGTAGCGGTTTTTGGGCAAACTTAGGTAAACTTCCATCGAATCCCTGCAAAAAAATTTAAAAAAAAAGGTCAAACATGATTCAAAGACATGACCCATCAACAGTGTTTGGGTCTAATGGAATCCGCTACAAAAGTAACTGGATTCCTGCCTTCGACATGACACAAAGCCAACCAGTAGGGATTTGTCTTTGCAATTCGACATGGAGGGAAGTGGATTCTTGCTATTTGCTTGCACACAAGTTGGATCTTTGGTTTTTCGGTCTTCTTTGCACTGGATTCCTGTAGGTTCCATCTGCCTATTTAAAGGCCGGATTTTGTGGTCCTTGAGTTAGAGTGAGAGTGAAAAAGAGAAATAACATCGTGAATTTGTGTGTGTTTGTGTGTGTGTGTGTGTGTGTGTAAGAAAGAGAGAGAGAGAAAGGGTGGAGAGAAGTGGGAAAAAAGTGGAAGAGTTTTGATCATGCCAAAGTAGAGGTGTGGGAGAAAAAATTTGAGAAAAAGGTTAGTATTTTTGAGAGAAGGAAAATAGTGAAAATGGTAGTTCCAGATATAATGATGGATCCATGCGAGCATGTTTTGGAGACAATTTTTCAAAATAATGTAATGAAATTATTTTTTTCAAAAGTCATTTATTTATTATTTATTTATCATAATTGTAAATATATAATTTATTATTTACTTTATATTTGTTGCTATCAATAGTTTGTAGAAATAATTTATTAGTGAACAGTAAAGTAGAATAGTAGACTTTTGATTTGCATAGATTAGTGATAGGGTTTATGGTTCTTACCATAATGAAATAGAATATATTAGTTTAGTTTATCTATCATTGATGACAATTTAAACTAGAGTATAAATTAGTTATTATATTATTATTTATTTTTAGGGTTTTACTTTTTTATTTTATTTTATATTTGTTGTTACCATTAGATAGTGTTATTTAGTGTAGAGTATAATAGAACAAATTAGATAGAGTAGGAGATTGCTTTTGATTTGGGTAGAATAATGATAGGGTTTAGGGTTCTTGAACATAATAAAATATATGGCATTAGTTTAATTATCCTACATTGACGAGAACTCAAATTAGAGTATATAAGTAAGTTAGTAATTATGTTATTATTTATTTTTAGCAATTTATTATTTTATTTTATTTTGTATTTGTTATTATCGTTAGATTAGTAATAATGTTATTTAGTGTAGATTATAATAGACTAGACCAGAGTAGAATAGAATATGTTGCCTTTGATTTGGGTAGATTAGTGATAATGTTTAAGGTTGCTTAACATTAAAATGTAGAATAGATTAGTCTAATTATCAAATATTGATGAGAACTCAAACTAGAGTATAACTTAATCATTAATTTTATTATTATTAATTTTTAGCAATTTACTATTTTATTTTATTTTATTTTTGTTACTATCGTTAGGTTAGTAATAGTATTCTTTAGCATAGAGTATAATAGACTAGAATAGAATAGAATATGTTGCTTTTGATTTGGGTAGATTAGTGATAGGTTTAAGGTTCTTTAACAAAAAAATGTAGAATAGATTAGTCTAATTATCCAACATTTAAGAGTATAATTAGTCATTAAATTATTAATTAATTTTAGTGTAACACCCTAATAGGACCACATTACGCTTAAGTCGTATTGCGGTATTTATTAGTTGTTATAGCTAAACTAGCGGAACATTTGTAATTACAAAATATGTTAGTTGATGAAAATAGCATAATTTTTTTTTTTTGGAAACGAATCCTTTCTAAAAACTGAGCCTTATAGTGATAGAATCGATATTATTGTTACGACATTCACTACTAGAATCCATGATCTAATTTGAGTTATAATAAGGTAAAATAAAGGAGCAATATAATTTATATGAACAACTGCGCATTCATATATTTATAGAAGTAAGTACTAGGCATACATCTATATACATTAGTATCTCAAAATACCCAAATGAGTCAAATTAGCAAGGCTACAAGCCAAGCTAAACAAAATAGGTATAGTCATCCTTGAAGAAATACAAATTAATATAAAAGTCACTAAAATATCCACATGATCACTACCAAGCATGCATAAGGTATTGTGGCCTCCAAAATATACAGTTTTTAAGCCACAGATAAAGCATCCCAACATAGACATGAACTCAATAGCTTGCAGCTTGAGATCCATACATACATATGTAGCAAAAAGACTAGCCCACACTAAAACCCAACCCTACAGAGTATGGAACCCATTCTTTAGCACGGGCTCCTCAGGATCCTCCTCTAACTACATCTCCAGCAGAACCTTAGTGCTAGCAAAAAAAGAACTGGACTCGACCACATGTAACACAGCGGTAGGCGAACTCTCCTTTGATGGGTCAATCTCCATAGAAGAGACAAAGGGAGTAGGCTTCAAGAAGTACGGGGATGAGCAAGATGCAGTAGGAAGTCAGCATAAGGATGGCGAGGTCAAAGTGCCAGCTAACTACTGGAAGGCTAAATGGATGGCAGAAGAAAATGTACAGCCTAAAACTACTACAAGCTACGAGAACAAGTGAGTCGAGGGCAAGATCATAATGCCATGATCACTTAGGTATCTCTATAAAGATCACTGCGATCACCATCAGCTACGTTTGAGAACAACACGGGAAGACACAAGGATGAGGAATGATTTATTTCTTAGTAGGGATTTCTAACTAAACATTTAACTGACATCGTCAAAACATTTAATTGACATCGTCATCGTCTCAACCACTTCGGTTTATTTAATAAAAATCGATGACCAGGTAGAAGTAGAATAAAGGTTTATTTTAATAACTTTTGAAAACATAACTCCAAAGTGGATTCATTTTATTCATTCACTTAAAGTAAGACTCTAAAATGTAGTAATAATAACAACATATTGAAGCATCACTCAAATGCCAATATGCAATAAATGCCATGCAAAACTTGTAATACATACATATGCTCATTATTCCTTTGCCCTTGCGGCTACTCTTTATTTCTTTGCCCTTGTGGCTATTCTTTGTCTCTATGCCATTAAAGCTATTTGTTAGCACATGCTCTTACTTATTATTGCCCTTGGATATACTATCTTAGGATGTGAACTCACTCTGTGATCGTTGTCACATAGTATTATCTAAATCAGACTTTGGCTGACAAGGGGTCTACCTCTACAATTGGAGGGGTGCTCGGTCGCTACCTCTAAAGTAGAGGGGTATCTTGATGGGTCACTTTCCCTTACTGAAAATTCCTGCCCAATTATCTTGTCTATGCGGATCACCTTCCCTTACCAAAGGATCATTTCCTAGGCTTAATTAGAGAATTGTGCATTATTTAACATGTAAAATTCTTCAAATAGAGTTCATAATTCTTGGCACAATTTTCTCTAATCCTCATGCACTTATGCATTATGATGCCACTCATAAAAAGAAACTTTTCTGGCAAAAATTTGGTAGCATAACGGTTGTATTGGGAACAACCTAAAAATTTAAAAACACTAATAAACAGCCAGAATTTCCTAGTCATAGTCATAACATCAATAATAATTCATCATCTCATATTTCCATCACATCGATTATCATAAATACAACCATCATCATCATAAGGCATAAGTGAAGTAATCAAGGTAAGAATCATCAAAATTCCAAGAGTCAAAAGTAGAAAGGCATACCTTGGCTTTCATTCTTTGGCCTCACTCACCACAACAATCATTCAACAATTTCCATCCCAAATAGTGTACCACCATCACATTCATTTCACATCAAAATAGATATGTAACATAACACTTTTCTCAAGAACTCTTGGCTTCAAGATTTGAGTTTTGTTTAAAGGAGTTTATTCCAAACTTGTTAACACTTTAGTCACAATTAAATTTAGATATCAAGTCTTTTAGCCCATGCTAAGGGAATGGTCTACTACCCTTATTGGCCTAATCTTGGCAATATGCCCTTTTCTCACCATTTACTCCTCCAAACCAACTCTAAACCATATCAAACTTACCTCACATGATTGTATATGGTTCAAGGCACTTAAATTCACTATAATGAGTTTGAATACTTCATTTAAACATGAATTTTGCTAACCCTCAAATATATAGCCGAAAATGGCACTAGTTGCTAAGAAACTTGACTAGTTGATGCTCAATTCTCTCATAATTCATCTTAAACCAATTCTAACTATTCAAGGACATTTTCAAGGTCTATATAACTCAAATAATGCAAGCCTAAATCAGTTTTACCATCCATTAAGAGATAGGAAGCAAAATCTACCCTTCTAGTGGCTTAACGGATCTAGTCTACATCTAAAATTATTTCTACTTATTCTTGCATCACTCTAACCACCCAACGGCAGTTTTAGACTCCATATAATATATACTTTAAGAGCTAATATCAGTTTTCCTTAATTCCATTGGTAAGATAATTAATTTCCCACTTTTATGAGTTGTTAGTATGTGATTCTCACTACCCCTTTTTTTTTTAACAAAACTCAAGATAATGATTCTAACAAGTTTGTACCCATAATCATGCTTATATTTGGGGTCTAATAAGTTATTTAAACCTATAGGAACCTCAACCTCATATTAAATCTTGGGGATTCAAGTTTTAACCTCAAATGATCCTATACTAGCTAGTTTGTGCCATAGCTTGATTAATGACCTTCCTAAGGGTTTCATCTCACCAAAACTATATTAGAATGCTCACCTAGACTAACCTAAGCTAAATCTAAAATTTAAACACATTACTATGTATAACTCTTGGAATCCTAGAATAGTGAGTCAAGTATAAACCACACTTTTTGTCAAGAATCATGACAAGGGAAGAGTAGAAATCCCTACCTCACTTCCTAACTTGAAGACTCCTCCAAATTTTGAGCTATTCCTCCAAGAACCACCCAACCAAGAGAAGAAACTCCTTGCTCCTCCCTTGCTATAGTTTTGCAACTTTGAGGGATAGAAGTGGGCAGATTTTGCGCCCTTAGAGGGAGAGGAAGAAGAGGAAATGAGAGGAAATGGGAAAAAGAAGAAGAGTGCTTGGGATTTTGAGTGATTTTTGAGAGCTTTAGAGAGTGGAGGAAGAAAAAATGGTGAGGGTTTTGAGAGGGAGAGAGAGTGATGTGAATGAGAGGGGTGAGGATGAGTGTTTAAGTGTTTTTGTTATATTTTGAGGGAGTTTGAGTGTTTAAGTGGTAATGGGTATTTGAAATCTAGCCTTTAGATTAAAGACAAGACTTGTAACTTGATCCAAGCCCTTGATAAAAAGGTTGGAAGTGATAGTTATCACTTTATGTCACTCATGGATACTTTGTGACATGACACGGGTACTCTATTGTATCTGGAATCTTTAAATTAAACAGTTTCGGGAGCTTTAAAAGGTTCTGGTACAAATTTGAAACTATTTCTAAAGGTCTTACCTTGAAATATATTTTACAAAACTTTTATTCCTGTTAGGATATTTAATGACACAATTTAATTTATTTTTAGCTTATATTATTCCTCTGTTTTAATTTTTATTTGTTGCATTTTAGTAAATAATTCTCCCATTAGCTTTTATTTAAAATTTATGGCCAAAACTTAATTTAATTTTTATTTTAAATGTGTTTAGTCCCTTAATAAATTTACATAGTATTATTTATTTAATTTGTAACGCAGAGCTACAAATGAAGCAAAATCGAGAATGTTGCATTTAGCAAGTTACTATTTTATTTTATTTTATTTTTGTTATTATCGTTAGATTAGTAAGTTTTCTTTAATGTAGAGTATAATAGACTAGAATAGAATAGGTTGCTTTTAATTAAGGTAGACTAGTGATAGGGTTTAGGGTTTTTAGCAATTTACCATTTTATTTTATTTTTTCTTTTATTTTTGTTATTATTATTGGTAATTTATATTATTATTTACTTTTAGCAATTTACTATTTCATTTTATGTAATATTTGTCATGTTTTAATTTTATTTTATATTTTTCATAATATTCTTATGTTTTTAACAACACATAGTTCGATCAAAATATTGGACAGGAGATTCAAGTTTTATGAATTCAGCACATGATAATGTAGAGACTGATGCCCGAGATAGAGCACTACTTAGAGATGGTTAGATTGCTTTGTGTTACCATGATTGGCATGTTACCGACACACAAGGAGCTTATTGATGCACTGGTTGAGTGATGGAGACCAAAGACGCACACTTTTCACTATCATTGTTATTAATTTCACATGCTTCTGTGTCTCTTATTGGAAATGGGCTCAATCCAACTTCATCAAAATGCTGTTTTGTTATACAATTGTTAGTAAAACTATAACACAAACTTATACAATACCAATATTATATTCAACTAAAAATTAAATTCCAATGTTAACCAAAGTATTCCTATTAACACATCACAACAATTTAATAAATAAATACTAACACAATTAATAAATTATAAATAAACTAACACACATTAATTCAAATAAAATAGTTACACAAAATAATAATGAACTAAACAATTAACTATTTAACAACCTAATAAATAAATTAGTAAAACAATAATAGACTCTTGAAGATTAATAATAGAAAAAAACTTGCCAATAAATTAACATAATTAATTAAGTTTGAAATAAAAAGTATTTACATAATGTATAATGACTTACCGGATATGAACTAAGAACAAATTTATTGTGATGTTGGTTAGCCATATATCAACTAGACCTAGCTTGAGCAACAACTTTCTCAAAGTTAACATACAACTCAATGGCAGAAATGAGTTCTATATATCGCTAATATGTCCTAACCATCACTCGCACATCCTTGTCACTCTTGATATTTTATATTTCCATTAATAATCGATATCGGACACTTATATTTTATTTTCACCACTCTTTTTTTAGTGCCAACATTTATGCTTTCACAAAGTCCAGCATTCAATTCCTCAAATGAAATTGTCTGTGAAATCGAAAAATATGCTTACTCATTGGACATAAATATCACACCTTCATCTATATTTTGAATAATAGATCCATTATAATATACAAGAATTGTAATACATGAACTGCTATTCATCTTTTTTCCTCTTCTTTTTTTCAAATAATCCCTTTTTTAAGTCTCTTTCTACTCTTCACTTCCTTTTTTCCTTCAATCTCTTCCCTTTCTTTTTTTGCACTCCCTCTGTAATGAATTTTTTCATGTATCTTTAAATGGGAGGGAGTGTTTATACAGGCGATTGGAGGGGTCAGGAATTCATTGCCACATGAGTCGAATTGTCGAGGATCCATCATTAGCAGCCGCATATTGTCAAGGATCCAATAATTTTGTTAATGGATCCCTACAATCCGTTCCAAATAAGATTGAATCCCTTTATTTTTAAGTAAAATAAAGGGCTACGATACTTTAGAAACCGGATTCCGGTGTGGGTGTAAGGCTTGGTTTGGTATTGCTGCGACTTTTTAAAAGCTGCTGAGCCATCTTAGCTCTCTAAAAGCTGCTCTCAAAATATCATAGTAGTATTATTTGGTAAAATAATGTAAAAATTACTCTCAATAAGCAAAAGTTACAAAAGTAGTATTTGATAAAATTATTCTTAATATCTAAAATGACTAAAATTGTTATAGATATTAAAGAGAATAATTTCTATTTTTAATATCACTAAATAAAGTAAAATTATATTAGCCTTTTAAATTTTAAAGAGTACAAATTAGTTTTGAAAAACATCCGATGGGGGCTCTCGAGAGCACCCTCTATCTTTTAAAAGTTAGGAACAAAAGTACCTCTATTTTTTGGGTTACCAAATAGAAAAAAAAAATTGGCTTATATTTTTTATAAATTAAAGTATCTATGTAAAGAACACTATCAAATTGAGTCTTAAGAATAGAATTCGGTGCTTCTAAAATCGGATTTCAATTTTGTTTCAAAAAATTAAAGGGATTTGCTGTGGTAGGAGCCGAATTAGAATCCAGTGTATCCTAAATCAAATATCTATCGCATAATTTGTATGGAATCCGGTATTCCCTGAATCGGATTCCCATTTTGTTTTTTCTTTTATTTTAAATTTGGTTGCCTATATTCTGGATTTCTTACCTTTATTTTTTTTTTTATCTGAAGGAATTCAAACCGGATCCTTCAAAAATGTCACATTTTTCCAATTTTGCAAAAAAAATCATATACAAAAGAATCACATATATATATATATATATATATGTTTTTCTGTCATTAAATCTATGAGAGTCAGCTAAGCTGTGCACAGTAGTCTGAGACATGATATGACCATATGATGTAATTGTAAATTCTGGATACATTTATTTTAACCGTTATTGGAGCGTAGCCTTATTGCTTGACACCTAGCCACTGTATAATCAGCTTTCCGTTTGCCAGTGCTTTAAGTCCATGCATATTGGATGATATAAACAGAGATCTATGTCAGAGATTTATCTTTTCCGAGGAAGAAACATTTTCTTTCCAATAAAAATTATAAAATATAGGGATATCTACTGGCCAAAAGCTCTCACTATAAATAATAATAGTACTTTTACAACTTATTTTATATATTTATGTTTTATTCTTTCTTTTTATAGAAAAATAAAATGAATAAAGAAAATTTTCTTTCTATTTTTTAACTATAAAAGGAGATGTAAAATAAAAATATAAAACATGAGATATAAGATTAAATTGTTGCAGTTAGCAGTAAAATTAATTTACTAGTGAGATATGGAAGAATTTTTTTTTTAGGTTGCTTTATTAGTAATTTCATTCTATACAAATTAATTTTTGTATTTTGATCTTTCGCTAATTAAAATTGCTTTTAATTTAGTCTTATCATTAATATGAAATGGTTTAAAATGCTTAACTACTGTTGTCGTCGTGGTCATCGTCATTGTTATTATTTTATATTTATATTTTTATTATTGTTATTATTTTTTAGCTACAGCTCGACCTATAGTTCTTAAAAAATAGTAAATATTAACTTTAGTTCTTGAAGTTATATACGTGATTCATTTTAATTTTTGAAATTTAAAATTTAAATTTTTAGTCTTTGAAATTGCAATAAAACATGAGTTATATTAGTTTTTGACTCCATTTTTGTTACTGTTCCATCATATTTTTGCTGATGTATCATATTAAGTGACATGATAACATTCCATGTGACATTTAAGATAACATCGATAAAGAATAGGTTCAAATTAGTCCTTAAAATTTCTAAAAATATGTCAAAAAGATTGCATGAGTTAACTGAGATAATAACAAAATTTTACTTCAACAGTCTAATTTGAACTACTCTTCATCAACGCCATCTCAGTGGCAATGTAGGATGTTACTATATTACTTAATATGATACACATTAGTGAAAATGCGACAATATGGACTAACATAACACATTTAATTTTAGGGGTTAAAAAATTAATTTCTAAATTCTAGGGATCAAAGTGACTCACTCATGTAACTGTAAGGACTGAAGTGAGTATTTACTCCCTTAAAAAATGAATACACTCCTTCTATGAGATACTTCTACTAAATGCATGTTTGGGAATTTATAGAAACAGCTTTTTTCCAAACACTACTTTAAAAAAAGCAAGCATGTATGGGTATTTTTGATTAGCAAGATTATAATCTAAATATGATAATTTAAACTATTTTTTTAGAAATAATCAAAAGCTACATTTTGGACTTTTGTTTAATTATAATCAAAATGCAGAGTACCTAACATGCTCTAAAATTACTAAATTGACTCTAAGTATTAAATATTATATAATATAAATAATCATTTCATACAATTTTTAGTAGTTTATCATACAAAAGTAATTTATTTTATACAATCCAAATAAAAGATAGTATCTTAAAATCATTTTCACTTAAAGCATCCAAATATAAATTGATTCTTATATAAGCAATTATATACAAAAAAATGATTATATAGATAAGCAAATCTTAAAATAATTTTAATTTTACAGCTATTCTAAACACACACTAACCCTACATTTGGTTCCATGGAATTTGAGAGTAGAGAAAACTTAAGGGAAAAAAAATGCCTCAACAATAGAATTCCCCTCATTTGGATAGTGTGAAAACGGCCCTGCTGGGGAGAAAACAAAACACATGGGGCCCAGGTAATTACAGAGAGAGAGGGATGCTAGTTAAATTACAAGTATATCATTAGAATAGTAAAAATTGATAATGTTTAAAAAATTATATTATATTTATTGTTATTCAAATAAATAATTTCAAAATAATTGTTATAATTTAAATATTAATGAATATTTTATTAATAATACCATAAATTATTTATTTTATAAAAAGTGTTTAAAAATTTAATTAAAATAACATATTTATTTTTTATTACCTTAGGATATGTATATATAATTTTAATACAACTTTTATTTTCGTTTTCTCTTTATTCAAACACATAAATAGGAAATGTATTTCTTTTATTTTTTTATTCTATTTTCTCTTCTCATCCAAACAAACCATAAATCATACATAGACAAAGTTTCCAACAAACAAACCATAAATCATACATAGACAAGGTTCCCAACTCCCTAGGCAGGAAGTCAAAAACATGGAGTCCCATATCTAAGGAATGTACAAAATTCATGTAAAAAGAGGGGATGAACAAAATTTGGTAACCATTCAGTCACTGATTTGCCTCCCTGAAGTCATTATTAAGAATTTAAGAAATAGAAAGCCAATAATCTTTTGTTTCATTTTTTCACATCTCAATGAGTCACTGGTCCAAAGTAATTTGACTATAAAAATTTGATTATAAGGGAATAGCATGAAACTTTATGCATATTTTTGTTTGGAAGTTATATTTAAAGAAATAAAATAAAATATTTATAGTATTTAGAGATTATAATTTTTAATTCTTTTATTTTCTCTCTATTCCACCCTAATTTTGAGAGAAACAATAAAAGTGACTTTGAAGGAAACGAGAGGAATAGCTCCCTTGAATTTCTTTTTGATCCTATGTTATAATTAAATTCATAAACAATGAAATTGATTTCATTTCCCCTTATTTCCTTTTCGTTTCTCCTATTATCTATCATCTAAACACATACTATTAATCATAATCAGCTAAATATCTGCCTTAAAGATTAATTTTAATAATTTAATCCTTCAAACTTTAAATTTCTGGTATTTTACTCGTTGCACTTGCACACATAATTCACATTCATCATTTATTTGGAGTAATTAAAATATTGAAGATTTAACTAGTGAGTCATAGCTCAAATGACATCTCCTTAATCCAAATGACAAGGGATTTATTGATATTGGATAAGGGATTCTATCTCCACTTATCCATCTCCTTCCCCATTTCTCCTTAATTCCACTGGGAGTTCTATAGAAAAAAAAAATTGAAGATTTAAACTTTAGAAATTTAAAATGAGAAAATTTAAAATAAACCTATTTTTGTCATATACAAGGGTAGTCACCTTGACTCTTGAAAGATTTTTGCCATCAATTCAATTTGCATTAGTATAAAGTGTGATTACCTTACAGTTCTGCAAAGACTGTCTGCACCAATTCAGTTTTTTAATATTATAAATTATCATATTATGTTCGTCAATTATATAAAATGTAATCAAATTAGTCTTTAAATTAGAAATTCATCACACTCAATTTTTTATGACACTTAGCATGGTTGAGAGATTAAATTTTTCAAAAAGTTAATAATAATACTTATATTCGACAAAATATGAGTTTTCTCCTAAATTTATTTGTAAAGAATCAAATTAGTAGCTGATATATATCAAGAAGGGTGTTGGCGTAATAGTGGAGGTATACTGCTACCTTAGAGAAGATTTTAATTTGATTTTTGGAGAGAATATCAATTGAAAAGGTAAATTTCATTATGCCAAAAAGAGATTAATTTTCTTCTCTATTAATAAGAAGGTTAGGAGATAACCTTAAAATACAAAAAAAATTAATAACTGAAAGACTAGAATGAAATTTTACTCTTGATGATACTTAATAATGAAAGGTCGCACATGAGACGTTTAGTAGCAACTCAATCATGTTCGTGAATCACGATAATAGAGTTAAGCTTCTGACCAATTTTCGTGAGCCGTGGAGTGAAGTTCACCGAACAGTATTTGACTAGGACACACCGGAAAAAAAAAGAGAGAAATATTAAAATAGAAATAACAAATAAATTTTTACTGGCAAAAATGAAAGTGGTTAATGTAATTAAGAAAATCAGCCCAATTGATTGGAGTGGTTCAACACTTATTATTTTAAAGAAAAATCTTAGATCCAAATCTTATAAATAAAAAAAGGATTATTCCAAGAAGAATTTCATTTTTATAATAAGTTGGTCTGTTTTAAATCAAATTAATTAGATTAAATTGAATTTAGAATTTAGAATTTTATCTTAAGCATAATCTTCCATTCGAAGTCGCGTAAGTAGATTTTTTTTAAAATTTTTTTTAAAGAACAAAAATTAGGTGTAAGAATTGGGAACTAAGTTATCTCTACTGCATTTACATTGTACTGCTTTATTAAAGAATATAACCCAGGAAGGAGTAGAGTAACAAAGACCTCATATTCTCATCTTCCACCACTAAGCATCCTGGCAACCCTATAAGTATAACCATACCTACTAAACACAGAGAGACAGATCAGTGACCTTACAAACAAGATAGAAGAAAGTTTTGCAGAAAATAGCTGTACAATATTTAATCTACAAAACCGTACTTTTTCTCATCTGGTTTTTCTGAAACAGCAATAAGTTTTTATATATTTTATTGAAAGATATAAAGCAATAATGGGTAGGGGGAAGGTGGAGCTGAAGAGGATTGAGAACAAGATAAACCGTCAAGTGACATTTGCAAAGAGAAGGAATGGTTTGCTCAAGAAGGCTTATGAGCTCTCAGTCCTCTGTGATGCTGAGGTTGCCCTCATTATCTTCTCCAACCGTGGGAAGCTCTATGAGTTTTGCAGCAGCTCTAGGTACCTATTAATTGCAGTCAACCCCATCATGACGATTTTTTTTTTATCCTTTTGTTGTGCCACTCCTTCTGTGTTTTCCTTGTTTGAATCTGTGCCTTTTTGGGGGGTTTTGTTTTCTGTATCTGGATTGATCTTCTTAATTCCTTGTTTCATGGGGTGCTTAAAGTTTCCATCTTGCTGGTGATAAAGTGGTTTTTGTCTTTGATCTGTTTGGATTACTTTGCTGGTGATCTACTTTGTGCATATGCCTTGTTTCCTGGTTTTTCTTGTGTCTTCATTCACAGGGCTTGATGAAGGATGTGTTGTTTGGGTTCTTTTCTCTTCTATTTTTTTTTTTTGTTTTTTTGGGGGGGAGGTTGGTTCCCTGGGATTTTGATTTCCTTTGCTTTATTTGCTTTGACATGTTTTTTTAAGGAATTAGATGGCACTCAAAGTTTGTAGATTGTTTTGCTTCAAAATATAACTTGATTAATTATTACAAGGGTCCTTCTTAATGAATTGTTTCATGTTATTTCTTAGGGTTAAATTTTAGTGTATGGTTTGATTTCACAAGAGATGAAATAAAAAAATATTTACACTTACGTACATCATTATTTTAACTCATCCAAAACTACAATTTTTCTTTTATTGAAAAATCTGAACTGAGATGAATGGTTTTGCTATATAATAATATTTGATGATTATATTTTTCACTATCTTCTAGTCAAATCTTAATTCTTTCGTTTGAAATTTTCTACTCTGGAATTACAGTTTTCTTTTGTTTTGAATGGAAAAAGATGAGAAGCAAAATGAACGGAAAGGACCCCCCCAGCTCTTCTCATGCACTTTCGGTTTTACAGCAGCAACATCCGTATACTAATTACTATCAATCTCTTTTTTTTAAAAAAAAAAAACACAAAGTATGAATATTTTAATATTTATTAGGCATTAGTTCAATTTAGTTGATTAACACCTATATATGACGGCAATAATAATTTAATATTATTATCTCGCAACTTTTTCCTAGGAGAGCTTTTTGAATAATTTTGACCAAAGATTGTGTATGATGAGAAGAAACACTGGATGCCAATAAATATGAGAAGACATATGGCATTCTTTTGATAACTGTATTTACTATCCCCAAGATTGTGATGATAGATAACTGATTTGATTAGATACTCACTCGTATGTCAGAACACAGCCAAAAGGAAAAATAAACTAAAGATATATTTGTGTTCAAATGTAAATGATCAGACTTGTGTACAATTACATGCTTTAAAGTTTAAAAAGTTGAGACAGAAACATATGTTATATGATATATGTACGTATAGACATTCTTTTGAGGTATCACCGTGTAGCTTTTATTTTACGTTAGACCAGCTGCTTTACTGTTAAAATAGGTCTCTCCCTCTCCTTTAGTGAGATTTTATTGTTTTATAAACCATCCATGTTTGATCAACATTCCAGTTTTGTTAAATTTTGAGATATGATTGACATGCAACAGCAGCATTTAATTCTTGAACAGCATATGAGCCCCCCTTGCATTTTATTTATTTATTTATTTGTTTTTTGGCTAAATGAAACAACATATAATTCATCAGCAAACATTTGATCCAATGAGGGATAATCCTATATTCGTATAGACACTATGTATGTTCCTACATCATTGATTGTGTGAAGTATAGACCATACTGGTAGCTCTAGGAGTGTATCATATCTTAAAAGAGAGAAGAGTGAGCAACAACATAGACCACGAATCATTTTGATGAATATATAGAAGATGACGAGCCTTGTGTTTAATTTGCTGCCTTCTCTTAAACTTTAGTACTATTGCAGGATTACAGGGATTCATGTGTATGAAGATATGTTAAGAGACTTCCTTTAGTAAGTTTTACTATTTTATATCGGGGTACAACATAGTTACTAAAATTCTATAAGCTTGACGCAATAGGTGAACTAGCGATGAGATGCTTGAAAAGTTTGTAAAAGGCATCTACTTCAAAACTTCTTTTGCATCACAATACCGAAAAATTATATATAACCTTGATATGTTATTATAAGATATAAAAGTATACCAGAAGCTTTCTCTTAAACAAAATAATTTTGACAGACTCGGATTATTCAAATTTCTGTTAATAGGATTCGAATACTGATAGTTCTATCGAGATTAAAAAAAAATGTGATAGCCTATCCAATATATATGAAGTGGACAATCTTTATAGAACTCTCGGAGCTCAATTATATATGAGGATAAAAATGTGGTAGTATACATACAAGTTGTTTCAGAAAATGCAAAATTTTAATAATATTAGGTTACCCTCCATTTGCTACAATCTTTTGGAGGAGTTTCTGTAAGCTTTTTTCCACATATAGAGATTCTATTATATTTTATATAATAGGAGTTATACCACATCTTATCTAATATATTCATTTCTAATTCTAGTTTATGTAGATTGTCTATTATCCATAGTAACATTTTGATCTATGCAACATTCAGCTAATTCTCTTATTGGTTTTTTTACCATCCAACATTCAGCCTTATATGATATCAAATGTCTTATGGCTGTGCAGTAACAATTTCTCTTGCTTGAGTATTGCTTTTTTATTACAAATAACACTCAAAACTCTCCTCTATTTCATCCATCTCACTTGAACTTATGATTTACATTTCTCTCTATTATTTTGTTATTTTATTAATGATGGATTTAGGAAATGAATTATTTTATGTGAAAATTTTACAAGACCTTATCATATATAGATTTACACCATTTATTAAGAAAGTGACCCTAGTTTGGATACTGAAAAAGAATATAATTAATGGTAAAAATCTACAAATAACAAAATCTTGTGAAATTTTCACATAAGAGGATCACTCCGGGATAGATTTAATATACTTAAATTGTGTGATTTGTGACATAGTATAGTTTCCAATTTTCATCTCTAAGTTAGAATTAGTGTGCATCCTGTCAAACTTATGTTTCACATACTCTGTCTTACTCTTATTTAAAACAAAAATTATGTGCTTCCAAAACTTGGATCCATAATTCTAATTTCTTATTTTTTTTCTCTCTTCACTCTTCAATTAGGGTTATGTCATCAACAAAAAGAAGCATACATGGAGATTTTCTTACTTTCATAAGGAAAATAATAACTTACAAATAGGGATGGATCTATGTTGATATTGGTGGGAGCACATTCCCCCACTAATATTTGAAATTTTTTTATCATCATATACATATATTTATATTTTTTCCCCATTATTTTATTAAATTTGACTTCAGAGTAACACAAAATAAGTAGTTGAAAGATATCAACTCATTTGTTATGCGTATGTATTATCCTTGCTGCCATTACTAAACTTTTCTGGATCCATCACTGCTTACAAACTCCTTGAGCTTTCTCTTATTGTTTTGCCTTCTAGGTCAAGTCAATATCCACAAAAAAAAGCAAAAATAGTTTGTTTAGTGATGAAGAGAAACTAGTTAATTTGCCTGTATTATCTGCTCAGTGTCGACTTCCGTGTTAGCTTTGAGCATAACGTCTCCTCCCTAACGTCTATAATGAGTGGATCCCTGGGTGCCTGACGTGGCACCTTAAACACTAGGTATAGTTTTTGATGCAGTGGAAGAAGCGTGATCCCTAGAAGTGATATTACAGCCAAATCATTGATTCAAATCCTGCAACACTGTAGGGAAGGATGCTGCTTTTGTCGGTCAGAATCTTTATAGAAATCTTGGGCTTAACGTTGTTGAGAAGTTATATATGAAGAAATAAATTACACCATAACAACCACTGGTTATAGCGGATGGTGTTCTGAAGCTTTTTCTTAGCTACATAATATGCTATGATTCCAAGAGTGAGTGGTCCTAACCAATCCCAAAGTTGAAGTATATACATTTGGTTTAATTCTATAAAATCCAAAGAGAAATCAATTTCTCTGATATATGCCTGCAAGGAAGCTCATAAATACTTGATTATGAGGTCCAACAGTCAGAATACTTGTAGACATAAAAAGATTTGCTGCTTGGGCTAACAGGATGCAAGAACACACAAAATAAATAAATAATCAAATTAGAAGAAGTGAAAATTTTGCTGTTATGACCAAAACTACCCTGATCATTGATGCTCAGTTAAGAAGATTAGATTCAGTTTTGATAATATGATTGTGACTTGGCATGTTTTTTTCTTTTTTGGTCTTGATGGAACCTTGGCATTTGAGCTCTATTATTAAGAATTCGACTAATCCAACTCGACCCAATGGAGGTCCTTAAAAGAGGTAGAGATCTCTCAATAAAAAAATTTTTATTCCCAAGGCTCAAAATTGAGACCTCTAATTAAGAGGTTAAGATATATACCACCTTAACCAGTCCCATGTTGGTTGACATGGCACATTTAATCACATATAGAACTCCAATCTCCCTCAAAATTCTCAAAGCAGCAAGCAAACTTTAAAAAATCATAGATTTCCTCACAATAGTGTAAGTATATGCAGAACATTACAAAACCGAAATTAATGGAAACCTTGTGAAGAATAAATTGAATTAGAAAAGTATCATTTGAGTGTACTTTTTTGTGTGTTACTCGATTCATGATAATTTATGTATAAATAAGTAGAAATTTTAGATACATAATTCAAAAATCGGGTGAATATTATTTATCACTATTTCACCTGATTCTCCAATTATGTAAGTGAATTCTCCACTTGAATTATCCATAACATAACAATTGGGAAAGTGAATTTCCTTTCGAGATCAATTAATAAGAAAATCAAATAAAATATCTACGAAGTATATATATATATATATATATATATATATATATATATATGTATATATATGTATATATATGTATGTATGTATATTGTCTCCTTATCTATATTTGTGTCGTGTTGAGTATGTACCAATGTCTATAATATCTACTGACATTTCCCAAACATTCCTAAATAAGCATGTCTTTGTAGAAGTAACCATGTAGAAGTACTTATATAACAAAAAAGAAATTAACTAAAGTGACTATTTAAATATTAACTTTACTCCTTTCTCAATTATTATTGTTATCTCATTCATTATCAGAGAGTCCACTCTCCAAAAAATTGGTGAAGTTGGTCTGAAGATGGATATTGAGTGGAGCTTTTTAATATGACTGATGAAAAACTAAAAAAATGTTTTCAAGTCATGTCCCTATATATTTGAGTGGTTGTCCACCCTATGTCTGAGTCATGTCCAAAGCGTATTTAAACAAATCTTTTTTTTTCTAATTTTTTTAATTGGATATGTACGGACATGCATGTCCAATATGTGTCTTATGTGTGTCTATTGAGTGTCTATGTTTGACATGTATCGGACATGTGGACAAAACACTATGTGGATATTGTAGTAAAGATTAAAAAAAAGTATCTCTTTTTATTATTTATTTATGAATTTAGTTTATATTCAATTGCAGTAATAAATGGGTAATTTTTTGTGAGTTTTGACTTACTATAAAAGAAAACTTTAAAATTTCCAGAATCTGAAGTTTGTGTTTTTATACGGATACAAAATGCAGAAATGTTTGTTATATATATATATATATATATATATATATATATATATATATATATATAGGGAGAGAGAGAGAGAGAGAGAGAGAGAGAGAGAGAGAGAGAGAGAGAGAGAGAGAGAGAGGGTAATATTGGAGGATTACTTCGGTTTGCTATATTTTGTGCTTTGAATTACATAATCTTAATTGCTTTATCCTTTGATTTCCTTTTTCTTGAAGTACAATATATAGAGATATTTACTCATATATATTGGCTATTGGTTTTAGCATGGCCAAGACACTTGAACGGTATCAGAAATGCAGTTATGGAGCCTTGGAAGTACAACAACAATCTGCAGTGGAGACACAGGTGTTCCATTTTTCTTGTTTGCACTTGAATGTGATTTACGAGAGACAAAGAAGGTAGAAATTAGAAAATGTAAAATTTATAAATCAACGCATTCAGCTTAATCTACTATTTGCATTGAGTTTAAAAATTTGTAGTTAATTAGAAATATCACAACAAAGTTGAGGGAGCCAGAAACAAGTGAGTGCATGTTGTAAAAGGTTGATGGGGTCCAATATTATCGTGAGCATGACTAAAAATGATATATTAGAGTTATATCCAGGCAAGCATTTTTCTTTTGTAAACTACGTACAAATTACTTATTGTTCCAGCATTTCTTGTTTTCTAATCATAACTTTTGAGAAGTTGGATGAAGTTTAAACGAAATTAATGAACCTTAGTATAAATTATAAGTTTGAAGACTCCCAATAGTTTTCCTAATAGTTTTACATTTTGTCTTCATGTATGCTCATTAGTCTACATTTACTTTTCTGAGTGTTTATATAATTTATTTGTCTGCTTAACTACAAATACAATCTGTCCACGTCCAAGACCAAGCCTTAACGGTTTTTGGCAAAGTCTAACATATATCACCATACCCTTGTGTAGAGGCGCTATCAAGAGTATCTCAAGCTGAAATCAAAAGTTGAGGCACTACAAAAGACGCAGAGGTAGCATGCTAGCTGGTGCACTTTTTTGAAATGAGGAAAAATTACATTTTAATCCTTCAAAGTATCGAGTTTTGACAGATTAGTTCCCAATACACACACACACACACACACACACGCATTAGTCCCTGAGGTAGCTTTCAGTTTTAACATATTAATCCTTCTCAGAGACTAATGTGTATGCAAATTTTTTTTGAGTGGTTAAATCGTAACTTTACTATTTTTGAAATCCATGACAAAATAAACTAGTTAATCTAAGACAGAAGTATGAATAGGAGACATTGGATGCATGTGTCATGTATGTATGCAAATAATAAATGATATTTTCATCTTGTAGAAATCTCCTTGGGGAAGAACTGGACAACTTAGACGTCAAGGAGCTTGAACAGCTTGAAGGTCAGCTGGACTCTTCGTTGACGCAAATCAGGTCTAACAAGGTATGCAAATTTGGTATTTGAGTGTTATGAACTACCTGGTCATAATTATAAGAATTTATTGTATATCTGTCATCTTGCATGCGTGACTATTACTATTCTTGATAGGAAGTAGAAAGTGACAAGGGTTGATCTTAATAAAATTTTGAATGCCTACCATAACCCACAGAACTTCACGAATTTAAATGTTCTTGCTGGAATGGATCGAGAACTTCATGAATAGCTATAGTGTTCCTATCAGTGTTTCAAATTACGGACTGCATCACGTGATGCAGCCGCAATATTGCGGTTGCGGCGGTGGCCGCAACCGCATCACACCGCAATCGTGGTGTTTCACTAATTCACATAACCGCATCGAAGCAGCAACTAGCCACAACAAAGCCGCAACAGCCATAACGAGCTTAATTTTCAGTGGCAAATTAAAAGAAAATTCACACTGCAACAGCCACAATACCCGCAATCACAACAACAGCAACCGTGACCGCATCTGCAGCCGCAACCATAATTTAAAACACTGGTTCCTATTGAAAAGTTCACACAAGTCAATGAGGTGTTCCTAAGGGGCTGCAATGTGCATCTCAATGGAAAAGGAAAGCTGCACTAACGTGCATGGGACACATACTTGAATCCGATGAGTATTATATCGGAGTAATCATATCTATTATGAGTTCATAATAAGCAAATAAGAAGGCTCAATATCATACTTATGTCATAGGACTCGTCTATATAATATGTTAGTATTTTGAGTTATATTCTTCTCAATTCTCATGAACTTGGTCATGCATATTACAACTTTCGTTGAAAGTTTGGCTACGAAAAAGTGCTACATATAATTTAGATTAAGGTGCAGTAATGAGAATAATCTATCAAATACTAATAGATGAGTCTCTAAAGTAGAAAGGGCTTCCATCACTGGTTTATTGTCGACAGGGAGTAAAGTCATTTGTTGATATGAGCTTAAAAAAGAAAATTTAATTTGATACTTAAACCAGGGAGTTCTCGTACCTAGTAGATGTTTTCTGGGTTGGATTCTCTTTATTAGCTTAAATCAAAACAATATAATATTCTTGATGTGGTATTGGATTAGGACCCAACACAGCATTGTTGCTTCTTAAACTTGTTCCACTGACCACTGTATACTACAACTGCTTACACTGCCTTGAATTATTATTTTGCTTCTTCCTTTTGGATGGGGTTCATTTACAAACCGAATAAGAACCATAATACTTGAAGGTGGCTTGGCTCCTTCTGAACATGAAGAAAACGAGCAAACTGTCGAACGTGTTATCTGATTATCTCATCCTTGCTAGCATTAGTATAGATTCTTTAATTTATTCTTAAATCTTAAGCTAGTGTAAAAATTTGTGGGCTTAATCTTGCACTGCTTGGACGAAATACACCGAAAGCTCACCAATGTTAATCACGTCCATGCATGGAACGTGGAAACTGTTCTTGCATACAAAGTCTACTCTATTAATTTTTTTTTTTTAAATTAATTTGAAGCCTACAAATTTGTAAAAAGTTATGCGTCTTTTTCTCTTCAAAATGGAATTGCAATTTCCTTAAGAAAAAATAACGAATACGTGAATCTTGTTAATTACTAGCTCTATACTTTTATATTTTACTTGGGAGTATTAATAACAATCTGGTTAGGAATAAAATGTATGAAGTATGAATTAGTTGGTTTCCCCTTAAACCAGCAATTTAAAGTTGGTAATGCTTTTTCTGTGTTATTTCTTCCGTTTCACTCGATGGAGTACTGTGTTTATTTATTGTAGAGTATTTTGTGCTCTCGTAAATGCAGAGGAGACCTAGTAGAATAGTTTAGTCTCATTTCATCATAGGCCTTTATGTTATGGCCTACAGTTTTCACACTAATTGATAGCATAGATGTGGAAGTCCAAAATAAATGAATTACTTAAATTAGACTCAACACTATATTCCATGATAAATCATCTGTCAATCCATTTTATTCAAAAGGAAAATATCAGATAATTGTAACCCAAAAAATTTACTAGATCATTCTAATTTCAATTAAATCTATGTCATGTGGTATATAAGCTTGAACTATATATCTACTACAGAGTTTAGATGGCGTCGTCTAGGCGTAAAGCAAGCAACATTATGTGAACACAAGCAATAAGAGCATGCCTCTGATAGTTGTGAGAAAAAGTAAGAGGGGATAAAATACATGACAGGTAAAATTTAAATATCTGTGCAGTTTATGAAGACTCCCTTCGCCGCCCCCCCCCCCCACAAAAAAAAATCAAAAAAAAAAAAAAGCACAAGAAAAGGTATATTTACCCTTCATGTACTCTTTGCATGTGGAGTCTAATTTTGTCACATAAAGTCAATAAAAGAATAAGCCTAATGATGTAGGTACAGGATTATTGTGTTGAATGAGTGGATTCACTAAATAAGATAGAATTAAAAATAAAAATAATAGAGAAAAATTTAGGATAATATCTATTATAAAAAAGATAGTAGAACTTTACTTTATGTGATTTGATAATGATGGAGAAGACTTACAACAGCAACGAGGGTATATCAGACAGAGGATTGCTTAATAGTTAGATGTAGAGGAAGATTAATAAAAACAATTGATGAAACTACTAAAAAAAAACTTAAATAATTTGTCCATAAACATGGTTTACAATAAGATACAATAAAATCATTTAAGCCATATATATAATTGATTTCTCCTAATGAGAAAAGCTTTGTTATTCTTGTCATCGTTGTTGTTGTCGTTGTAGTACATTAGTAATTTAGCAGTCCTACCTTAAGAAAGTGGCTATTTTTGGTATCCTCACTGAAGCTAAATTAATTAATGAAATCTTTTATTTACTTTTAGTTTCCATAATATTACTTTTTCTCATCAACATATAAGAGAAAATTATTAAATATGTATTAAGAGAGCTTTTTATATCAAGAACTGATAATGAACACTTGAACCATGTATCTCCAAATTTATTGGATCACCTGGCACAGGTGCTTGACATCATAATCTTAAGATTTACACAGTAGATTATCATTATGATACCTCCAAGAAGATGTTCTTATTTAACTGTTCCTTGTTTACAGACCCAACTTTTGCTTGATCAACTCTCGGATTTGCAAAGAAAGGTAAAACTGTGTTTAGATTTTGTATATCATCCATTGATATAAATCATTTACTTAGAGGCTGGCTAACTCTGTTTTTTATGGATTCATAGGAAGAGATGCTACTGGAAACTAATAATGTCCTGAGGAACAAGGTACCAAAACAAACTATTTTCATGTGTTTTTAAATATGATTCATGTAGCTGAATCTATCTTCTCAATCCTAGTGGAATTTGAAGATGAAAATAGCACGAGAAGTAGGAGGTTGAATCATGCTTTCAAAAATATTTTTGAACCTAAAAAACTTAAACAAATTTTCTCAAGTCTTTGGAGTTGAATTGCGGAAGGGATTGAATGTTAGAAGCAAAAGTTATTGTATTCACAATAACCTTGTTGGATATTTAAAGGAATAAGCACACAGAATTTTAGGGAATGAATATGAAAATAGAAAAAAAAGAGATAGAGTACGAGAATCGCTTAAGAAGGTTTATACTGGTTCGGCCAAACCACTTATCTACGTCCAATCCTAAACAAACTAGTTGAGATTTCTATATCAATGAGTATTCTTGTATAAGCTTCTCCAAGCTCACAATCAAAGTAGTCTTTTTCTAGCCTCTTCAAGCTAAACAATCCAAGTAGTATTGTCCTAGTCTCTTCAGGCTAAACAAGTCAAGCAGTATTGTCCTAACTTCTCTAGGATAACAACAACCACTATTGGGTCAAGTTACAATAAAAGATTTTTGGTTTGTGTTTGATAAATACTCACAATAGATCAATCAAGGTGTATAGATCGATTAAGTATAGAGTGGAGTGACTTCTCATAGATCTCATTAAGAGAGTATTTGCTATTGCAAAATAATGAGAAGATTTTCTCTCAAGAAGCTTCTGAATGAAACATTTTGGTTGTTTAGAAGGTTGAGAATGATGAAAGCTCTTTAGGATTTTTAATCAGCAGAATTTCAGCTACTTCTTTTTCATCTTCAAGATTTATATAGGCTTCAAAATCTAGCCGTTGAGACTCCAAACCTTGAGTCCAGAGCTTTTTGATCCACTGATCTTAGATTGAAGAGAGAAGTAGATTGTTTTCTTTCCAAACAGGCAAGTATTGCACTAAGAAGGACAACTAGCCATTTGGGTCCATCGGTTTTTCAAAGTGCCGGCGCTTTTTTGGGATCTCTATCTTGTCAAATTTGACCTTTAGAAGATATCTATAAATCGTCAGAGCAAGCTTTAAGAGTGAGGTCTTCTTCATTTAGACCAACATTCTAGAGATGCAAGCGCTGGTCAAGCTTTTTGGATAGGCCATCCTTCTAATGTACTTGTGTTCCTTCTGAAGACTTGGTATCTTTCTGATGCTTCTAATCTACCCTTTATGAGAGATAAGATATCTTGAGCATGAATATTCTTTCAAAAAAGTTCTTTCCCACTAGATAACATTCTAGATGCGCAAGAACCTTAGAGAATTAATTTGAAAATGAAATATTGTGTGATCTAACTCTCTCCAATGAGCTTTTAGAGTAATTTGTGCTTTCTAAATCAAACACTCAAACAAACCTTTATCCATATAAAAGATTTTCATTAAGGGCCCATTTGGTATACCTGATAGTATAAGACTTGATAGGATAAGGCCTGATAGTATAAGACCTGATTGTATAAGGTCTGATAAAAATTTAATACTATACAATATTTGGTATATCACTGTATAAAATATTGTATTATATAAAATATAACCAGAAGAAGAGATTATAATAAATATAATTTTTAAATAGTTATTATAATTATTTTAGCTATTTTTTTATTATATATAAAAATAATTTTATATTAAAAATTATTTATTTATTTATTTTTAATATTTTTTATAAATATAAAAAATATGAAAGAGAGAGAGAGAGAGAGAGTAAAATAGAAATGAAGTTTTTATACATCAAAATCTAAGTAAGCTTAGTATCACATTCCTATATTTAGTTGTGTTTTTTATTATATATAACTAAATTTATATTAAATATTATTATTTATATATTTTAATAATAAATTTTTATTCCTATATTTTTATTTTAGTTTGAATACTTATTTTACAATTATTTTTTAAAAAATATTTATTTATTATTAAATAATATTATTTTTTATTTATATATTTTTACTATTTATTATTTATTTAATAATTAATTTTATTTTAATAAAATATATTAAAAATAAAAAAAATGAAAGAACTCTTATACATTAAAAACCAATCAGGTCTAATACGCCCTCCCTAGGCCGTATTAAGTTATCCATCATTATAATGTATAAGGGAGGTTTGATGGATAAACTTATACAATACGTTGACGACACCAAACAACGGATAAGATCATAACGTATTGTATTACCTTATCCTATCATGCCTAATACAGCATGCCAAACACCCCATAAGAGTTGGTTTGTTATCCATCAAAACCTTTAATGATGTATTACAAAGACTAGTTAATGGCTTCTGAAGGGTGTTAGAGCTTACAGAATTTCATCGTTGAAGTTTTTTAATTTGAAAAATTATGTAAAAAAACGATTGTCAGAATTTTTATTAGAACTCGTTTATTAGAATAACATGATATAATTATCAACTCTTGGATAAATAAGTGATTCATACTTACCACTTTATTTCAACTAATGAGCATCCTTTTGAATGTGTACCACTACTCGTATTAAAAAACATCAATGAATTAAGTTATTTATCACTGAAAAGGATACAAATTATGTTAGTCAAATTAAATAATCAATTGAATAAAAGTTATGATTCTGTTAGAGGCCTTTGCACTCATTATTGTTCAATTAATTGTCAATATTCGATCTTTGCGAAAGCCAAATTGATGATTATATAACTGCCTTTTGTGTTGAATGTAGAGAACAATTCTCGATGTAAATTAAATAATGCTATGGTGTGACAACTAACAATAAGCATCAAAGTAGATTTGATAGAACTAGGTCTATCAATTCATGTGGCATACTAGTAACAAATATGTGCAAGGCATATAGAAAAAGAATACCAAATTTTAAAATGAAAAAAAACCCCAAATACCAAGGAAAAATCACAAAGCAAAGTCCAAAAAATATTCCACTATATTCAAGATAAATAATATATCCTTTTCAGACTCTCTTATACAAGATGTAAATATAGTGTTTCTCATTGAGAACCCTCCTATATATTGAAATATGACAATTTTGTTAATTGTAGTACCAAGGAGTAATAAAGATGATATCCAAAATTTTCCTAATGTGTTTAGCCACACCCTGCACTCTTTAATCACTCACACTTTTTTATTTTTCCTCTCATTCTTAGATGCTAACACTCTTGCATGCATCTATCTCTTGCTTTGCAGCTCTTATTCTCTCTTGTTGCTTTGCTCTGCACTGCATTCGAATCAATGAAACACCTTTATTTATTGATGTTAAAAGCAATGTGAAAACATTGAACTTTTGGTTAAAATTCATAGCCTTCTCTTTTAGGCTATGAGAAAATTACTTCACGCATGCAGTAAACTTTTTCTACCTACAACCAATTTTTACTACTGGCATTGAATTGAACGTTCCGCTTCTTGTTTTCTTCATTCAACAATTACATGGTTGGACCCTACAATTCTCCATTTCTAGTCACTGGGGAAAATCATCTTGGACCAATCATCTGGGATCCATGTCGTGATTAACTTGGCACAAAGTTAAAGCTTCTCATGTGCTACAACTTTTGCCATCATATTAGTTGGGTTTCAATTGGTGTGAATCTTTTCCAACTTATACAGTTGCTCTTCTACTACTTTAGCTAACCAATGATATATAACATCAATGTGCGTGATGTGTGATGTTTGGCTGAGTACAAACTATAGCATATTTAAGCTCTCAATTGTTGAGGGATAAGGTACAACAACCATCTATTTATTTTCTTCATCAATAGTGGAGAAATTGCTTTTGCTAAGTTTAAAGTGATTAACCATAAGTGTGCTAACTAGTTTAACATTCTTCATATTGAATCTTTCTAATAACTACTTCATATATCATTATTGCCATTGCTTTTTAGCCTTCGGGTCTCGCAAAATCTGCATGCCCAGAATTTACTTTGCAGGGCCTAGATCTTCCACACTATATGATTTTCATAATTTCTTTTTCAAATCGTCAATTATCTTTGCATCCTGTCCCACTATCAACATATCATCTACATATAGCAAAAAGATGATAAATTTATCATCTATAAATGTTTTAACATACATACAATGATCTACTTCAATCTCAATATATCCATGAGCCACCATAAATGAGTCAAATTTCTTATGCCATTGTCTGGGAACTAGCTTCAACCCATATGGATTCTTCTTTAATATGCAAACCATATGCTCCTTTGCAGCCTCCTCAAGTCATTCTGGTTTATTCATATAGATTTATTCCTCTGAATCTACATGGAGAACTTCACATCTAATTGCTTAGCTATTAATCTGAGCATGACTCGAATAGAACTCATTTTGACAACCAGAGAAAAAATCTCATTAAAATCTATTCCTCATTTTCATCCAAAACCTTTCACAACCAAAAGAGCTTTGTACTTCACTATCTTGTTGCCATATTTCATAAGTTTAAACAGCCATTTGTTTTTCAAGGCCTTCTTGCCTTTAGTCAGTTCTATAAGCTCATAAGTTTGAACCTAATATTCATTTCTTGCATCACTTTTATCCATCAGATTTTATCCTTATGAGTTTGAACTTCATCAAAACTTTCTAGCTTGCTTTCATCAATGAGAACGATAAATTCCAAACTAGGTTACCTGCTAGATGGATGATTATCTCTTTTTGATCTACTGAGCTATGGTGTAGGAGCTTGCTCCCCTTGCTCGATACCTCCTCCATCTCCAACATCATTAGTAGCTGGCTTGTCATCAAACCCATGTTCTTGAAACACTCCCCCTCTTCTGTGGCATTTTCTCTAGGAAGAGCCACTAGTGTAAAATCAACCTTACCACCACATTCACCGGTTTTCTATAAAATATAGAATCCAACATAGTTTCTTAGTCATGGAATGCTACATATCTATTTCTAATAATATATATATATTTTTTAGATCCTATAACTTGTAGCCAAATTTCTCTTCTTTGTAGCCCATAAATACACAAGGAATGACTCTATCATCAAGTTTTTGTCTCTTTTCCATACTTACGTGAGCAAAGGCTTTGCATCCAAAAACCTTCAGATGAGAATAACTAATATTATGTTTGGACCATACTTTATTAGGAATGTCAAAGCCCAAAGGAATAGACAGAGATCTGTTAATCAGGTAGCACACAATTTGAATATCTTTACCTTAGAATGACTTAGGCTGCTTAGCCATTCTTAGCATACATTTCACTTTTCCATAATGGTTTTGTTGATTCTTTCAGCCACCCCATTATATTTTTATGGGCCAAGAACCATCTCATGTCTAATACCTTGTTCAAAACAATAATTCTTGAATTTGTGGGAAGTGTACTTGCCCCCAACTGTCACTACAAAGACTTTTAAAAGGTTTTGTTGTTTCTTTTTCTTCCATGGCATAACACCTTTTGAAGTATTGAAACACTAGTCCTTACTCTTTAGAAAATTCATCCAAACCTTTTGAAGAACATCATCAATAAACATCGAAAACTATCTAATACTACCTAGAGTCTCCACCTCCATGGGACTGTATATATCAAAGTAAACTATATACAAAATATTTTCTTTAAGTTTCGATGTTTTGTTGAAAGGAACCCTATGATACTTGCAGAACAAATAGTTATCATAAGGATTTAGTTTTGTACCTTTGGCATAAGCAATGGGGAATTTTGCTAGCCAAAATCTACAATTCTTTTTTGCTTAAATGAGCCAATCGCCTTTGCTAACATCATCCTTGATTGCATTCAACCCTTTGATCTGCTTGACTTGAGTTTTGTATATGTGCTATACACCATGCCCCTTATAAGAACCACCAAACCTTTAGAAAGCTTCATTTAACCATCACCAAAGCTGTTTGTGGTACCTAGCTAGATCTAGAGCATGCACAAAGATCAGATTTAGGAGTAGATCAGGTGCATGTCGATCATCCTTCAATATCAGTGTGTAATTGATGTTAATCTGAATGCACACATCACCAACTCCCATAATATCTGCATTGTCATTAGTAACAATCCTTACTTTCCCAAAGTCTCATGCTTTGCACATAAAGAATTCCTTGATAGGACTGTCATGGTATGATGCTATGCACATGAATTTGCAATATGACAATCTTCTTTTTTGAAAGAAAGTAATGCCACTTCCCCATCTATCATAGGTGTTGTGGTGTTTTCGTCCTCAATCGTATTCTAACTCTCCAAATTTTCTTCTCTATATTCTCCCAATCTTTACAATTCTTTTTGATGTGTCCTTCACTACATTAGTAACATTTGAACTTTCTTCTAAAAAAGGATTGCAATTGATCTTTGGATTTCTAAGACCTCTCTTTGTTCTTCTCCTTTTGTTCTTTATGACAAGGGCTTGGGAATCATTTATTCCCAAATCTTTTATTCTGGTTTCTTCATTGAGCATATTGTCTTTAACTTAGACTAAAGACAATTTTCCATTCAGAGATGAGTTGCTCAATGACACCACCAAAGTCTCCTAACTATCTAATGAAGAACTCAAAAGTAGTTGTGCTTGAAGCTAACCGTTTGGCACAAGCTTCATGGTAGTCAACTGCTTTACCAAATCTTGGAAGTCACTTAAGTACTCAATAGCAAATCTTCCAATAGCAGCTTCCTAATTGCAAAAGCTTTATTCTCTTTAGTTTTTCTCTCTCAAAGATCTGCTAAATTCTTTCATAAAGTATGGACATCTATCTTTATTACCACATGTTGGAGCACACTAATATTCACTTACTACCTTATTAATCTAATGGCCTTTCAATTCATCTATTTCCAGTTGTCCGCTGTCATGTTATTTAGCTTTGCTTTTCCCTTCTCTACAAGATCATACAGATCTCTATAGTAAAGTATATCCTCCATTTTTTTATTTTTGAATGCAGTAATTTGCAGCTATCAGCTTTATCATAGTGCCATATTCTCCTCCATTTAATTTACACAGCACAATCCTGAGCTCAACTTGGAGCTCTAATACTGCTTGTTGGGCTCATAGGTCGATTTATAGTGTAAATTAAATGATTTTATGGTGTAAGAATGAGCACCAAAATAGATCTAATAGAACTACATTTACCAATTGATGCAATGTAGCGGTAATAAATATGTGCAAAACATATAGTAAAAGAATACCATATTTTGTGGAAAAGTAGCAAACACCAGGGGCAAAAAAAAAAAAAAACCACAAGACAAACTCCAACGAGTATTTCACAATATTCATGATAATTACAATATCCTTTCCACGCTCTCTCACACAACAGGTAAATATAGTGTTTACTGGTGAGAGCCCTTCTATTCAAGTACTACAATTTTGATAAGTACAAAAAATTGGTTGAGTTTTGTAAGTAAAAAGTAAAGAAAATAAGTTTAATCTTGCAGAGATGTGAATGATGCATTGGATGATTGGATATACTAGACAAGATAAGATTACAGATGAATGCATTAGAGAGGTGTGGTAGCACCTATTGTGGAAAAGGTGTATAATCTTGCCTTAAATAGTTTGGACACGTTGGGAAAAAGCCTATAGAAGCCCTAACAAAGTAGTCCAACAGCTAAAGGTAGAGAGAGATCTAGAAGAACCATGGGTAAAACTATTAAAAGAGATTTATAATTTAATGGTTTGAACACAAACATGATTCATAACAAGATACTATGGCATCATTTGATCCATGTAGCTAACCCCACTTAGTGAAAAACAAGGCCAAGGTTTTGTTGTATATTGTTATATATAATATCAAGGAATAATAGAGATGATATCCAAAATTTTTCCGATGTATTTACCCACACTTTACAATCTTTAAGATTTACTTTAGAGTGTGAAATGCACATATACATCTTTTGATGATAAAATGATTACATTGGATGTTTATAAGATACAAGTACACTGTAAAGATCTAAAGACTGTTGAAAATTTGAATTATTTTTTTTTTGTTATGAAAATTCGAATTATTAACTCACATATATTTTATCCTCCAAATGGTGTCTACACTTTGGATAATATAAATTTGCTATGAGGCCATAGTTTGTTATTTCCTTGGTCCTTTCTTTATGAGATACCATACTCTTTAATAAAAGCTTAGACTTTTGGAGTAGACAACAATTTTAATTCCTGCATAATTCAAGCATCTACTTTAGATGTGACCACAATAATGTAAGAGTTTATTTTTGTGGAGGGGGTCTATTGATGAGAGGAGTTAAGAAAAAGCAGGGTACAAATATTCAAAGCTATCATCATCATGTCATTATTGTTTGATTCAAAAGCTAAAACATTGAAACTTGTAGTTAGGCAACCTAAAATTGACATATACATAGAATTTCAACAATATTATAGCAGGTCCTTTGGGTGGACAAAGAACTTTGCTAGGCAATTAGGTATCTCTTTGTCCATTAACTACTTTTAGTTTCATCTTTAATTTTAGAGTTGCTTTGTTTACTAGTCAAATGCTTCTATTTTCATTTGTGCTACTCCATTTGGTTATTTGACTTATGTACAAACTTTTTCCATCTTTCATAGTTGGAAGAAATTAATATGGCTCTTCAACCAACATGGGAAGCAAGGGAACAAAATGCTCCCTACACCTGCCAACCTCCCCAATCAGAGAGATATTATGAGACAGCACATTGCAATAGCACGTTGCAAATTGGGTAATGTTCTTCTTCTCCCCTAATTGAAGAAAATTTAAAGTAGATTATCTGTTTACAAGAAGCTGATACATAACTCATTCTCCTCTTTACAGCTACAATTCTTCAGTGACAAATGATGCAATAGGTGCTGCAGGAACCTCAACCCAGAATGCCAGTGACTTCATGCATGGATGGATGACAGCTTAAATTTATAACCCAGTTTAATTCAAGATACTAAGGAAAATGACTTTTGTAGAGGTCTTGCGGCCTAGAAGAACAAGCTTTAATAACAAGTGTCATGCAATGTAAAACTTACAATTATAATTATGTATAATAATATTGCAATAAGGGATGTTTCCTTGAGGAATTAGATAACACTCCCAAATTTCATCCACTCTAACCGTGTGGATTTAATCCATATGGGTTCGTTGGTGGTTAAAGACATGTTTAAGTTGTAAAGTAAGCAAGTGCTAGTGATGATTGTTTAATTTGCTCTATTTTTTTTTAAAAAAACTAAATCTTTTTTTGCTTGGATGCTGAATTTTTCTAGGATAAGGAGTGTGGTGCTGCAAATGAATGTCCATTGATTGTTTTATCTGTAATTGTATGAATATATCAAAGATTTAAGCAATGTTCAATAGTTCAATGGGTTTTCGAATCTTTAATTTTTTTTAGTAATTGCTCACCTAATTTTAAACTACGGCTAACCAATACTGTTGGCGTTAGGTTTTATTTGAGAAAACCTACAAAACTCCACACTCCTTGAAGAATCCTCAAGAGACCTTATTCACAAACTGATTAGAATAAATTACAATGAGATAATTCTCTTATTTATAATCCTAGCCAACTAATTAAGGGACTTAACTACTAATAGAACTTAGCTAACTACAGATGGATTGTAACATTACCCTCCCCTTCAAATCAACTTTGTTCTAAAGGTTGAGAAAGAGATACAATTTCATTCCTAATTACAACATCCTAATTTCCTAACAAATAAACTCTTTTTCCTTTTCTTTTTCTCCCCTTCTGTAGATTGATAATTCATTTCCCACCAGGTCCCATTGTTGTATTGGGTTGGTAAGAAAGTGGCCTAAAGCCAATAACAGTAAAAAATGCTATGTCATAGCCTTTTCCTTGAGCTAGGCTGGGCCCATTAAAGTAAAATACCAAACATCTCTGTCTTTCATCTTTGCTGACATCCCATTTTTGGAATTGTCCAATTGGGCCTGGCCCATTAGAATTAGGGCAACTCACCATCTTTCTCCATCTCCTTTCCACTGTGCACTAGCCGCTTATCTCATTAGCTTCTCCTGAATGTTGCTACTCATCACTAGGCAGGAAACACCGTGAGTTGCCTCCCATGGTAGCACCACTAGAATATCTTCGAGTGCTCAAGAAACCTCTGGATTGCTCGCACCACCACCCCCACTGCGTCAGTGATGCCTGATGCTTTCATCATGTCCAGAGCAGAGACCATGGAAGCTTGCATAGCAATGAAGATGAACGACACCATATCTCCCCGGTTTATTGCCATACTGATGCCAATGGGAGTGTGGTCCTTCACCGATGCCACCTTGGCTTCCTCGCCATCGCATATTGTAGCCTCGCCATGTTGGGCCTCATTTGGTGTCGATCTGCCTCTGTTCAAATTGCCGCTGCAAGTTGTTATGGCCTAGTTCGCCGCGCACGAAGCCTATGTCTAAGCCACTGGACACTACCTATGCATCAACACCGTCACTTGGATCTCCATTGCCACTACTTGGATCTCTGCTTTCATTGCTTGTATCCCTATGTTAACCACCTCTGCTTAAGCCTTGCAAGAATATGGTGATGTTGTTGACGTTGTTGATTTTCTTGGTTGATTGTACTCTTGTTGAAATTTCGTGTTGAGTAATTCTAATTCTGCAATTTTTGGTGTTGATTCTTCTCTTTGATGCAATTTTTGTTGTTGCTGTTGTTTGCTTGAGGCTCCTTTGATTTCTTCCTCCGCGATTCTATTTTTGCCTTCTTGGAACCCTTTCCTAAAATTGATTTTTTGAAAACTTGGATCAACATACCTACCCTTAGGTTTTCTAATCAAAGAGGAATCCGAATTTCCCCTTTTCAAAGAACCTTTCCAGGCCAAATAATTTGGCTCATGAAAACGAGCTAATACAATAGCATCAAGATACAAAGCTGACTTATCTAAGCATAGTTGACACTTAAGGAAATCATCTAAGCCAGCAATGAAAAAAATACACTAACCATATTTCAAATTACCATCAATCTTGGTTGAAAGTTCGAGCCATCAAAATATCGAAGAAATGGTTGGGCTGGGCTACAAAAATAGGAGCAAAAAAAAAAAAAAAATTTAGCCCAACTTGGCTCAACTTGATTTGGACAGCCTGAATATTTTTTTTTTCAAAAAATATCAAGCTGATGTATAAGCTATGACCTTTTAATGATATTTGATATATACTTTTTTGATATACATAATTTTACCTTTGAATTTTCAACTATGGCATGGGTTTGAGCTACAATATGTTCCAATCATTCTTGGACACCTCATGATCCAATATAATATTTGAGCTTACAATTTTAATGAGCATCCACTTAAGCTATGTTACGCATAGGACCAAAAGAAAAAAATGAAATAAAATAAAAGCTATGTTATGACAAAACGAAACCCAATCTTAGCGCCTCTAATTTTATTTTATTTTTTACCATTTTGTGCTTATGTATATTTATATATTTATATTTTTATTGTATTTAAAAAAATTAATAGCTTGGCTCGATATGTAGCATTTGGCTCGCAAAGAATTGGGCTGAGCTAGCATTTTGTTAGACCAAAACTAATTTAACCCGATCAAACCCAACCCAAAAATGTCCCAGCCCGAAGTGACCTACCCGAATGGGTTGGGCCAGCCCATTTTGATAGCTTTGAAAGTGCTTCAAACTGTTGTTGATAATGTGCAATTGATCCTATTTGCTTCAGCCCTTTCCAAGATTTTTGGAATTAGTGAGTTGCTTCCTCTAGGGAGGACTCTCAATGAAAGCACTAATGTTAGATTTCATTCAAGAAAAACCTACAAAACTCCATACTTCTTGAAGAATACCTCAAGAGATTTTATTTACAAACTAATTAAAATGAATTGAATTACAATGAGATAATTCTCTTATTTATAATCCTATCCAACTAACCAAGGGACCTAACTAATAATAGAACCTAACTAACTACTAATGGGTTGTAACAGTTGGATTCTTTATCTTTCATTTGGCTCTTGGGTTTTTTTTTTTTTTTTCATTTGTCAAACACCCAAAAAATAAATTTCTAGTTACGAGTTCATAGTTGAAGATTTTACAAATTCATAAGCGTCTCTCCCCCTTAACCTAACGTCTCTTCCTATTCCCTTCTTTTTGAACCCTAGATCTAGGCCTCCACTAGCCTTAAGGCTCACGGTGAGCCCTAGCCCCCTCCACCTTTAGCCTCCAATGCACTATTGTTGAAGCCATTCTTGCTACTAATTCCTCGGCACTGAGGTGCTGGCATAGCTAGCAAATCTGCCTCTCCTATTGAGAAGAAAGAAAAGAACATTGAGGAAGTGGAGGATGATGATTTGGATGCAATTGTTGTCTACTTCGGTGAGGACCCTTCATAGATCGACCGTTGGCATCCCCTTCGGCAAGCCTCTTTCACATGTCAGCCATTCTATCCATCTTGCCCGGTGTGAGTATGCCATCCTTCTCTATTGCAAGCACTGTGTCCTTTCATGTTCCCTTGTGATAGTGGAGGATCCTAATCAAGGGGGTTTTCTAGATTTGAGTGAGGCTGGGCATGGGTGATGGTCGCCCGCTTTCTCATTGTAGCAAAGGTGATGCTTTTTCATAAGGTTTGTGAGTAGGAGCATCCTAGCAAAGCAATAATGTGGTGATGGAGGTGGAGGCCTCGGGGAGTGGGGTTGTGATGTGGTTGGGGCTTGGAAGTGGTTTCATGAGCAATTCATGGTCAGTGTCAAGAATGGCGATGAGATTGAACAATGAGTTGTGTCGAGATTGTGAGCAGAGTAACATGGTCATGCTCTTTCAAAGTGGGTCAGTGTATTCTTTTAGAGTGACAAGTGTCTTATCAAAGGATTCTCAAAGTGTTGGCATGTTTTCATCATTACCCAGAGTATTGGCATGATTAGTGTTGCCTTTATAGTGGTTTTAGTGTGATTTTGCTTTCCTTTATTTAGTTTTGTTGGTTTGTGTACGCGCCTCAAATGTTGGTTTAAGGGTGTTGTGTGTGTTCCTTTTGATGCATCGTATTCATCTTTGTCTCTAGAGATGTTTGTTTGTGTTTTCTATTGAGTCAACCTGTATTGTATTTAACTTTGCTCCTCTCTCTTTTGAGAGTTTAAGCATTTATCAATTATCGAAAAATAAATAAATTTCAAGTTACTTGTGCATAAATTCTTTCTGAAAATATGGACTCATGATGAAAACAAACAAGAAGAGTTGATTATTGATTACTTGCCCAGTATATATCACGCAAGATTTTATTCTTTTGAGATAGCATATATACTCATAAAGTGGATATATATATATATATATATATATATATATATATATATATATATATATATATATATATATATTTATTTATTTATTTATGCAAACAACTATTAAGTTGTGTAATTCCATCTACTGATTGATTGTTTAAATGTTCGACTTCCATTTTGAGTGTTCTAAAAGACTAGACTAATACTGCTAATTCAAAATTGACCAGGAAAATGCTTAAAAAAAAAAGGACTACGAAAATGTTCCATATTCTTCAAACTAGTATTTTGTGTAAAGAAAAAGTGGTTGAAGTTTTAAAGATATATTCTAGGATCCTATCATTGGTATTCTCAAAAATTATTGATTATCACCTTTGCTTGTCAAAAATATTTTCCAAAATGAATGACAGCCGCTGCCATAGGCCAAAATTTGACTAGTTATGGTGGCGGCTTATGCAATTACATTGTAGAACACTGCTAAAAATGCGCTCATTATCAACAAAAAACTTATAAATATCTGTCGGTAATAATTTTATCAATGGATTAGTTGATGTAAAAATTCCGTTGGTAAATGGTGCGCTGTAATAAAAAAATTAATATTACTGATAGAATAAAAACGTCGGTAAAAAAATATATACATCGGTAATAATAGAGTAAAGAAACGTCAATTGCGGTATTCTACCGATGAATTAATAATAATTACCGACGGATAATCCATTCGGTAATATTAAAATGTAATATTTTGTATTATATATTTACCAACATAAAATTCATCGGTAAAAAAATATTAAATATTTTTTTATCAATTATTATTTATTTAGAATTATTAATAATTATTTATTTTTTTAGTTTTAGTTGTAGAAGAAATTAAAAAAATAATTAATTAAATAAAAATATTTAAAAATATTTACAATTCAATTCTAAAAAAAAAAGAAATCCTAAAATCTACGAATACTGATCATCATCAGTATCCGAGATGCCATCCTTATCATGTTCGTCGTCGTCGTGTTTGACTCCAAATGGATGGTTGGGTGGAGAAGACTAAGGTGGTGCAGCGGATGATGAACACTGCTCAACATCTGCTCGTACAAGGTGTACATAGTTATCATCTTCTGCTCCATGGTCTGTAGCTGTTGCCTCCATTGCTGTGTGTCTCTCTCGTGGCGCTGATACAACTCCATGTATCTCCTGTTGGCCTCTTCAAGTTGCTTCTGCACTGACTCATTCAGTGCATGGACCTCATCACAGATGGACTCTGGATTGATCCCAGCAAGCCCAACTCCAGACACAGAGCCTGGAGAATATGACCTACTGTAAAAGGTCCGTATCCCGCAAGTACGCCTCTTGTAGTGGTCGCCAACCGTCTGGGCCCATACCTCATCGTTGCTAACAGGTGGGCGGGTAAGAGCACTCCCGTCCCCCTATTGCGACTGCTGTAATCAGGCCTCAATCAACTGCTAGGTGAACCACAATACAATTAGAAGAAATAAAATAAATTAGATTTAAATTACAGTAACCATAATAAATTAAAAAATTTAAAACCTTAAATTATAATTACTTACATATGTGATCTCTAACCACATATCAACCCACCGAGACTTGTCCTGCTTCCAAGTGTAGGTCTCCTATAATAGCTCCCCCAGGATTGGCGGCTTGCTCATTATCTTCTTCTACATTTGAAAGAATTTTCATGTGATTATATGTATAACATTTAATACAAAAATAGAAAAACTAAATAAGAAAAGGACAATATTTACCATCTTGAGTTCCGTGCCCTTAATAGTGGTGGAGTCTCCAATGTGTAGAGAGTCCTCGCGGGCTGATTCTCTGCTCATCCAAACCTTCACTTGCTTCTCCTTAAATGTAGGTGAGTTCTAGTGGGCTCTCAAGACTAAAGGATCTCATCCGTAAGCCAATGGGTTCTCGCATCCTTTACGAGAATGTTATGAAACATATTGCGAAGGCGTTTCTCGGCTCTAGTCCTCCACGCCCTGTAAATGGCAGCCTCCATGCGTGGATCAATAATGAACACACGTTGCATACATATAACACAATAGTCAGCAAATGAAGTAAAAATCAAAACTAATAATAAAAAGAATACTAGTTATTTGACTTTCCACTCATTTCACCACAACTCCTGTGTGTCATTAGGGGCTAGTAGAAAACTATGATAGGAGGCATGAAAATTCTCCTCAAATACCTCGGTAATCCTGCATAGCCTTGGCCGAGATGGAATCAAGCTGTGTCATAAAACAACAAATTAATGTCAGATATCTGTTAGTTAAATTCTCAATCACAATTAAAAATTTATAATAAATTTAAATTTTAAATTACTTATCAGGATTTACTGTCATATCTAAACTCTACTCACTGGTTCGTGGAGCTCTATGAGAGGGTGAATAGGGAGGTTTGGGCACCCTGCGAACCAGACTAATTGCCGGCCTTACCTCCTGGAGGTAGGGGCAGAGGTGGAGAAGCCTGCTCCGGGAATGACGGCTGTGGCTTCGAGTTATGATACTGAGGATTGGGTATCATAACACACTCCTGAGTATGTGGATTAGGAGGGACGGAGGAGCCACTCGTGGGAATGGTGGATGTAGGCATAGTGGAAGTCATGGATAGGGTACAGGTGCAAGGGGGTAGACCATGCTTCCTTGGTTTACCGCTACTTCGTCTGGAGCCTGGTGTCCATCTTACCGTAACTATCTGTATAACATATAGAAAATAAAAAATATAAGACATATATTAACTAAATAAGGGCATAACACATTTATCATATCAATAATCAGTTAATTTTAATAATATATTAAATGATTAAATAAAATTTGGAGCCTCCACAAAAATTAATTCAATATTTCAATACCACAGCCTAACCAATATAAAACACAATTATCATAGCATTCTAAAGTTAATCCTAATAACTATTCTAAAGTGCATAACATCACAGCACATAATTCAAATAATGAGAAGGAACTCTAAGCCTTCCCACAATCATGTAATCAAATCCTGCAATCCTATCCTAGAAAATTTCAATTTCTAACTAAGAAAATAACCTAGTTAACTAACTAACAAATATAAAACTTCGAGTAAAGAAATGAAACCGAAAAAAAAGGCTAATTGATTAAAATATTAAAAAATATACTAGGAACACAATATCGGTCTCGGATTGCGAAATGGGGCCCCGGTGGTGGTGAAATGGCAGGGAGAGAAAGACAGCATAGAGAATAGAGAGAAGAAAGAGAGAGAGAAGAAAACGCAAAGTGATGAAGAAGAAGGAGGGCTCGTGTTTTAACAATCAGTTTTGATTTTACTGAAGGATATTCTGTCAGTAAAAAATTAATGAAATGATTCGTTTCATTTATTCCATTTTATCAACATCAAATCCATCAATAATAATAAACCGAAATGAATCGTTTCGTTAATTGAATATTACTGGTGGAAAATTTATCGGTAAAATGGAACATGAAAAGCCGCTGCACGATCAGTCCAAATTTTCAAATATCGACGGATAATAAAAAACACAAATATCTAATAAAAAAATAAAAGCCTTATTTTATTTCATTTTACCGACGGAAAATCCATCGATATTTTTATAACATTATTTTTAATTCGTTCATAAATAATTATTATTATCTACCAACGGTTGTTCCGTCAGTAATTATTTGGCACAAAATGGCAGGAAGGTTTATCGACATTTTCACCGATAGATAGTTTTGTTGTAGGTAAATTTACATGTTAATATTTTATTTTATTTTACCGATGGATTTCCGTCAATTTTTGACAAATTTCCAGTAGTGAAAAGAGCGAAGACCAAGAGTGTGGAACCGTCAACGATGAAGGATTCCTCGAGAATGAACAAGAATTCAAAGTGAGTTCTAAGGGAGAGAGAGTTTTATGAACCGAGAAGAAAATGAATTCAAGCTCTGAATGATACGTACAAGTGAGTGTATTTATAGACAACTACCATCCATCTAACCTGAGACCAACTAGCAAGTACAAATAACTAACTCTAACTACCATAAGCAGGACTTTTTACACACGTGCTCAATTTATTCATTGGTTGAAGTTAACTAACACTAACAGAATGAACTACTTCGCTAACTAACTAACTAATATTAGGTAACACCCCCTCAAGTTGGTGTATGTATGTTAATCATACCTAGATTGGCATGGAGAGAATGAAAGGGAATAGGAGCCAATAAGTGGCGGAGCTTCTTTAAGACAAAAGGGGGCATCCCCCCCCCCCCAAAAAAAATTTTCCAAAAAATTAATTTACATACATATATATTAATTTAAGTCTGTTTATCATACAAAATTATTATATATATATATATTTTATCTGATAAATAAGTTTAAGTCTAAAGATACTACTCTATATAAATGATACTTCTTCAATTTAAAAGTTTATCACCTTAAGTTTTGATTAAGAAAATTAAAATTTTTTTGAAAAAAAAAAACACATCATAATTGAGCACCATTTTAAAATGAAAATAATATTTATTACAATAGATAAGTAATCACAATAATTGAATAGCATGTTCAATACTCAAGTGATAGATTTATTAACTCTAAAATCTGCTTTGATCCTAAGGATGCTTACAAAATTTTTTATATTGTTAAGTGTATATTTGAGAATGCAAGAAAATATTTTTTTCCAATAAAAGTTATTTTGAAATAATTTTACATGTTTAGATAAAAAGTTTGAATAGATTAAAATCTAAAAAAAATAATAATCCAATTTTAAGTGTAAAATCTATTGATAAGTGAAAGTAGATTTTTAAAATTTTTTTATTATAAATAAAAATTGATTATTTTAGAATTATAATTTTTGAACTAAAATAACTCTGAGTATCAAATATTATAAAATATAAACAAATCATTTCATATCTTTTTTAGTAATGTCATACAAAACCAATTATTTTCATATAATTCAAATAAAACACGCTACTTTAAAATTTCTTTAAGTCAATATATTTAAATATAAAATTTATTTTCAACTACTTATAATTGATTATTGAGATAATTTTAACCTCATAACTAATTCAAATAGATTAGTATTTGTACTCTTGTTGACAAATACTATCTTATGAACTTCACTAAACATAAAAAGAATAATTTACCTTTTAATTTATTTATTTTTGCTGTGTTAATTATTTGTTTTAAAGTTTATGTATGTGATATGCACTTAGTTTTAATTTTATGGTATATTGACAGCAATGAGGTTTGAACCTATAATCTCGTAGATTATAATTTATATGTTAAATTTGTTGCCCCCTTAAAAATTTTTTTAAGCACCGCCACTGGAGCCAATGGTTTTGTGCAAAGGATAACATGCTTACTTATAGAAGATTTGATGATCTCAAGCTACTTGGATATTTAGATTCAAATTTTACCGATTATATATATATATATATAAGAAAGTATATGTTTGGCTATTCACATCTTCCCCTCCACACCAAGCACTAGTTTTCTCCATTCCTCTCGTATATCGTTGTAACGCCCTTAATACTAGGTTTTGAAAAAGACTTTTTATGTCATTCCCATTTAGGTCCGATTCATATCCCTCTGTTGTTTTCTTTTTCTCCGGCACCTTTTTTTCAAAACGTAATTTAGTCAGAGAAGCAATATCATGAAGAGTGCAAAGTAGTTAGTCATTATTGCTTCCACTACGGAAGTTGAATTTGTATCATACTTTGAGGTCATGGTTTAGGCTAAGTGGTTGCAAAACTTTATTTTAAGATTTGGAATTATCAATAGCATTGATAGGCCACCAGCTATCTTCATTTCTAAAAACAAGTATACCAAAGATGCTAAACATGAGAAGTCACAATACGTTGCTGTTAGAGAACCGTAGAAACATGGAGTGTTGATAGAGCACATTAGCACTAACCTTGGGAATCCTGACCCTTTGACAAACAGGTTACCCCCAAAAACATTTAGTGGACATGTTAAATAAAGTATGGGCATTGTTGCTAAGAAGGTATTATTGTATATTATGTTAATGTTTATGCTTTGTGTAATTTGACGCACCGAATTCATTAATGAATATTTTTCTGTATTACCTATATTCAAGTTTGTATACATGACAGAGTTGGAATAATGCTAATAGGTTCTGTCTTAATTTGCTAAAGATATTATTATTGGACCAATTAAACTTTCCATTTATAGATTATGTCAAAGGTGAAAATTAATTTTGTTGTACATGGAAAGGACTATGTTGATAAAATGATATATAACTACCATCACTCATGAAGTTTTAATTCCTATATACAACACCTCACGACGTTTTTCTTATATTTAGTCTTATATATATATATATATATATATATATATATATATATATATATATATTCTTGGTCATGTTGATAAAATCATATACAACAACTAAAAACAAGTTTCATAAAGGTTTTTACTTATTTTAAAGATTTTTTTCGTTGTTATCATTATTTTGATTATGAATTTAGGCAAATTTTTCTTTAAATTCTTATATATTATGTGAGAATCGTAAATTTTATTTTATTTTTTTTATGTTATGGTAGTTTTTATGAATTGACAACTATTAAGAAATTCCAGCTTACCTACTTTATGTCTTCCTAAAGTTTATTCAATAAATAAATATAATTGTGTATAAGCACTCTATTTGTTCTAGCTAGTCTTACCATCGTCCCAATAAGGCTATCCACCGATGCCATCTATTGAGATGGGTTTATAGCAGTATTCAGTTCAATTAGGATTACTTGCTATCTTCGAAGAAGTATGTCCATTGACCATTATGTTAAAGCTTTGTCACAACAATTATTTCTTTATTTATTTTAGCACGAGTAACTATTTAACAAGGAAGCCATGTAGGTTTGGATTAATACTCACTCAGCAGGACGCTTCCATATATAGGATTCATGGCAATGAAACTATTTCACTGGCTCTTCTTAGACAAACGATTGGTTAGTAAAAAGATCATAAAATGTTTAATTATTAAGAGTAGATTATTTATTCTAAGAATATATATATATATATATATATATATATATATATATATATATATATATATATATATATATATATATATTCATTAAACTAACCCTAAAATTAAAATTAGTTTTATCATATACATCACGTCTATAAAATTTTAAATATTTAAAAATGATTTGATAATTTATCATTCCACTTTATTTTGAAATATAATATATTTTTAAAAATATACGTAAATATCGACTATTAGATTATGTATTTATTAATATTCAATTTTTCTGAAATTTGATATTCTGAATCATCAATATAATATCACATAATTCAATAGTCAAATTGATTAAATTCAATGTTTATAAAAAATTATTGGACTTACAAAAAAACAAGTTATTGGTCCTTTTTTTTTTTTTCTTTTCAAACCTGAATTAAACCAACTTATGTATGGTTTATGGTGCCTCTTCCAATCCCCCTGGAGTTGAGCGCTGGGTGGGTTTGAAATTCCCTTCTTCTGGTTTTTACAAATTAAATGTAGATGGGAGTGTCCCAGGTTCACCGACTGGATCTAGCTTCGGTGGAGTCATTCAATTAGACAACGGCAGTTGGGTTCTTGGCTTCTTAGGGAGACTCGGCTGTGTAGCTGTGCTTCATATTGAGCTAGAGGCCTTTGCACAGAGGTCTTAAGCTTGCTTGGGATGTTAGCATTCATAAACTAACTTGCAACTCAAGACTCCAAGTTGGCTGTTGATATCTATTATCGATATGCTGTTTTGGTGGAAGATTTTTGCTTGCTCCTGGCCAGGGATTAGGAGGTTCAAGTTACTCATACTCTTTGAGAAGGTAACTTTGTTGCCGATGGCATGGCTAAGCGTGGTGCTTGTCGAGAGGCTGATAAGAGGTATGGCAGGTTCCATCGGTAGAGCTTCATTTGTTGCTTCACAGCGATTTAATGGGTCCTCTCCTTTTGTAGGTCCTAGTTTAGTGGCTTAACTTTCCGATGTACCAAAAAAAAAAAATTTATTTAGGATGCGTTTATTTTAATTTTTAAAAAAAGTAATTATGAAATTTAAATTTTGTATATAATTAAAAAAAGTTAAAAATTAATTTTTTTTAGAAATTATTTTTTTAATTTCTAAAAAAAATTGAAATTTTTTTTTGAAAATTTAATTATTTGTAAAAAATTATCTAAATATAAAAAAAATTAATTTTTTTTTAGCAAAAAAAATAATTTCTTGCTACAAAAATCACTAACAAAGACGCCTTTACTCTCTTAGTGCTACAAAGAGAAATCAGCCCTAGGACTTGATTGTGGGCTGCCATTCGTTGCAGTCTGAATCCATATAATTTTCATAACAAACGGGTCAAAGCACAACTTGGATCATGAAACTGTGGGCTTTCATAATCACAAGTGGGCTAAACTTTTTCATTTTCTTTTTGTTCCTCCTTATTTGTTTAATTAACTACCTTGCAGTAGATGAGGCATAGCTCATATGGTAACAGCATTAGCCTCAGAAAAAGCTGCATCCTGGGAGTCAAAGGGAGTTTATTCGACTTCCATCAATGTTCAGAGATTTAGGGTCCTGGTTTAATTTTTTAGAAGAATTATTTTTAAAAGAATGATTTTTATTTGGTTTGAATATGTCAAAAGTAAGTTTAGAAAAATGAGATTTGTTTGGATAGTATAAATTAAAATTATTTTTGGTTGTTGATGTGAAAGTAATAATAAAATTTTTTTTTCAAAATATCTTTTTCTAGAATAAAAAATAACCTCAATGATACTTCTTCTAAAAGGCCTTTTAGAATTTTAAAAGGCCTTCTAAAAAAATCCTTTACATACCAAACATATTAGTTACTGTATATTTTCATTCTGATTTCAATAAAAGGCCTTCTAGATCTCCCAGAAGTGTAACCAAGCGGGCTCTTAAATGTCGACACCCCCCCGCAAAAGACCGAAAAAAATTAACTACCTTAGCATTATTACCAAACAGGAAAAACTATCTTGCCATTCCAAAATTATAAAACCAGGTAAATATTTATTTTTCAATTTGACTTTTTTATTTTGTTTGGCATAAAAGCAAATCTTAAAAAATTATTAAAAAATGTAGATTTGATGGATGTGATGCCATAACTACAATGATAATTAGACACTAGTTGAGGTCTTACCAAGTTCTACTCAAGTGGCCAATATCTTTACCATTCTAATCAAGGTGAGTCGTCTTGTTAACGATAGAAGAATCTTCTTTTGCCTTCAAATCAGTTAGATGTTTCTTTCTTTTGTTGGAGAGTCAAACTTGAAGTTAGCATGTAGCTATCATGTTCTTCCTTTTGTTTCTTTTATGTTGGTGTTTAAGGGGGCAAGCCCAGCGTTAATCCAAGAATTAAGTGGCATTTGCATGAAAAAATATATGCTTAATCTCTTAATTACTGCACTCTACATGTTTTCCATGTGTCATTAACTCATTCTCTTCTTATTACTTGTAAATTAATAAATTATTGCCAAACTGAAACATCTTAACCTTTGATGCCAAAACTCAACTATAGAATACAAGTCATAACTAGAGGAGGACCAATCTCAGAACTAGAAACGTTAAAGATATGGAATCACCTTTGGTAATGCTTGTGCTTTGTGGGAATAAGCAGATTGTCTAATGCAAGGGTGCCATCATTTGCAGAATATGAAGGTCCCAAATGCATAGTTTGCCATTTTGGTCGGTGTATGAAAATATGAAATGTCATTCTCAATACATGTCACCCTTTCACATGATTCAGAAAATATGACACGCATAAATATTGCACAACGCCAGCTACAATCGAGGGAGGACTTTGATTTATAGATGCCACAGAACCTTTAAAGCTCTCTTTTACAAACAAAAGCCTTTGACATTATTTTAACTTTGCAAATTTACATTATGAAGCCACGGCCTTTATCATATTAATCATTTTCGAATTCTTTTCCTTATGGGGAACATCATTGTATTAATAAGTTAAACTTCAATTAAATGATGAGCCATTGTTGCGTAGGAAGAAAGTCATTTGATACAATAGGAACTGGTAACTGCTAAGCCATCATAATTCATCCCAACAATTTACAATGTTTTTTCAGAAGAAGAAATTCTGCAGCAACAATTAATCATAATTGCCCCAAAGTTTGCACCTGAAGATCTCTTTGCCTTTGTCGATATTGTTTTTGTGACTATCTGATTTCGATGATAAGGGTATAATGAGTGGAACCTGCATCATTAGAATGCTATACCTAGAGTGAAGGACACAGTAAGATTTGCACAACTATAGTATGTTAAAGCTGCAAAGCATAAGCTTTTTTCTTCAATTTGATGCTAGTAAAACTACAAACAACTTTGTTTATTTATTTTTCGGTTCACGCTTCACATGCTTTGTTGTTGTTAAGCTAACAAGCCTTCACCCTTAGCAAAGAAAACTAATAAAGGGAGAAAAGAAAAAGCTAAAAGGAAACATCCTGCAATGATATGAAATGGGGCTTTGCAAATTGCAATCAATCACAGAACAAGCCTCTCTAATGAGGTGTTAGAATGAGAAATAAAGTGCTCTAATAATGAGATTGGCTATTTAACCATGTCTAAAGGTCAGGGCTAAGATAAATGGCTGGGCCAAGAGGGAGAAAGGGCCTACAGCTTGATGACAATCACGTTCATATGAAACAAATCAAGGCCCCCCCAACAAAAGGGAAAGAAAAAAAAATCAAAAGAGACTAAGAGCTAGAAAATGATTAGAAAAGTAAAAGAGAAAGCAAAGGAGAAATGAACTATGTCCCAGGGCAACATTTTAGAAATTTGCTCAGCCCCAGCATGTATTATTGTTGCTCTTTCATTGTTATTCTCCTTATAATAATTGGTGCCTTCTCCAACTGTATTCCAAGACATGGGCAAGAGGGGAACGAGGTTACCAGGCTTTTGCCTGAACAGAATTAGGCCTCATGCTCGCGTGCGTTCCCCGCCAATACAAGCCAAGAATGACACAAGTGCCAATAAAACAGATCAGAAAACTGAGAATTCTTGCAGTGCTTGTGAGGAGAAATCAGATGAAGGGGTGAAACCCGGTGTTGTAGTTGGTAGGAAGATCATGATTGTGGTTGATTCAAGCCTTGAAGCCAAGGGTGCTGTGCAATGGGCTCTAACTCACACAGTTCAGAACCAGGACACGATCATTCTTCTTCATGTGATCAAGCCTTCTAAACAAGGTGCAAATCTAATCATACAATTTTTTTTTTCCCCTTCAACTTTGATTTATTTGGTTATACTGAAAATGATCAAGTATGGTGATTCATACAAAATGGCAGCCACTGAAGAAGCATCCAGCAAGGAGATAGCTCCAAGGGCATATGAACTTGCTTCCTCCTTCAAGAATATGTGCAATGTGAAGAGGCCGGAAGTGAGTTTAGTTCCCTTAGGCTAATAGTATATCCCATTACATCTAGCATTCAACATTGTCAAACTCCAATTAATGTCCTGTTTCTGCTGTGGCTCAAAATGCTAACAACAATAAAATGTATGATAGACAATGTCACATTGTTGAATTTCTTCTTCGGATTACCAATCAAGATTGCATACTTTGTATGATGACGTTGGAAAACAATTAATGTTAATCATTGAGGCGTGCCCTTATATCATAAAATAAAAGTTCTATATTAATGAAATTGACATTATTTTAATTAATATAAATATGATTTATTAAACGTTGAGCTTATATGGTTGTGACAGGTACAAACTGAGATTGTAGTAGTAGAAGGGAAAGAGAAGGGCCCAAAAATAGTGGAGGAAGCCAAAAAACAAGGCGTGGCACTTCTGGTTTTGGGGCAGAAGAAGAGGTCCACAACATGGCGTCTTCTCATGATGTGGGCAGGCCACAGAGTCACTGGTGGGGTGGTAGAGTACTGCATTGAGAATGCACATTGCATGGCGATTGCTGTGAGAAGAAAAAGCAAGAAGATTGGAGGATACATGATTACTACTAAGCGTCACAAAGATTTCTGGCTCTTAGCTTAATCTTCAATGAACCATCCTGCTACGGATGTGGTCAGCTTCAAGAGTGTAGAATTCATTATAACAAATCATGTTTATTGTGTCTGTAATCCACAACGTTTGTACATGTTAAAGTTGAGTGTCCTGAGAATGAAAAAAGGGATTGGAATTATGAATGGAAAGATGAAAGTGAGCAAAGCGTCATTTTGTAGGCCATTGGCCATAATGGTTAAGGGTGAGACACTGGGTCCTCGGACCCCTTTAGGTTCCTGTTAAATGCTACAGGAATAGAATGAGAGCACGTGGTAGTTCAGCTACATAGGGTGTAAAAGAGCTTCACGACAAGGACGCCAAACAATTGTGGGTGTACTAGATTGGGTTGGTTTGGTTCTCCCATGACTTAGTCTCAAGCTTAGCAACTTGTTTGGGCCAAATGTATGGCCTTGTTTCCAGCCTGAAGTGGCACCTTGACCCAAGCAAACATGCCATGCTCCAGTCCAGTTTTGGATGGGCCAATATTGAGTTGGACAGCGCCTGTTTTTTTTTTTTTGGGTAATTTTTTAGATTGTTTTTAATTTAAATTACTAACATATGGAGTGTGTAAGATCCCAACGAATTTGGTGAGAATCATGGCATATTTCTATGAGACAGTTTAGGGATTGAGAAACAGCATGAAAGACGGAGGGATTCCCATGCATACCACATATTTAATAAGGCAGTGTATACCGCATATATCCCAAATGCATATATCAAAGAGTATTACAAACTCGGTAACTATGATCCATAGTTTTTTTTTTTTTTTCAATTAACAAGATTTAAATTTAAGGTCTATTTGGAAGTAGGAGATAAGAGTACAGATTACTTGATCTCCGATGTAAGTTAGGAAGCACGATGCCGCTACGATGCTAACTCCAAATTGGTGGAGTGTACTTGCAAAAATTCCACGCTCAAGTTAAAAAGTACTTGAGATACCAAATTAGTAGAAAAATATGTGTATCTTAGTTTCTAGCTTAGGGTTGTTTATATATAGCCATCTAAGTTTGAATTTGGGCGATTAAATCCTCTTTTCATGGGATTTTTCTTGACTGAAGCTAATCAAGATCTTTGAATAATATGATAAGACTGAATCTCATGTGTTTTTTTCAATCAATAATCTCATGAGTTTTAGCTTCGTTATTTAATGAGGTAAGACTGTAGACTACGAGTTCCATTTCGGGCTTTAAGCATCTTTGTCTAAGCCCATTTAATGTTGGGTCTACAAATTAGTCCATAACAAAATCTTTTTTTCTTTTTGAAAGAATAAATATTTATGACAAAAAAAGGTATTAAACTACTTGAAATAATCAAATATTGTTGCATTATTAATCTCATAGAAAGACAATAAGTAAATAACCCAAAAAGTATGCATTACAGAAGCACAAATTGGGCTAAGCTAGGTCCAACATGAGGCATTTTTAACCGCACATGATCTTGGCCTCAAGTTTTAATCACATGATATCTAACTCAGACACTATCTATGACTTAATTATGGTCCAATATTGGTCATCGTGACCCATGAACATACGCACATAGAATACGTGCGCGACCACGAACATATACAAAGCATGAACAACTTAATGAAAAAATTAGAGATGTTTCGACCAACTAGAAGAATGATAATAGATTCTCCGACACTTTTCTTTGCTTCACTGAATACATGAATGATCTAAATTTCAATATCTTTGGACATGCCTATTCAAGTCTTTGACGAGTTCAAAAGATTTAACGAGACCAAGACAGCGACTAAGCTACTAAGCTACTTCATTTTAAATTCCATTTGACCTTTCAAATGCATGGGCAGCTGGGGCATGATTCATGGCATGTTTGCGTTGCTATTACAGTGCAACAACATTCACCTGAACTCTGGAGATGGATGCTAAAAATAAAAGGCGATTAACATTTTGAAAACTGGAAAATGAAAATAGGTGCCCGCAGGCAAGGCCTAATTTTTATATATGCACCCACAGTAATTCTCAGTATACATTTGGTACAGCAGCAGGAAAATTAATGTTAGCCCATCGGAGACACAACCAAGTAAACTATGATACTCTCAAAAAAAGAGAGTTATTTAAGTGAGGAGAAAAAGAATTTGTTTTAAGTGTGGAGTGTGGACAAATAGCAAGAAAGAGGATAATAGCAAGGACTCATGCCATGACGTACATTATTTATAGCTGAAATAATAGGGACTCCAATCAGTGCTGCTGCTGCTACATTACTAGTTAATGTCATTAAAATAGCCAGAAAATAAAGGTGTGTATTTTGCAGAAAAATTGTTCAAACACCGACCGGTTGATAGGCATTCTCTGCATGTTACACAAAAAGTGTAAAGAAAACAACAACAGCAAGAGCAGAGGAGAGCAACATGAAGAACACACTAAAAAGGAGAAGAGCGCTATGTGTTATCTTTCATTCATAGCAAAATATGCGATAGCAGATGGCCGACTGGTTAAGCCATACTCTAGACCATACTTAGACAACTTTTTCACAGAGAAAAGCATAAAGTTCTCCTTCTAGTAATCATGACATATTAAAGTCAGCTTTAACCCCAGAAAATAATAAACAAAAGACATAAGATATAGCTTAAAGTATATTAGAAAAATCTCAATTTAACACTCTTCCTTAAGATTTTTCTGCTGACCACATCCTTAACCAAATTGCTTGATTTGCAGTTGCTGCAATAGAGATATACTCAGCTTCAGCTAAGGATTGAGCAACCACATCTTGTTTCTTTGAATTCCAGCAGAGTGCACCACTTCTAAATGAGAATACATACCTTGAGGTGCTTTTAGAATCATCCAAGCATCTAGCCCAATCACTATCTGTATATCCTTGAAACCTGTTAGTATCACTTTTCATGTACCACAATCCAAATGTTCCTTGATGTATTTCAAAACTCTCTTGGCTGCAGCACAGTGAATTTTGCCAGGAGATTGTATGAATCTTGATAAAAGATGATGCAGCACCGACAAGTATACCGGGTCATAAGAGTAATAAAAGTGTGAGTAAGACTATTGTCTGACAGGGATTGGATAACCAATTACCAATTCTCAAATTCAAATACTATCTATACTACCAAATTTTAAACAAGAAAATCAAATAAGAATCTATGGAGCAAATCTAATCAATCTAAACCAAAATAACAAATCTAATCAAATCTAAACCAAATCTAATCTAAGCTAACTTCTTACTGCCTAACTTGAAATGCAAGCAATCAAAGAATAATAGGAAATTCAATAAAGTATGAGATGCTATGGCTTTGATTCATCTAATTTTTCCTATAAGTATTGAATTCTCAATCTAATGAACTTCAATCAATTCAACTAATGGGGGATTTCCTAATTTAATTAATACTCAATTCCTTAGCATATTATCCTCTTCAATTTCTAAAATTCAATTAATTTGTTAAGTTAAACCCTAGAGTTAAAGGCTTTATGTTCTATGAAATCTTAGACAAATTAATCCTACACAATCATTAACCCCTATTCCTAGACAAGTATTAATTACGGTTCCTATTCCTTAGTCTAAGTTATGTACCAATTTCCTATTTGCTACACAACTCACAATATTAATTCATAAGTGGCCAATCCAAGAAAGCATTAAGAACAAAGATAGAAACTCAATTGAAAAATAAAAAACATCCATTAGATTAAAGAAAATAATAACTTATCATCCCAACATTTGTTACATCGTCACCTTAGCTAGGAGGGGATTTCGCCACTAAACATGTTTACAACATCTAAATTCAAAAAGAAAGAGAACATGATTAACATGAATTAAGAGAAGGGAAGAAGAAAAGATGAATCCAATGACATAGATTTTCTTTTCTCGATGAAGAACCTAAAACCTAGCATAACAAAGTGTAGATAATCTCCCAATCTTCTTGTGTTTTCTAATTCCAATTCTAGGATATGACTCTATCCAATAGACCCTTCTAAATGTTATCCTCATTTGGAATTTTTGGAGTCTTTTAGAAGTCATTAATAAGTCCACATAACTCAAATTCTTGTTCCCTTGGGCCCAAGATTGGCCTAATTTGAATTTTATCTCTAGAAATTATCTGAATAGTCAACTTCTAGACTCTATAGTGCTCAATAATTTTGGAATTAGCTCCAAAAGTAGAATAGAATTGTAGAGCTCTAAGTAAGCTTTCCAACTCTACAAAAAAATACCTTAATTGGACTTTTGTAACTCAAGACATTGGTAAAACATTAGGCAGAGATTATGCTAGATAGCATTAGGATAACAGCAACTTTTAATCTTGCAACTGGATTTTCACTAAAAAAACTCTAATAACTGGGCTTTGGGCTAAACATCAAAGTTGTAAAGTACTTCCTGAACTTTTTGGAACATCTTTATTTATCTCAATCCGATCTTTATAAAGAGAGATATGAATTTTCTACTACAATGTGTCCCGAAAATCACCTCAAATAAGCTCCAATACTCTTCTATTTAATTCCAAAAATGCCTCTTTTGCAAAATTGAATAAAAATACGTTTCTAAGCCATTGAATTCACCTAAAAATTACTAATTTAATATTAGTTCCAATAATTGCACAAAAGTCCAACTTCCATATAAAAGTGGCTAATTTTTTAACAATTAAAGCACAAAATTATGTCAAATTAAGTACTACATAAGTGCATATTATACACTTATCAGAAGACTTGCAACAAACATGATATCTGTTTTAGATGCTGACAAGTATCGGAGACTCCCGATCAAGCTTCTATAAACAGAGGCATCAATTTGTTCTTCACTGTTATTTTTAGATAATTTATTATTCACAACTAATGGAGTGGAGACTGGTTTTGATTTCTCCATTTGAAACTTTTTAAGAACCTCCTAGGCATATTTCTTTTGTGAAATAAATATTCCTTCATTGCATTATTCAAACTCTATTCCTAAAAAATATTCATTTAACCAAGGTTAGACATTTCAAACTCTTTCTCCATGGACATCTTAAAATTCTCCAAAGTATTTGAATCACCTTCTATGACTAAACGATCATCTACATATAAAGACAAAATGACTAACACATCATCTCTAGCTTTCTTGACATATAGTGTGGCTTCATTTTCACTTCTGCTAAAACCTTGCTACATTAAGTAGGAGTCAATTCCACTATACCAAAGCTCTAGGAAGTTATTTTAGGCCACAAAGAGCTTTGTGAAGTTTGTACACTTTTCATTCAAAACCTGCAATTTGAAACATCTCAAGCTACTCAATGTAAATGTCCTCATCAAGTAGCTCATTAAGAAATGTAGATTTGACATCTAAATGTTTGATTTTTCATCCTATAGTTGCTACCAATGGAACTAGTAGTCTAATAGTATCATGCCTTGCCACAGGTGCAAATGTATCAGAAAAATCAATACCATATTGTTGAAAAATATCCTTTGACAACTAATCTGGCCTTATTTTTGGTTATAGAACCATTTGGATTTAATTTGGTCCTATAAGCCCATTTAACACCAATTACTCTTTGATTTTCTAGTCTATCTGTAGCATCCCAAAATTTGAAAAACGTAGAATTTAGGCCGTTAATTAAATTATTCTGTTGTTCGTTGTGTGAGAAAAATAAGAGCAATTAGAACTTAAATGAAAACATTAAGGTTGGAAAGAGTTGAGGTTATTAAATAGAAACTTTAAAAGAAACCATTGGTAATGTTTTAAAATTATAAGAAAAACGGTAATGATTTGTATAACGTTCTAAATCGCAATACAATTGATTATCATGGTTGATCGATTTATTCGATTTTAATAATTATAAAAGAATCATTAGAAGTGAATTATAAAAAAATTAGGACTAGTAGAAGTTGAAATAATCATGCAAGAAAATTTCAAAGGATTACTAGAAATATTTTGCTAATTTAAAGGAAATCAATAGAGATTCGGTAAATTAAACTGTTAGAATCGAATCAATAGAATTTTACACTGACAACCCTAATTTGAGTGGCTAAATTTCAGCAACTCCAACCCCCTAAGAGTGGCGCCACTTGGCTGCCCAAATGGAGGAGAAGCTTGGCCAAACCGCGACCACTAAGCCTACCACCAATCACAAACCAAAACCCCAACTACCTCATATTATAAAACTTCATAATTTCTTTCTAACACCCTTATTTGGTCACCCCTACTAGAGGACCTCTTTCTCCCATTCTTTTCTTCATCTCCTCTTCTAGTCCTTGCTTCTTCATTCCATCCAATTTCCTACACCCACGACTTCCATCCTTTGAGCTCAAACTCCTAATTTGAGGTAGGATTCACCTTTTGTTCTTGAATTCTATGGATTGTGGCTATTTGAAATGCTATTTTGCTTTATTTACTTGATGATATATTGAATTTATTTGATGGTTTATAGTTGGATTAATATGAAAATTTGAGTTGGAATTAAAGTTAGGAGGAGAAAACTAGAAGAAGTGGAAAATCAGGATGTTGTTTAGGTGAAAAACCTACGGCGGTCCGTATGACAGAGTATACGACTCTATCTACAACTGTTGAAACAAAATAAAACTAATTTTATATGAAACTAGACATCTAGAGCTTTTCATAAATATAAAATATAAGGCCATTAGATTAGTATTGAGAGAGTTATGATTTTTTGAAATTTACCTAAGGATTCTAAGTTCTCCACTGAGCAGTATGAGTTGTGGAGGGCATAACTCACCCTACGTAATTTGAAATTTAGTTCAACAAACTTTTTTAGAAAGCTTACACATATAGAAACATCCCATAAAAATTTCAGATCTAGATTCAATTCCTATTGATCTTAGTAATTCAAAGAAATTGCCCTAAGTCTAACCTAGGCTAGAACAGGGCAGTCCAAATATGTCAATTTCAAGAACTTATAACTCAAGCTCTGATTTTACAAATGAGATGAAACTTATTGGAAATGAAAATTTGTCCTATTAGCTTTAATATGATATAAGTTTCATATGATTTCAACTAATTTCCTAATTTTAATGAATTTTTACTTTTGAGTGTGCAATTCTGGCTAGTTGCAAGGCAGTCTGAGGTAAATTTCTAATAACTTAAGCTACATATATCAAAATGAGATGGGACTAAAAAGGTTGGAAACTAAACAAATAGTACTCTAACATATTCAAAATTTAGATTCAAATGAGTTAAATAAAAATTATGGCTTATTTTACAAAAACCATGCAAAATGAAGGTACATATATAGATAGCAACTTAAATTCAAGTGCAAATATTATCTCTATGAGATTGATATTGATATGTGAATGCACTGTTGTGATTTTTCTGAATAATTGATAGTCTATGGTACTGGCACTATTCATGGGGAAGTGGATACGATCCAGCATGCTGTCGAATTTGGACAGAAAATATAGAAAATCATGCATCATGAATATAATTCCTCTAGCATATGTATTCATGATTATGATTAAAGCTATAATAAAGATTCTATATGACTTGGGCTAGCCCCTAAATGATTTTAAGGGGAATAGATCGGTGTGAGGGTCGGGAAAAGAAAATTCGTCACTCATGTATAGGTACGAGCTTGGATCTGAAAAGCATGCTATCATCCAAAGATGAGAGAGGCTATTCACCTTCAGGGGACCAAATGCAGAGGAAAATAATAAAATACAAACACCCTAGGGATGGTGATATATAACGCCTAGGTGTGTCGAGTAAAGACAGAAAAAGGGAAGCATAAGTGCATATCAAAATTTTTATGATGAGCAAGTGCATCAAGAAGACATTTGCATCCATTTACGAATATTATTCAGTTTTTGCTTCTTTTATTTTGAATCTATGCATCTTATTTAATTATCCTTTGTATTATTATGTTGATGGTTGAGATTCTTTCTATGTTTAACAAGTGTATGACAAAATGAACCCGCTTCAGAACGGATGTTTTTGAACTCACTAAAATGAAATTTATAGTTCATATAGCATCATCACTTTTTCTTGAATAAACCGAAGCAGTTGGAACGACAATGATGACATGGACTGCCAAGTAGATTAGGAATCCTACTGAGAATATAAAATTTTTGTTCCTATGTGTGTTTCTGTGTCATCTCCAGATAGCCCAGAAGGTCTTGAAGCAAATCAACCAAGAGGAGCGCAACCGAGACTGGACTAGTTACTGAAGAAATTTGTATATATGTGTAGATATGTGTTTATGGTTGCTAATATTTGAAGGGTTATTTAGTTATGCTCCTATTCGTGGGATGTAATAGAACTCTACATTAATTTCGTGGGAAATAAGACAAATAATAAGTCAAGGTCCATTTAATTAATTGTAACAACTCCTAATGAGATAGTATGACTTAAGCATAGTATTAATTTAGGAGGACGTTACACTATCCACCAAGCTCCAAGATCCAGTCCTATTGATCACATCAATTTCCTCCTTCATTGTAGTGCTCCATTCTTCTTTAGTTGCTTCACTATACCTTGAAGGTTCAAGGGAAGCAACATGTATCTCTCATAAATATCTTCAAGAGTTCTAGTTACCCTAATTGCAACATGATCAATTATGTCATAAACTTCCATTTTTGCTAGAGCTTTTAGATTAGAAGTATTTGTAGCATCATGCCCTTTTTCAATGTTGACAACTTCACTTTTGTTACTGTAACACCCTCCTAAGTACAGTACTATGCTTAAGTCATAGTACCACACCCTAGAGTTATTACTGTTACCTGAACGGACCTTGTCTATCAAGAACTTCCGTCAGCCTTGAAACTACGTAATTATCCTGGAGACAACACGAAAATAGGGTGAGAATTATAAATTCTCGAGATTCTCTATAATACACATGTAGTGTCATCGTTGTCATCTCCAGTTTGCTTCGGTTTAGTATGAAAAGGGGATCATATAATGTGGACTATTTAATTTTACAGTCCGAAAATATATTATCCGAAGCAACGTTCATTTTTATCATACACTTGGCATCTGAGAGAATCCATAAAAATTCAAGTCATGAATCATATTGGGACTAATAAGCTGAAATACAATAAAGTACGATAGCATCAATGCACTAGAGACATAACTTCTTACATATATTTCTGAACTACGGTATATTAAGATGATGCGCACATGACATTAATATGTTAAGAACATAACAACCGCACATAACTTTACTCATATTTAAACGTATGCCTATTCATAAACTTGCTTTTCTTTCTTCATTTTTCTTTTCATCATAAAATCTTTCGTCTTACATTCCAGAGTATGATCGCCATGTCATACCCCATCGTGAGCGTGATCGCATGTCAATGTTCCTTAGAAATATGGGATCTTCACTTGGTACTCACACTAGCTGAATTGACCATGCCTCATATGAGTGGGGTGTCGCATATACTTTAATCTTTAATCTTTGCTTTGGCACTGGCACGTGACGCCGTCCCTAGGGTGCTATTATCGCTCTTCTGGTAGTCTAGCCTGGAGTGAGCTCGTCGACTTCACCCGTGTGACCGTCATCACACCGACTCACCCGCAAGGGGACCCACGTGTCTCTAGTCTTGGAGGGATCTCATTCTGGTCACATGCCTCTAATTGAAGGGATCTCTTCTGGTCACGTGCCTCAAAATTGAGTGGATCTCATCGACCACGTGCTCTTCAACATGTAGGGATCTCATCCCGACCACGTGCCTCCAAGGTAGAGAGATCTCATAGTGTGCTTAACGCCTTCACAAGGAGGGATTCAAAGTGCCTGCCTCCAAGTGAAGGGATTCATATCTTTATCTTTTTAACTGCTCAGTGAGAGGATCTCAATTAACTACCTCCGAGGAAGGGATTCACATTTAATATACTCATGTCTTTTCATTCTCATACATGGTTATGCATGAGTAAACGTGACATATAAAGGCCCGTAGTCTCTTTACCATTCTACCGGCACTCATACATATGCCTTATCCTTTACTTTCATATACCTCATCTCATACTCATGTCATTCTTGAATTTAGGGGTTCTATATACCCATTCATATTCTAATTCATCCTTGATAACCCATATCATCTTCCAATTCATCCTTGCATGTAAATATTCCTAGTTTCATAAACTTCTACCGTAAATTCGACAGCATAACGGATCAGTTCCATCTCCCCATGAATAGTTCCAGTTCTCACAGACAAACCAGTCATAGCAACATAATCAATCTAATATATACATATCAATGTAAACCTAATCAACTCAAACCTTATAGGTTTCACTAATACTTGTAAAATTATCAATATGGCCATTCTGCCAATTCTATTCGGTTCTGCCTGAATCTTGTATGATCCACCTTTATCTCTATTCAAATCATTTAAATCTTAAACTTGGATATGTCATAGCTCTACATGTCTAATTTCTAACCTCTTTGGTCCCATATCATTTTGATTTATATAACTCAAAATATTTAACTTTTGCCTCAGCTGGTTCAGTCACTAGCCCGAATTACACTCCTGGAAATATAAATTCACTAAAAATCGAAACTAAGCTCAAATCATGCGAAATTGGTCTCATATTGAAGCTAACAGGACAAATTTTCATTTGCCACAAGTTTCACTTGATTTACTTAAGTACACCTCGAGTTATAAGTCCTGAAAGTTGACCTTCCTGAACTACTCTGTTTTAGTCTAGATTGGACATAGAGCAACTTCCTCAAATTACTGGGATCAATTGGGAGCATAACAAACTCGGAATTTCATATTGGGATGTTTCCCTATGTGTAAGCTTTCTAACAAAATTGGTCTCACTCAATTTGGAGTTGTATAAGGTGAGTTATACCCTCCATAAGTCACCCTGCCCGGATAAAAGTCCTGAACCCTAGGTTAAACTTCAAAAATTCGTATCTCCCTCAATACGAATCCAATAATCTTATATGATATATCTATGAAAAGCACTGAATGTCTACTTTCATCTAAAAATAGTTTCATTGGATTTGACCAATTGTAGGCGGAACCGTACACTCCGTTGTACAGACTGCCGTGGAATCTCCACCAAGACAGCACCCTCTTCCATCCATTTTATGTTAGTTTTCTTCTTCTAATTCTAATTGCCACTCAAGATTTCATATTAATCCTATATTAATACAATCATACACATCCAATATATCATCAAATAACCATAAAAAGTAATCTTTCATGCATCCTTAGTTTAGAGAAATTAAGATTAGAGATTGAATCCTACCTCTTTGGAGTGTGATCTTGAGTTAAGTGTTGAAGCCTGAATTATTAGGACCTGGCCAAGCTTGAAGGAGTGATGGAGTTGAGTGAATGGAGAAGGGAAAAGAGAGCTGAAGTGAGGGAGAAGAGAGGGCGCAGAAAATGGGTCTGAATGAAGGGAGAAGAAGGTGTTATATAGGCATGAGTGGTAGTCAACTTGGAGGATTCTGATTGGCCTTAAAACACAAGGCTAAAATTCTGCCAACCTTCCCCTCTTTTGTGACAATTTGCTCTCCACATTGCTCTAACAGTGGGACTTGTTTCCAGTATATTCTGAAGATGACATCGGAACTCGTGCACTTCATGAGATGAAATCGGAACTCGTTTCCTTTGTATTTGAAGCATAAGGTCGAAAATCGAGACCATTGCCTTGAGACATGAGGTCGGATATCGGGAATTGCGTGGATACCAAGGTTAAATCGGAAGTTGGGAGTTGAGGAGTCTTTGGAAGTCGGAAATTAATGCTGAAAGTTGAACACGAACGAGGAAATCGGGAATAATCAAACTTAAACGAAATCGGAAGTCGTACAATACGTGAAGTCGGGAATTCAGCCATACAAACTCGGAAATCGGAAATAATCATTTCTATCTGAATTTCGAAGATGAAATCGGAAATTGGAATTGATCATCCTGGGGCGAAGTCGGAGCTCGGAAATAGGGATGTTACAGTTATAGTCCTATTTGGAAAACTCATCAAATTTTACATCCCTGCTTACAATAACATTTTCAAAGTTTAGACTATATGCTCTATAGCCTTTTGAGTAACTGCTATAACCAAGAAAGATTCCTGCCTCTGCTTTATGAGCCAATTTGTTTCTTCTTTCTATTGGTATAATTGTGTAGCAAATAGAACCAAATACTCTAAGGTGTTGCACTAAAGCCTTCTCACCATGCCATACTTCAAAAGATGTTTTTCCTCTCAAAGCTTTGGTTGGAATAAGATTCAATAAGTAAATTGATATATTCACAGCTTCTGCCCAAAACTTTAATGGTAAGTCTTTCTCAAATTTCAAGCATCTTGCCATTTCCACCACTACCTTATACTTACCCCATTCTACTATGGAGAGTAAGGAATAGTTAGTTGGCACTAGATACCTTTAATTTCGCAAAAAGAAATAAACTCTCTTGGGGCAAACTCTCCTCCATTATTAGTTCTAAGAATCTTGATGTGCTTATCAACTTGTTTTTCTACAAGTTGCTTAAACTTCTTGAAAATACAAAACACTTCTGATTTTTCTTTCATGAAGTAAACCCAACACATTCTAGAGTAATCATCAATGAATAACAAGAAATATTTGTTTCCATTCATTGGAGCACACATATTAGAGTGTATGAGTTGAAGCTTGCTAGTGTCTCTTTAGGTGTTATCACTAAAAGGTAATCTACTTTGCTTGCCAAATTGCCACATTGCACACTACCTTCCTATCTTTTATGAAGGATATATCATTAACTAATTCATTTTCATGCATATTGGTCAATGTTGAGTAGCTAAAGTAATGCTCCTTTGTGCAAAAGAACTAAATCATCAACACTAGGAAAAGCTTGCATAGTTGTGCATAATTCTAATCGACTAGAAAACTTTTCTCTTTCATTTTGATAGTCATTAGTTCATAGCCAAGGGGATCAAATATAATGCATGACATATCTTGAAAATGCAAGGCACATTATCTTTCTAGCATTTGCCCAAACTCAACAGGTTTTGGCTAATTTCAGGTACAAAGAGAACATTAGAAATAAGTGTTGTATCTGGGGTGTTTCAATGGCAACAACATCTTTTCCTTTGACATCGACAAGGGAAAAACTAATATTGCTAAAGTCCAAAATCTCAAGAATGTGGTTTTATCATCTTTTAAAATTATTACCATAAAAGAGGTTTAATTCTAGAATTGGGAATAACTCTAGCAGTAGCTAAAATAGTATGATCCATGATAAACCCTTAAGATTATTGGAAAAAATAGTTTTGGACAAAATTATTTTAGTTGCTACTAATATAATTAAGTTTATGTCAAATGGATTGCAATGGTGAGTATTTATATATATGGTTGAGTGGGAACTATAGAGGAATTTGGATAGCATCATCCAAGTGAGACACAAGTTTCCTCACATGTATCATCCAAGTTTAAAGCATATGTACAAACTCATTTGATAACAATTTACCATTCAGATCTATCTATGCTTTGCAAAATAGTTTTGTGGTACACACTAGTTGTTGATGGGAAACGTAAGTTGCATAGGTATGGGTACGATACCCATACCGGGTAAAGATACGAGTACGAGCTATGAAAATTTTTCAAAAACTAGGGTACGAATATATATATATATATATAAAAGTTAAAATTTCACTTGATAAAATATATAATAAGTAAAGAGAAAATACACAGATTCTAACATAAATTAATATTAAATTAAGTAATTCCATATAATACTCAATTAGATTGAAAAAAAAAAATTCAAATATTAATTCACAACCTACACAAACTATTTATTTTACCAACATATAAACATTAGAGATGTAAAATGGTTTAGAAGAAGAGAGAGACACAAAAAAGAAAGGGATACCAACAAAAAACAGAGACAAAAACCAAGATGCAGTAGCAAACAGAATGAACAAGCAACCAAGCTAAAACCCACTCTTCTTCTTTTCTTCTCCTTGTTGCTTTCTCTCTCTCCAAAACTAGTGAAAGGGATGGCAGCCCTACCAATAGATTGGATGTAAAAAGAGACTTTACCATTTCATACTCCATTAGCAAGGTTCACTTTTTACTTTTAATCTCTCTTCGTTTTTTTTTCTCTTTTTCACTTTACATCACCTTTTTTCATCTTCTTTCCTAATGGATAATGAAATAAAAAAATCAATAGGGCAAAATTTTGATATTCTAGACAGTGTTATATGTGAAAAAGGTGCAGTCGTACGCGGACATACCCAAGTCGTACCCAAATATTGAAAAAAGAAATATTTTTTTGGTTTGGTACGTACCCAAATGTACCCAACTCATACCTAATAAGGGTATTTGAGGCTAGAATGTGTATCCATACTTCAGAGTGTGAAACTAGAGTAAAAGGTTTAGTTTTGTGATTACTATAGAGAAAATAATAATAATAGTTAGAAGATACACGATAGGCTAGTGATGGCATTCATAAATCATAAATAAGAAAATATTCACACAACCATTGTCAATATGTAGCTCTTTGTACTAAGTCTTGACTCTACTATAGATCATCTTGATATCTCATAGCTTTTTTTTGGGAGGGTGAAATTCTATAGAGTTTGTTTTAATATGCTATTTTGGATTAAAAAATTTACAACTTTTAAAAAATGATTTTTTCTAAATGTAAAAGGTACTGAAATAAGTTTACATTTTTTAAATATCTTTTTTACGATCATAACATAAAACCTGGATCTTTTTTTAACATCTTTATCTCTAATGGTAGTATTCTAAACACAATCGGGTAAAGTTCTCATATCTTGTGAATATTACTATATACCGAAAGAATGAATAAAAGAAAGTTGGATTGAGATTCTCAGAGGATTAATTCATTTGACATTGGCTATGTGTTCTAAGCTAAATTAATGTAGGTGATGAATTATTTTATCAAACAATAAGTCACATTATCTAGCGGTAAAAATCAATTGCTGCTTCAAAATTGATGTGGCTAAAGACTTTAGTTGGGCTATGAAAATTCTGTTCTGAAGTTTGGAATGTTAGATTCCACATTGCCTTCCTTGAACGATGAACCGATGTTCATTTGCTCAATATATATTGCTTGACAATTTCATGATACTTCTAAAGAAAAAAAAAATAATATTTGAAAGGTTTAGTATAACTAATTAGAAATTTTGGAAGTGGTTCAATAAGTGGAACATAGTGGTCATACCTTCACGAAACTATGTGGTTGAAATATGGTTTTAGTTTAAAATTAGCTGAACCACTTAGCGTCCTTGGATTTGATTAATTTGAAGGGAGAAAACACTCTTTTTATTAAAAAAAATTGTATTGAAAAACTTTTGACTATATGTTATTTTAAATACAACAATAAATTAATCCAAACAAAAACTATATAAGTGATTTCACATCTAGAAATTTGTAAAATTTAAGAGGAAAACATGAATGATCATTAGATCAAATTGTTAAGTAAAGTAGTTGATTGAGTTTCTTTAAAAGTAGCAACTTGGTTCTGTTTTAGCTTCTTTGGAAGTACGTAGCAGTGTCTATCTTCAGAAATAGCAACTTTCCGTGTCTGAAGTGTTGGATTAATTTTATGGACTTGCGTAAATCAAATAGTGTTTAATTTTAGACCCGGATTAATTAGATTTGATTAAAGCCAATTGTTTTACCTCAAATTATTGTAATTATTGCTTTTATTAGACTTATTGGGTCTATGCACTACTTATTGGTGGGTATTGTTATGTTTCTCTTTGTGTATAGACTTTTCTATAATGGGTAACCTGGCCCATCACTTTCGTTGACCCAAGGGAGAAGCCCCTTCTCATAGCCATATATATATATATATATATGCTCCTATTGCCCCATTGAGGTAGGAAGCTCATTTTGGCAGGAATAGAAGCAGCTCTTCTCTCCCTCCGGTCTTCTTTGGCCATTCTCTCTTCTTTTCTCTTCAGATCTGAAGAATGAAGAGTTGTGAATGAGTCGTTTTCTTTGATCAATCCTAGTAATCTTCATCTAATCTTGCTTGTGAATTTTGTTAATTGTAACACCCCAGCCTAAGTTGCAGTTACCCGTCGAAACCGGAACTTGAAAAATTCAACGTCTGAACCCTATGCCTCCTTGGAGGGCTATAAGTTTGAGGAATTTTCTTAAGATCAAAAGTTCTAATAATGGTTCCCTAGGCATCAATGAGTTAAAAAGGGATTTTTAACGAATTTTAGGGAATGGATAACCCCTTCGTTTTCAATCCTCAAGTTTATAAAAATTGCAAGTTTTCAGATAATTGTACCAAAACCCAAAAGTTGGACTCTGATTCCTAAGGAGTTTGAATTTTTAGATATTTTTATTGAATCCAAATGGGGGGTATTCCCTTATTTATATTTATATTTTAAAGTTAATGGAGAGTAAAGTTAATGTAAATAAGTCTGTGCAATATCCTGGACCTAGGAAAGGATTGCAGAAGGAGGAAACCAAGTTTTTGGAGTTGGTAATCGATTACAAAGGACCTGTAATTGATTACAACCTCTCTGTATGCCACAAGTTAAAATTTTTCGTATGGTAATCGATTACCAGCATTGGTAATTGATTACCAGTTCTTCGTGGTAATTGATTACCAGCCCTTGGTAATCAATTAACATAGGTCAATATATAAGCCGAGACGCGTCCCTCCCCCTCATTTTGCGATTTTCTCTCTCTACCTCTTAAACTCTTTCTCTTCTCTCTAAAACACATCTCCCTTCATTCTTAAACACAATCTTTCTAATCCTTCCATCAAATTACACCATTTCTACTCACTTAATCTCAATTTCTTTCTTTAATCTCAAATCATATCTTCATCCAAAAATCAACACATTTGGTCTTGGAGCTCGGAGGAGGTGACACCAAGGCTCCTAAAGCTTTCTTCTTCCTTTTTCCCTTCTAAAAGGTAATTTTCAAACTCCTTTCCTCTTCCTTTCCTATGAATTATGGATTATCTCTCTGATAGTGAGTTCTTGGAGAACCCTAGGTTAGAAGAATTAGGGATTTTTATATCTGAGAGTAAATTAGATTGATCCTTAGTCTAAGTGACTGACACTGAATTAAATTGCCATATTATTGATAGTAGATACCACTGGAGGACTGGCTTTGGCTCTTTGAGTTCATGGGATTAGGATTCCGCTATTGGCGTTAAGTCTGTGAGTAGTCCCTATCTTAGTTTTAACGTATTTTGTCTATATACATACATATGCAAATGATTTGGTATGTCTTAGCAATATAATTAAAATTTAGTAGCTTATCTATTTCTACTTAATCACATGAGACAATGACTTGATTTTCGAAAAGAAAAATGTGGTAAATTCTTATTACATTGGTTTCCTATTAAACTTGGAAGATTATCCTTGTTTTGAAAGGATTTGATATACTTAATGGTATATAGCTTGGTATAGATTGCTTCGCATCTGATTTATGAATGATTATGAAAAAGGTGAAATGAAAGGTTTTTGGATAAAAGATTTTTGACTTTTGTTCATTTTTTTATTTATTAAAGTGTTAAAGCTTTATTTTTCTTTGAAGATATGATTTTATTGTTTTATATAAGGTATATTAGTATGTTTTATAAGAATCTTCGTTAAATGTTCTGTATAATGGAAAAAGAAAGACTTGGGAAAGTCTAGGCTAGGATCTATAGGCTAACGGCAATAGGCGTTAGCCCTGGGTGTACCTAGGATGATGTATTACACAGTCACTCAAGGGAGTGGTGTGTGACAGACATTACACGGCCATACACATAGTGTGGTGCGTGCCTGAAATTTCACGGCCACTGAAAGAGTGGTGCGTGCCTGATTACGGGATTCACACAAAGGAAGAGCCACCTAAGTGTGATTCCTGCCTGATTATCCTAGAATAGATGGACTCTATGTTTTTAGAAAAGAAAATTTGGATAATGTTTGATTAAGATTTCTATTTTGGTTTTATTATACATATTATTGTATTACCTTAATATCTATTTGATAATTACGGTTTGTGCATTGTCTCATGTGAGTAGGGACACTCTATCTCTCATTGAGTTTCATAAACTCACCCTGTTGTTTCTTGTCTTTTTCAGTTTCAGGAGATAGTTGGCATTTGGCCATTTTGTTCCTCTGATGTGAATTTCAAATTCCTTGGGCGAGCCTTATCTGCGAGGGCATTTTGTAAATTGTTTGAATTTGAGAATTCTTAGATTTTGTAACTCCATACTTGACCTAATTATATTGATTCTGTTGTACTTTATTTGTTTATGCCATGTTGTTGAATTTTTAAAAGTATTTGGTTTTCTAAACAATTTAAGTTATGTTTTTTAGATGAATACTTGTAAATATATATATTTCATTGTTATACTGTGTGCTGAGGGGTGTATTCTGAGAATACCTGGATCCCCGATAGAAGATCGTGTTTATTTATCTTGTAGAGTAACCTTTTTTAATTGGTAAATATCCTAATTACAAAGGGGACTCTATCAAAATTTTTATAAAAATTCTGTGGTGGAAGGCTTGCATGGAGACTTGTGCCTATGCATCGGTCACGGCCCGGGTTGGGTTGTGACATTTATTGATTTACATGCTGTAATTAGGATTAAGTTTAGTTACATGGGTTTTAAAATTTCAATAAGTGGTATCAGAGCCTAATTTTGATCTTTGATTATGGTTGTAAATCTTGTTTTTGATAAAAGATTGGGGGCTGAAAAATTGAAATTGCATATATGTATGAATCTTAACACACTCAAGTTGGGATTTTAATTTCTCACCGATTAATTCTAAAATTTGTTGAGGGCTATTATTATTTATGTTATTTTGAATCTATTAAGCCAAGTATTGTGTGATTTGATGCTGGATTGAGAGAGAAATCAAAGGGAAGAGTATAAGAACCCTAACCCTTGATCGAAAACCTAGATCTATTGTTTAGGCTGATTTGCATTCGATCACCATAGGGATTTTGTAGAGCTCATCACAACGAATCCATAGCTCTAAGAATCATGAACTTTCATTGAGAAATGAGGGAGAAATTAGTGAAAAACCACATAAATCCACACAAAAATTCATGGAGCAAGCCAAGAAACTATAGACCATGGTTCTTCAAGATATTACATGGTTTTGTAGAGCCCTCTCTCACAAATTTATAGAGACTAAGAACATAAAATCTAGTTGAGATTTGAGTGAGAAAATTGCGAAAAATCGAGCTACATTGTTCTTCACGATTTCCTAGACCAGAACTGCATCAATCCACGAGTTTCTTGGTTGGTCTTGCTCACAAGGATGTTCCCCTTTGATTTTGGGTTGAGACTACGTTGAAAGGACTCGAAACAAAGTTCGAAAGAGAGCATTAATGGGAAAAAACAAGCCTGGATCTAGGTTGACCCGGCTGGGTGAGGAAAATGACATTGTCGGGCCATTTTGAAGGCCCACTCATGAGCCTGAAGCATGTGGAAGGCCATAATGTGGCCCAAATTTCACCAAATTTTTCATGCTGATGTATTTTAATATATCTAATTTCTTGGTGAATTTTATTTAATTTTTTGGGCAATAAAAATATTTTTTTGAATTTTCTAGAACTTAAATTGACTAAAATTATCTTGCACTCTCCAATTTTTGTTATGGAAAATTTTGTGGTTAATTACGATATATCTGGGCATGTCATAATTTGTGCACTCTCAGAGTTGAAGCATTTCGAATATTGAAATAAATTTTGGTACCTTTTTTGTTTATATTGATTATGGAGCATTGCAAGTTTATAATTATGTGGCCATTTTGTGCAATGTTACTTTAAGAATTGCTTTAAGAGATATTTTGATTTTTCATGATCGTGAGCTCACCTTCGCGGGATCAATTATGACTTATGTTATTTTTCTGAATAATATTATGTAATGTTGTTTTGAGAGTTCTTATCTGCAACTCTAGAACATGATTATATTATACACTCCCATGTTATATATAATAATATTTTATAAAATTTTGGTAATCTGATTTATGTAGTCTAAGTGGGAGAATATTGATAATTTTGTGGACTTACATAAATCAAAATTGGATTTAATTTTAAAATCCAAATTAAATACATGCCTAAATATTAAAGCATGCTGTGGTTTTGAAAATATTGAGCTTTGGGAGTTTTTGATTGCTTAAACACAAATTTTGTGATAGCAAAAGTGTTACTACTGTTGGCTAAATTTTCACTTTACATAAAGAGAAAGTTATTTTAGATGATGTGACTCACCATTATAAAATGAGAGAAATAATTTAAATTTTGAAAATCTCTCCATGTTTTGCTCTACAAGTTGATAGCCATGTGCTCTTTTGATTTTGAGGGGAGTTTAGCTTACAGTTTGTAATTTATTATATACTCTTTTATACTTTATTTATGAAATTTCAATGAGTTATTTCTGACATTGTGAGTATTTATTGATATATTCAAAATTTTGTTTCTCTCACATTTTGGCTATGTTGTCTTTATACTTTGTGGACATTTAATATTTTTACTAGTGTTGCATTAAGAGTTATGTTAATAATGAACTTACCCTTTGGTTTGTCTTTATTGACATAATTTTTTATTATTTGAAAGTTGTGTCCTAAGGTTTTTAGTATCCTCTCAGGACTAGCTTTAGGGAGATAATTTTAATGTTTGTGGGAGTCTATAAATTTTGAAACCCTAAAGGGTATTGCAATTACATAAAAGCTCCATTTATTAATTGAGTATTTTAAAGCAATCCAATTTTTTTGAACTTTGTTTTCACTTATTGTGAATTTTATTCATGTTGAATTAAATTATTTTATGAATTGCATATATTGTTGGGTTATATAGATTATAGACATGCCTTTCGTTATAATATTATTTGACATAATTATTGTATAATAGAGAAGAATAATTTAAATATATTCTTAGATACTGTTATATATAATTTTAATATTATTATTTTCTTTATCAAGTAGGAGAGACTACTTGTATATTGTGATCTGAGACCCTTCGGCGGGATTGCAATGATACAAGATCTCTAATTCAATTAATTGTCCAGTTAATTGAACGTGAGAAAACCAATTTTATTATATGAGTAAATTATAATATTTTGGTGTATGGTTTTCTCTTTTCCCTATTGCCTGTCATCGCTCCATTGTTTTGAGACCTATTTTAAAGATATTCTTAGTCTCTTAGAATGTATTATTAATCCCATATATATATATAGAAACTATTGTTATAGTGGGAGTTAAAGACTTTATGTTTTGTTATGTCCTTAATAGTGATTTAGTATAGGTCCAAAATGCTTCCATTAACATATTAATTTTGTTATGTTCTTTAAACAGAGAAAGGGAGATATTTGTTGTGAAATGTCACAAACACTTGTGATCTCCTCAATTATGTAAGTAGAGTATGTAAAATTGATTTTGTAAGACTCTAATTGTCAAATTTTGATGACTCCACACTTTTGTGATTCTCTCTATTTTATACTTTTGTTGTTAGAGAGAATAGTGGTAAGTTTCAAACTCACATTGAGCGCTCTACCACAGAAGTGTTGATAATCCCACTACTTGCTATTGTACCATTAGAGTATATTGAAACCTTATGGTCTCTAATGGGAATGTCTATGTTATTTTGATATATTGGATTAGTGGGAGATACTTTGTCATATATTATGTTGCATCATTTTGTGATTATATGGCAATTTGTGATAGTTTATTCTTGAATATATTTCTATAGAATTTATTATTGTTGATCCTCTAACCAAATGCTAGCCGCTAAAGGTTTTATTGTTGATTATATAACCCATATGGATATATTGAGGTCCCTTTGGCATTTTGGGTTAATAGAAGTTTGTTCTGTAGGTTCATTATAACCCCATACCATTGTTGATGCCATTTTTGTTTGCACATCTTAATTGTTTATGCGATTTTGCATAGTGGCATTATTGTTGAGACATATTGGACCCAATCTCAATTTTATTATTCTGAGATATTTTGTTAAATCTCACAGAGTATCTTGGGTGGATGCTTATGTTGTCATATATTATTGTACGCACTTTTGTTGATATGGCACGTATTGGAGACATTTCAAACCCATTTCATATTGTGATGAGATTTATTAGATCTTATATAACATTTGGGGCAGATGCTAGGGCCATTTATTGAGAATTACATTTTGATAATATACTAACATGCCGTTTTGTTGTGCATTCCCATTTTCTTATGTACCACCTTTTGTTGGTCACCGGGAGATGAGTATTTCACGTATATGATATCAGTACTCTTTCGCATATGATTTTCTACATTGTTGAGTGCTTGTTATCCCATATTGGACCATTTGGTTAAGAATGCGAGCTCAATTTTGATATCATATTGTGGCCACATATTATGAATTAATCTGGGGTATTATTTCATATTGATTTGATTTATGTAGTCCAAGTGGAAGATTGTTGGATTAATTTTGTGGACTTGCATAAATCAAATAGTGTTTAATTTTGGACCCAGATTAATTAGATGTCAAAATTAATTAAAGCCAATTGTTTAAGCCCAAATTATTGTAATTATTGTTGTTATTAGGTCTATGCATTACTCATTGGTGGATATTGTTATGTTTTTCTTTGTGCATAGGCCTTACCATAATGGATGACTTAGCCCATCACTTTCGTTGACATAAGGGAGAGGCCACTTCTCCTAAACCTATATATATAGGCTCCTATTGCCCCATTGAGATAGGAAGCTTATTTTGGCTATATCGGGAATAGGAGGAGCTTTTTCCTCCCTCCGGCCTCCTTTGGCCATTCTCTCTCCTTCTCTCTTTAGATCTAAAAAACGAAGAACAAAAAATTGTGAATCAGTCATTTTCTTCGATCAATCCTGGTAATCTCTATCTAATCTTGCTTGTGAATTTTGTTAATTGATTGACCCCATTTGGATTGGCTTTTTTCAAGAAAAAAACACTTATTTTTTTAAAAAAAAATACTTCTATAAATTTTTATAGGTTTTTGAATGAAACTTTTAAAAAAAGTGCTTCAATTAAAAAAAGTTAATTTATCACTTTTTTTAAAAGATAGAAATACCTAGCTTCTAAAAAAAATAGAAGCAGAAGTGGTTTTAATAAAATTATTTTCTAAAAGTATCTTTTATCTTTAATTAAAATTACAGTATATATTCTTCCTTTCTTATCCCTTATCAAACCCTACTTCTCTTTCCTCTTTTTGAATGTTTTTTGTAATTTGGCTATAAAAAGTACTTTTATTCTTTTGTATCCAAATAGATTTATAAGTACTTTTAATATTTAAAAGTACTTCTCATATGTTTGTTCAAATACAAAATAATTTTTTCTAAAAATTAAAACTCTACTAAAAAAAATTTAGAAAAACAAATACTTTTTTTAAAAGCTTATCCAAACAGGGCTCAATAGCTTATTTTAAATTTCTACCAGAAATCTTCCCATACAGTTATTTATTTATTATCATTATATTGATGATACTCATTTTAATGATCAGCATGATAATAATGCTTCTTTCGTCATGGATTCTTGTCATTATGATGGTTAGGAAAATTATTTATCTTTTAGATATATACTGCCAAAATTGTATAATTTGAAATTATCGTTCCCTAAGAGCCTGCAACTTTTACTCTTCTCATGCGCCTCCATTTTCAGGTAAGTAATCTGCATTGTTTCTGTTTTTCTTTTTTTTGTTTTTTGTTTTGTTAAAATGTTTAATGTCATAGAACCGGTTTAATACACTGTAGTAAGAAGTCCAGTACATAACATCATTGTCACATTGAATAAGAATGAATTTCTTTAAGGAGCTGTGCTCATTACCTTAACTACTGAGGTTCGAACCTTGACCCAGCAGTTCCCGCAAATGGACCAGACAAATGTAGGTAGCCACTTTAAAACCGCCAAGGGAGGAACGTAATATTGGTTGATGAACTGATACACTTACCATACAACCTAACAGGAAAAAACGAATAATAAAGATACATTTTTCTTTCAATCACGATCAGAACTAACCATAACTAGCATAATACATTTGAATATCACAGTCATATTAGAAATTACAGTGTTTGGCATGTTGTCTGAATGCAAATTGTTTCCAGAAAATCTCATTCAGCGACCAACAGGCATCATGATCTCAGAGAACTCAACCCCAGGTGTCAAATCTGAATTGCCCTGCAAAGCATTATTACCATTACATTGCGCATTTCCATCACGGGCAATACCAGCATTTTTCTGCATTCGCTTTGCCAGTTCAAGGTTCTGCAGAACATCACCAGTGGATGGCCTTTCCATCCCTCTTTCAGCCAAACATTTCATTGCAACCCCTAAGTATATCTCAAAGCACTCCTTATTTATCTCTTCTTCTATATTGGGGTCCACTATTTGCTCTACGTTGCCCTTCTCAAAGCATAACTCAGCCCACTCAGCCAAGTGTACATTCTCATCATCATCTTCACCTTGACTCACAGCAGGCCTTGCACTTAGCACCTCCAATAACACAACCCCAAGTGAGTATAAATCTGATTTCTCTGTCAATTTGTGGAATTTATAGTACTCTGGATCAAGGTAACCAGCGCTTCCCTTGACATTGGTCGTGCTAAGGGATGGGTAGCTTGCCTTTGAAAGCCCAAAATCTGAAATTTTGGCGACCCAATTATGGTCTAAGAGTATGTTGGTTGTCTTGATGTCACGGTGAATGATCCTGTGCTGTGTGCCAGTGTGTAGGTAGTGCAAACCTTTTGCAACCCCAATGCATATCTCAAGGCGTTGAATCCATGACAAAGGGGGCTGATCTCTCTGCCTCAAATGGAGATGATCATAGAGTGTTCCATTCGCCATGAAGTCATACACCAGGATCATCTCCCCGTCTTCATTGCAGTAACCCAAAAGAGAGACAAGGTTGTTATGCCAGAGCTTCGAGAGCAAATTGATCTCGGTCTCAAATTCTAGAGCGCCTTGTTCTGACATTGAATCGCCACGCTTTATGGCTACAGAAGTAGCTCCACCATCAAAGCTGCCCTTGTAGACATTGCCAAATCCACCTGTGCCAATAATTAGAGCCTCGTCGAAGTTATTTGTTGCCGCCTTTATCTCTTTCAGTGAAAAATAAGAGCCACTGTTTGCCACTTTAACATGGTTAGTGGTGAGGACAAAGAGATCGCACCATGACATGATCATCATCGGCCTAATAACCTTCAACTTGTATACAATTAGGCATAGGAGAACGGGTAAGACCACTGCAGCAAGTCCAGATCCAGTGACGATGAATGTGAGTTTCTTTGAATTTTTAGCTGCAAGATGGGGAGCCTTTACAGCTGATCCAGACTTTCTTTTGAAAGGGTTAAGCCCTGCAAGATTCTTCTCATCAGTACTGCTCAGTTTAAAGATCTCTACACCATTCAAGAAAGAAGTGTAGTACATAGGTTTAGAGTTCTTGTTTGGGTGGAGGTCTAGCCACAGATCCTGCTTTACCTTGCTAGCTCCAGGAACCATCACCACATAATCTTGGTATACACCAACTCCCGGCCCCCCACTCATGACAATTGGATCAAAACTTGCATCAGCTGTTTGATTATTTAAATATATAGCAAAAACAACTTGATTGATCTTCGTTATATAGCTGTAAATTTCGCAGAAGTGAAGCCTAACTAGGTAATTGAAGCCAGAATCAACAGGAAAAAGCCATGTCAGGTTGATATTTAAGTTGACAAGGCCTTTCTCAAAGGGAGCCATTGAACGGGATATGCGGTAGACATTCATTGGGGCAACATAAGCAGGAACATTACGTGTATACAAAATTGGCATGCCCATATCAAAGGGCTCAATACCTACATTAGCCCCTAATATGTAACGATTGTCAGCCTCCCAAGTACGAAACATCCCGGTATCGTATCTTGGTGGAATTTGATCACCTCCTACGTTTAATCTGTATAAGGTTTCCATGGCAGTATCATTATAAATATAAAACAACGCGGGATAGTGACCGACTAAAGGTAGAGGGGCATCACCACCACGAATGTATAAACTAAATGGCATCGAAACAACTTCAATCCCATTCACAAATGCATAGGCATCAGAAGCATTGGATGATGGGGAGAAAGTAAGTTCTAAAGTCCTGCCACTTACATGGATAATGAATTCTTTCATCAAATATGCTGAGTTGAAGTAGTCAGTGTTGAGGGAAGCACTGAAGTTGTGCAGGAGAGTGAAGTTAGCAGCTGTCACAGACAAGAAAGCTTTGGAGACATTGAGACCCAAGTAAGAAGCTGGGTAGAAGTGAAGGCGGATGAATTTCGGACCTGGTGTTACATTGAATCTGTAGGTGAACTGAGACTGAAAGATCCGAGCAGTCATATAGGGAACTTCGGGAACAGAATCAAGAGTAGTAGGGGCTTCTGCTATTAGGGACTTGATGCTTGCATTAGAGGGCACATATGGTGTGGCAACGTCACCAGTCCAGTTCCTGCCGTCATATTGTACAAGTTCTGATGCATTAGAGCCACAGTTGAGAACAATGTTCTCTGGAGGAACATAACTGACATTATCAGCCCGAGCAATCAGTTGTAATTGCAAGAGATGAAAATTTATGATAAAAATGTACATACAACATTTGGCAGCATACATAGTTCCCTGCATTACTCTTGTATCCGAAGACAGATGTCAGAGAATGGAATAAAATGACTAGCTTTAAAACTTTCTTATACTTGGGCCCTGTGTGCATTGTCCTACTGCTGTAGTTTGAATTGTCAACGAAAAATTATTTGACAACTGTTGGCATTTTGTCTTGGCCGCGGAAACATCTTTCATTTTTCAATAGGCATGTTTATATTATTAACAGCTTTGCAATTTGAATAGTCTAGCAGTAGCTACTAAGAATTTTCGTGTGGAAAATGTGTACTTTCCATCAACTTGCGGGTCATAAATCATAATATATAATAATAATATGAAGCAGGAGTATGGCCAAGGGTAGGATAAGGAATTCAACGCGTGAACAGACATAATATGGTTCACAACTTTAAAAATCCAGTCATCATAAAGCTGTTCAAGACTATCGAAAGTCCCCGATTGAATAAAATATGTATTTTTTATCAGGTTGGTATTGCCAAGGAAATTACAATGTAGGGACAGTATCTTGCACAAATCCTTGACTAGGAATGGGGTTGTCCTTATTGGAAGTTCATGTGGAGTGTGGATATGAAGAAGAAGGAATTATAAACTAACTAAAATTATGATGCGTAAACAACATGTACCTGATGCAGGGTTAACACTTGATTACCAAAGTGAGGGGAGCAAAAGGTTCGTGAGAACGCATTCATAAGGTGTTAAGGACCTTCAACGCCATATTAAGCATTAGAGATAAGGAAGTAAAGAATGTGGAGCTTGATCTGGCAAGTCTCAATCATGTTATATATTAAGCAATAAATATTTCAAAATGAATGAATTAGATGTAACACTCAATCCAAAAACTCTGATATTACATGTAACTATTCTTTTTCATCAGATAATTTGTTTGACATGGCTGTTTCATGTGCTCCAGTTTCATGCATAAATTAACTTGTATTTATTTCTTGTTCTTCTAAACTCTCTTGAAAGGACAAGATCTCCTCTAATTTACTGAGCACCTCCCCCATAGTTGGCCTTTCTGCTCTCCTGTCACTCAAGCACTGAATGCCAATTTCCACAAATGCTATCAGGCATTCTGACCTGATCCTCCCTTCTAAATGAGGGTCGACTAATTGTTCAATGCTTCCAGACTGGTGGCAATGCAAGGCCCACTCAGCTAGGCCAACCTTCTCACTTTTCTCTTCTACTGCCATAGGATTCACAGCTGGTCTTCCGCATAACACTTCAAACAACACCACACCAAATGAATAGACATCAGATTTTTCAGTCAATTTTCTTCGCTTGTAGTACTCAGGATCTAAGTATCCAAAAGTACCCTTAACCTCGGTGCTAACATGGCTGCGGGAAATTGAGGCAGCTGCTCTAGATAACCCAAAATCTGCAATCTTGGGTACCCAGTTGTGATCCAACAATATGTTGGCTGACTTGATATCACGGTGAATGATTTGGTGCTTTGTGCCTGTATGCAAGTAGTGTAGTCCTCGGGCGGCACCAATACAAATCTCTAGTCTTAGATTCCAAGGAAGTGGTTGTTTTTGTTTCTTGTACAAATGATCGCAAAGACTGCCATTGGCCATGTATTCATAGACAAGTATCAATTCATTGTCCTCTTGGCAGTAGCCTATCAGTGACACTAGGTTGAAGTGACAAAATGAGAAAAGATTGATCTCATTCTGAAACTCCTTAAATCCTTGGCGGGAACTTGGATTGCAGCGCTTTATAGCCAAAGGAGCAACTCCATCATTGATTGTGCCTTTGTACACCCTTCCAAAGCCCCCCTCCCCAATCACTAGATCTTCACTGAAGTTGGTAGTGGCTATGCTGATCTCTGCCATTGTGAATTGGTAACATTGACCTGAGGTCACTGTTACTTGCAAATTTTTGTGACTTTTTCCAGTAGAATTTAATGGGAGTACCTGAAAATTTCCCCACTTCTGTTTCTTCCAAGATCTATCGATAAGAATGAATGTAACAAACAGTCCCAAAGTGGCACCTGAAGTACCAGCAAGAACAATGACAAGTGGAACTTTCTTCTTCTTTTGCTCCTCTTTCGGTGGGAAAGTTGCTCCAAGATTAAAATTGATATCGCTTAACTTGATGATCTCAATGCCATTCAATATGGCATCAGCATACTTTGGTTTCGACTCTATGTTAGGGTGAAGTGCAATCCGCAAATCTTGCCTCGTCTCACTTTCCATAGGAACCATAACAACATAGTCCCTGTATAAAGCAACAAATGGTGCACCAGCCAAAGCAACTAAATCCATGCTCTCCTCTGCTGTTTGGTTGTTGATATACACCTTGAACACCCTTTGATTGACCTGTGTTACCTCCATGGAGATCTCACAAAAATGAAGCCTAACAAGGTATTTGAATCCAGAATCAACAGGGAATGACCATGTTAAATTATACCTCATGTTAGCATCTCCATGGCTGCCCATTGTCCTCGCAGTCCAATATAATTCTATTGGAGCTGTATAATTGAAATCATATGAAGTGGAAGCCTTGTAAGTAATGGAAATGGGACGAATTTTTATGTTGAGGACACTTCCATGACGCGAACCAGATAAGTAGCTCAAATCTTCCAACCACGTGCCAAATGCATTTTCAACGTCAACCATGTGTTCATCATCACCAGCGCTAACCCGGTACATCATCTCAAGAGCATACCCATCACTAATATTGAATTGTTCGTGGTGCCCAAGATAAGGAACATGAACCTTGGAACCTCGAAAGTATACAGTAGGGGGCACTGAGAAGATCTCGATGCCATTTATAAAGGCAAACGCATTGGAAATTAAAGGAGATGGAATGATAGTTATGTTCAGTTTCTCTTCCATGACATTGACCAAGAAATCCTTGGTGAAATATGCTAAGTTGCGCTCTTGTGCAGCCACAGAAGGACTAAAACTACTTAAAAGAGTGTAACGGCCTGCTTTTACAGAAAAATAGGCCTTGGAGGGGTTCATCATCAAATATGAAGTTGATAGGAAGTATATACGAATGAATTTGAGGCTAGGGGTGAGGGAGAAAGTGTAGTTGAGTGGAGAATGAATTATTCTTGCTGTTGAGTATGGGATTTTTGGCACTATAGAGTCTTGGTTTGACACCAAGAGAGTAGAAGAACTTTTGTCATATGGTGGAGGCAAGAAACTAGACCCAATGTCTCCAATCCAATTTGCTCCATTATATGATGATGCTCCAGCAGAACCGCAATTGAGGAGGATAGTATCTGACGGGACAGTAATTGAACCGCCGGTAGTTAAATGAAAGAAGAAGAAGAAGAAAATATGCACTAGATAGCTAATGACATACTTCGATGAGTCTGTTATGTCGGTTTCCTTCATGGTTAGCTTGGCTTGCAAAAGTTGTTAAGGGTAAACAAAAGAAAGTGAAGGGATGGTTTAGTTCTTTTTTCGTTTTTCGCTAAGAGAAGGGATGGTTTAGTTCACTCATGGAATCATATTTTATCTTTGTAGCATAGTCTTTCAAATTGTATGGTCCCACTTTATGTGTTGAATGTTTCAATAGGGGGGACAACCTTGTAGCTGGAGACAACCAGTCTTGGAAGAGTGAAGGCACATTCTTACATCCTTTTGAGATGTAGAAAAGTTTTATACGTCACATTATTTATAATTGGAAGCATTTGATTTTGTGGACCTCGCTATTTTCATGAGTCTACATCTAATGGTGTTATTGCACTTGTATAAGGTAAATCTTACACTGGTAGGAAACCAGAATTTCTCAGTCTTGAGGGCAGGTGTTTGACTTTGCATGCATTTGAAGCGGATATAACTTAGGCTACTCTAGCTGGCTCCTTTTCAGAGCCCTGGATTATCTATTTTAAAAATTTCTTGTTTGGGCTGGTCCACACGGAGAGAACCGGTTCATGAGTCCTCTTGATTTGTGGCACAGTTGCACCAGTGTATGCAGCTGTGCATTAGCTGTTCCAAAGAAAAACAATCCCATATTCCCATATGATAATAGTAGTCAGCTAATTACAAGTCACTATATTTGTAATTTGACAAAATTAGCTAATGTCATTGTCAATAAAGTAATAAGCATTAACTGCAAATTATATAAATAACTGTAATTCAATTATTAATATGCTTGACTTCGTCATAATTAGTAATTACATTATTTAATATTGAATTTATAAGCTAAATTTCAGTCAGACAAAAACTTTCACCATCAAACAGCCATTGTAACCAAAAGTCCAAAATCAATAGCATCAATAAGGTGTCAAATCTGAGGTTCCAATTGAATTAGTATTTTCTCTACTGTATATGTTCATCTCGGGCCTATCACTATCTTCTCTGAAGCTGCAATCGCTGTGTAAGTTTCTGCAGCGCATCACCCAGAGGCAGCCGCTCCAATCCTTGTTCCGCCACTCCTATATGCCTCTTTCAAGAGACTCTGCTGCTCTCTCTCCTGCTCCTTCCAAGTTGGGGTCCACCAATTGATTTACAATCACCTTCTCAAAGCAGTAGACAGCTCAATCAAAGTCAGTCTAGTCTTTTACTCACATCAAGCCTTGGGCCTAAATCTCCAGTTGTTCACATTAGCTACACTCATGTTGATTTCTTTACTATCCTACTATGTAAAAATGAATTAACTTGCATTCACTCTTTTTATTAAACTTGAATTTAAGTAAAACCAACAAAATTAGTAAACTCTCAAATTTACTAATGAGTTTGAGTTGAAATTGCACTTGTTTTGACCCTCAAATGTATAGTTTATTTATATTATCCAATATTTATTAAGTATATTAATCTAATTTTATATATTTATTATTATTTAGATAATTATATTGAACAATAAAATGACATACGTATGGAATAAAGAATGGTAGAACAATTGAGTCATTGTAATATTTTTTTTATTTGCTTTGTTATAAAGTTAAAATTATTTAATATTTATTTAATTATTAAGATATATTTTACAAATAATATTTTTAAAACATATAAACTCTTACCATTCTACAAGTTAAATTTATGATTCAATATTGATAAAATTTCACAAATTTACTTAAACTTTCAAGTTTAACAACCATGACTCTGCTTAACATTGGTGACTTGTGCTAATTCAGCAAAGATGACTTCCATTTGTCCTTGATTTATGGTCTAAGAGGATCACTTTGTGCTATGTCAACGTGGAGATAGTTCAAACTCTTTGCAACTCCAGTGCATATTAAAATGTTGAATTCATGCCAAAGGGGTTTTCCCTCGATCTCATAATTTTCTATTTACATTGTTTTTAGTTATCAATTATCCTGAATTGTATATAATTGTGGATATAAAATACAAGGTTATTTTATTGGCCTACATACCCAAAAAAGAAAAAAGGGTTATTTAACATAAATTGCACATGTTTTGATCCATGGATGGACCACACAATAAATTATAAAATAGCCCACATATCTTAATTTCGTTGTAGGCCAAGTTACTTTCCATTTTAAAAGTGAATCCCTACAAAATAAGAATATTCATATGTCCCTCTTTCTTCAGAATCTGCACCAATCCCTCCACCAACAAACCCACATTGAAACCCATAAGATCATCATTTCAATACCTTGCGTAACCCAAACAAAGAACGCACAAAAGCCCCCATGCAACAAATTGATTCTCAAGCATGAAAAACACATTGGTTGACAAATTGATTCTCAAGCATAAAAAACAGTGGTTGAAGAACCAATTTCTTGATGTCAGACAAAAATAATTTCCAGCACATAATAAATTTTATAATTTCAAAAGTTATAATGTCAATAAATTACATTTTTTGAAACACAGTTAGATGCAGTTTAGCATCGATTGTGAATAGACTAATTTCTCAATACTTATCTCAAATAAAAAGCAAACCACTTCCATGACCATAATACATTTAAATCAAATAGAAACCCCTTAGCCACATAGCTTAATTTCCATGCAGTCATATCCATCATGACCATGTTGCTAAGGCCACATCCAATAATGGTGAGAGGTATATATGGAAAAGGTGACGATAGCAATATCGCGGATGCAAAGGAAGAGGTCAACATAGAGAAGGTGCCAACGCCTTCTCCTCCCTAACTTGCCATCATGAGCTCCCCAAATTCAACAAAAGAATGAAGTGCTAAATTCAATGGTCATATAGATGTTTCATCTAAATAGAAAGCAACTAAAGGACGGCTAGAGGAAAGGGTAATGGAAGAGGTAAAGGACTCAAGTCTCAATCTGGCTATTGAGATCATTGTCTTTGCTAGGGGCGTGGTGGCTAACAGAAACTTGAGGGGCTTCTTTAATGGGCACATCGATTGGGACATAGCATTCAAAAAGAGAGAGAGAGAGGGAGAGGTGCTGCTAATAAAGTTGTTCACAATTTAGTTTGGATCATTTAATATAAATTTTGAATCCAATATAATCCAATCCACTTTTTATTAGTTTGGATTGGATTGATTGATTTTTGAAAAGATAAAATTTTAAATTTAGAATATTATATAATAAAAGTAACAAAAATCAATAAAATGAATAAGTGAAAATGATACATATTTAAAAAAAATATGTAATAAATCTAAATTATTATAAGTATAAACTTAATAATAAAAAATTATATTATATGAATCAATTTTGAAAATTATATTTAAAATCCAATCCAATCCATGCAATTTATTAAAAAAAAAATCAATCAAATACAAACTTTTGCGATTTTGATCGATTCTTGATTTGGACTAGATTGATTTAGTGGTTTTGATTAGATGGAATTAAATTTAAACAGCCCTAGCTCCAGAGAAACAAAATGCTGAACTACAAATATTTCTTACAGCTTGTTTGGTTCCCACTGTTTGTGGTGATACACGACGGCTTTCCAGGCAAGTTTATGAGAAGAAGCTCAAAGATTTCTCCCACTCAACGCGTGTTTCCTTTGGGAGAGAAAAAAAAAAAAATTAAAACCAACCATAAGCTTATTTGTTCATTAAATTTCAAACTTTCATGTTCTTCAAATGCAATCCAATAGGGCATATTAAGTGATACATCCATGAAGAAAAACTTCCCAAAGGACAAACTTGCTTTGCCTGCCTCCACTTTCATGAATCCAACTTTCGAAACAGTGCGTATTTCTTAGCCTCTCTCAAACACTTTCGACAACTCCAAATATAACCTTAATTATTTACATTAGTTTCGCAAGTGAAACGCTTTGCATGCAAAATTCCAAAAGAACAAAAAAAAAATTAAATTGTTTTCACCTTAAGCTAGGAAAGTGTCAACCCTATTATGGTAAAGAAATCAGCGAGAAAGTAGATCAGAATCATATCACGATTTTCAGATCGACTTTCATGAACCGTCACCGTAAGCAAGAATGTTGTGATCTACAAAGTATAAACACACCATTTGAGGGTAGTTGCCTCATGTCAATTGAATGACTAATCAAATCTTATATATCACACTTATAGTACACATTTGTAGGTGTTTAATATAATATTTTTCGACCCCAACACCATAAGTCACAATATTAACAAAACCATTTAAAATTACCCAAAAAAAAAAGGGGCAAATAATGAATTTATTTTTAATTATTAAATAGTATTGATATTAAACAGAGAAAGTAAAAGTAAAATATATGTGTGAAAAAAATTGCACAAATTATTTGAAATATGATCTCAGTCTCGACCATTCAGAAAGTTAAAATGGGACAAGAATGTTATCCTAATAACTTTCAATGGAGAATTTGAAAAGATCTGTGAAAATTACAATGTAAGCATGATTACTCAATCCAACATTTCAAACAAATAAGGGCATACAGATGCTTGAAATTCAATCAGGAAACAATCCAAGCTACAGTTTTAAAGTGATTAAGCAGCGAAAAGACAAAGGCAAAATGGCCAGAGAACAGTAGTCTTTAAAATGATAATCTATGTTGTCTATAGAGAACATATGCAGTATTTAATAGAGTTATTTCTCTTGAAATAGATAAACATTCAATTTCGTATTTCCTTTAATGGATAACCCCAATTTTCTTCTAGCAACCCAAATCCACAAGACAGCAAAATTATGAGATTGTGCAGAAAATATTGCAAGTTCATAACTTGTGTGCACCATATATTACCTTAAATTTAATTATTTTCTTTCTTCTGAATGATTATGCACATTCATCCATAAACTATTTTATCCAATAGTAAAATAAGAAGGTAGTTAAGGAGATTTAATAGGAAAATGTTAACAAACCTTCCAGACATCAAGTCATTGTACCACAAAAATTTTTGGATTTAATTCTACCATCTACAGAGTCATCTTGCCCTTGCAACACTTCACAATGATATAGTTTCACTCTTCCCCATCAATGTCTCACACCATGCTGTCTTGCGCTCAGCTCAATATTGATGTCTTAATTGCTTGTGATCAAGAGATTCGAACATAAATGTTTATTACAGAATCCCCACCCGAAGAACATGCCTACAAGACAACAATTTGATTGGGCATTCAAGTTCAGCTGGAATACCGCTATAGCAGAAAATAAATGCCCTTCCTAATCACTACAGTATGTTAATTAGAGGCCTCCAGGTTGAACAGATACGATATAGCTTTCTGACAAATACGAGCATAATAATTGCAGCATCAGAACTATGTTGCTCATTCTGGGTAGTGGCCTAGTTTGAGACTTGGAGAACTTGGAGGGTAACTGAGTGGTTCTTTGTGATATGGGTGTGGGTGCAGGCGTGGCTGTGGCTGTGGCTGGGTGGCAAATCTTCATCACTGGGAATGGGTGTGGGTGGGTGGGGTGGTTCTTCGAAGAGTGGGTGACCATCTGGCTGTGTGGGCGTTTGCTGGCCCATCTTTTTGTCAGGAGCTTTTTGACTTTGTTTTTGTTTATGGTAACAATAGACAATAGGGTCAAGCACAAGTAGGGGTGTAGCTTTCAGGGTAAACTGAGTGTGCCAAACTATATTTTTACCTCTTAAACTTCTTCATAATATTTTTATTGTCTTTTAATTTTCTAAATTTTGAATTTTCAATATTTGTCTTTCATATTATAAATTTTAACTTTAATTTGAGTTGTAACTATATTTTCGTATGATAAATTAGAGTTTATAGAGTTTAATTAAATACTGGTTTTAATTTGAAGATTATTTGGTTTATTTGTTAATTACATATAATTATTATATTTTATTAGGATCTTATGATCCGTGTTATGATCTTCCAATTTATGTGTTTATTCTGCCCTTCTGATCCTACATAGGATCTCAATTTTGATAACCTTGCCCCCAAACCCAGAATCTAGAAGTGTTGTGTTTGTTTTAACATTATCCCCTAACTTTTGCTAAGCATGATGCCCAATAAAGATTATATATGACCTACATATATGGTAACATTTCTTTGTAAGTTGTAACCATTTAACTAGAGCATAACAAAACCAACTTACAATACAAGATATTTTAAACACATTTTAACTTTGTTTCACTCTGTCTTGTAATGTAAACACTTTAAGATCTTTTAAAGTGACGTTAACATGTGCAAAATATTGATTTGAAGAGGATGAATTTTATATTTCATCCTCAAAAAATGGCATTTTATAAGAGAAAACATCTTACATATTCTTGTCCATTACCCTATTATCCTGCAATAAAATTTGTGGGAAAGGAGGCGAGACTAATAATTACAATTAAAAAAATAAAAACAAACAATAAGCTATGAAGTGAAGGCACTTCAATCGAAATAGCAACAAACATACCAATTCAAATAAGCATTCAGTGACATTAAGTCAACAAAAATTTCTCCTTCATGCGAGAGATGAGCTTGAACTTCTCCTCCGCCTCAACCTGCTCACGAATGTCAGTTTTTGATGCACGGTCTGGATGAAACTTAAACAAGGCCCGTTTATATGCTGCTTGCACCTGAAATGATCATCAACCAAGGGGGAAAAAATGAAAGATAGGACAAAAGACTATGTGTAAATCACAATGGCAACTAGTCAAAAAATCCATTACAGTGAAGAATAAAATGTTAACTCATCCTTAGGAAGGGAAAGACATATGATGTTCAAGATTTTACAGCATTTCAGACCTCAAATATAATTGTTTGTAAATAAATCTGGAAAATGAAGCCTAAAATACAAATGAAATTCCAAGTTGCCAGTTCTTTACCCCCCCCCCCCCCGGGGCGAAAAACAAAACAAAAAACAAAAAAAATCTCTCCTTCTCATGGGAATTTTTTCAAAAAAAAAAAAAAAAAAAAAAGTGAGGCTAGTTGGCATTGGCATCAGAGTTTTACTACCATTACTCATTCCACTCCCTACCTTTCTCAGTCTGCATTAGTTCATCAAAATCATTGAGGCCTTAAAAAGTTTCTTTAATGGATAAAGATGTGTGTGACATGCCCAGACCCTTAATCCAAACTACAAAAGGTTAGGGAATAGAAAGGTTACAAAAATGACACTCATCAAAAGGTCCGCAATTTTAGTACAACAGCTGACAGACGACCGATAGAATCCTGCATTAGGTGATTTGGTCATATTGAAAGACATGTAGCAGCCCCACAAAAAAGGTAAATCAAATGAAAGTTAACTCATTAGGTAAAGGTAGAGGCTAGAGAGAGCAAGAAAAACTATCGACAACACTATTGAAAAGGATTTAAATTTTAATAATTTGTCTATAGACAAAGTTGGTGATATAATGCAAAGGTGTCATTTAAACCATATAGCCAACTCCACTTGGTAGGTAAAGGCTTAGTTGCTATTTTCGTTCTAGTAGTGGACAAAGGAGTTAGCTGTTTAGTTTTAATAGGATCCAAAGCATCAGGAAATTGAATTCCCTAACATTGGACGACCTTTCTTATAAGCCAAAATATGAAAGATTAAGGAATGAGAGGATGCAATAATGGAACTCACCAATAGGTTAGAATTTTTTTACAAGTAGTGCTGAAGGATTTAAGCTGGATGCATGAAATGGAGGAGTGCTTTGGGTGTTATTTGTGATAGAATAAGTGCCACTCAAGCTTAAGGGAAAATTTTTCCGCAAAAACATAGGACCAACGGTGCTGTATGAGACTAAATGTTGGGCAATGGAAAGCCAACAAGAAAATAAGCTCAATTTGCAAAGATATGGGATGTTACAATGGATGATTGGATACACTAGACAAGTAGGATTAGGAATGAATGCATTAGAGAGAAAGTCAAAGTAGCACCAATTATAGAAAAAATAGTAGAATCTTGCCTTAGATATTTTGGTCATGTGTGGAAAGGGCCTGTAGAAGCCTAATAAGAAGAGTAGATCAAATAAAAGGTAACCCTATAGGTAGAGATAGAGAAAGACCAAAAATCCTAAAGGAGAAACCATTAAAAAAGACTTAGATTTCCATGGTTTGACAATAGACATAGTTTATGATATTTATGATAAGACACTGTGCCTTTCTTCTGATTCATGTAGCCAACCCCACCAAGTCGGACAAGGATTGGTTGCTGTTGCTGTTATCCTTGTCAAAGGAGTGTTAGCTTGTTAGTTTTAGTAAGACCCAATACATGATTTCAGGATTGAATTCCCTCTTTTCGAATTCCTTTTTGGAGAAGTTCCTTAATATTGATAACTTCCAGGATGTAAAAACATATACTAGAGGATTGAGTAATTGCAACTTGAGTAATGTATATATATAGCTGAGCAATTAAAACAATTGTAGCATAGCATTCAAGCAAGCTGCAGAATCCAAAGCATAAAGTGACATAGAGAATGATATATTGTAGAAAAACAATAGATAAACATACCTCATTAGGCAAAGGGATAAAACCTCCTCCAACATGTATTCCTAAGCCACGAAGTAATGACGTCATGTCACTGCATTGCATCTCCAATTTATTAAGCCCCTTCCGTATTTCTACCCGTAGTTGCTCTTTTATGTTCATAAATTCTTCATCCTGAATTTGGCATTATTTACCAGATTGACACAGAAATAATCAGTTACTGCAAAAATTCCATGCCTAAATGATGTCCACGCTAAGCAGCAAGGCAGATAAACAAATCATAATGGAAAAACATGAAGAATAATTGGCCTAAAACACTTCAATACACGTTTACAACATAATTCCAACCTTCTTTTGTGTCTCTCTCACTTCTTCAACACGTTCTTTCTGCCTTCTTTGCATGTCCAATAAGCGCTTACTTTCAGCCTTTTTTCTCTTGCGCAATCTCTGTGCTTCCTCAGCCTGTAAAGGCATAATTTTGACTAAATGTCAGTTTAAGGAATTAATGTAAGTATTTAACTAAATAATAACAGTAAGTTGCCCCAATTATAATGCAATTAGACAACAACATTCACTGCATAAAAAACACTACTGAGTACGAAATTGAACTTCATAGGCACTAGTAGACAAAGCACAAAATACAAGGCCTGAAATTAATAACATACAAGAAACCACAACATATGGATTAGCCATAACAATAGAAGAAGAAAAAAGAAACACAAATGAGTAAGATAGTGGCGGTTTAACAAAAAGGTTTACTGTCTACAAGTTTTGTTCCGAAGATTACTAGGCTGCATATGATGTGTCTAAAAAGATGGGTCGGTAAGCACAGGATGAGCAGGCAATGTTTGAAAAATCAAATATGCATCAAACACAATAATTTTGCACATGCACAAGCATTGTGTTCAGAAAGGAATGCCAAATCCCATATTCACAAAAGAAGCAAACATAAATCATGGCACACATCCACCCTTAAAAATATACGAAAATGCACCATATTATCCATAAAACAAGAGCTAAAGCAATTTTGGGCACATGGAATAGCAGCAGTGACACAGAAGCATCAGGAAAATGCATATCAATCCCTAAGTCCTAAACACAGGGTATAGCAAAGGTCCCACAAAAGTACCAAGAAAGATGACTGAACAAGAAGCTACAGTTACATACAGCATTGCAATTGGCAGCAGTGAAACATGACAACTCTTAACAACTGCAACCATGGCAAATGAACATTGTATGAAAGAAGAAAATACGGTGAACATAGGTGAACTAAGCTATAACCTCAGCTTGAGTTAGACCACAGCAGACAATCTTCTATCAAAAGCCCCAGAAATTATAAGAAAGCTATAATAAAAAACAACCAACTCCAGTCACTTAAAAGTCATAATTTAAAGATACATCAAAAGCACATAATAAAAAATAGCAACAGTAAGCCTCAAGTAGATAGAAAAACAGACATAAGGTTGCTTGTCTTTATTTGAAAATTGAAACCCCTATAGTAACCAGTAATCAACCGAACACGATAAAGGCTTAAATACAATGTAAACAAGATAAAATAAACAGTAAATGCCAATTGACCTGCCCCTCCTCAACTTGTAGTACCACTGAGCCCATAGTTGAAGAGGCCAAGACATGTAAAGGCATAAAGTAAACTGACAAAGAAAGAAAATATTAACATAACGGCATATGGGTATCACCTGGATTTGCAATTGTCGATGCCTGGATGCCCATTCCTCTTCATTAGCTCGTTTATACTCATCGGTCTCCTTAAGCTTTTCTCTTTCATTAATTATATCTCTCTCATTTGAAGCAGTACGACCTCCATCTTGAGCACGTAACACAAGCCCATCACAATTAACAGGTCGTTCATCAAAAAAGGCACAGTTTGATTTCGCTTCAGATAAATTGTCATCTTTACTCCCTAGTGCAGATCCTTTGTTGTCAACTTGAATTTCACATGCTTCTTGACTTGAGGTCATAAAATTAGACTCTCTACCACCCAATTCTTTCTCAAACCTTGAAGCACCAGAAACACCACCATAGAAACTATTGTTTTTATAATTGGTGAAGAGAGAAATATCTTCACATCTTGTCCTTTCTTCATGCTCAATATCAGAACTTCGAGGAAAAGACTGCATTTCCTCTACGGATTCAGACCCAAAAGATTTAAAACTCTCCTGATCAACTTTCTGATCAGAACCCCTGAAAGGATTTTCTGTCCCAAGATTAAAATCAATCCCATCCACTTGACTATCAGCCTTAGATGAGAAGGTAGATTGATTCTCTTTCACATATTTACCTTTGCTGGGACCAGAATATAGAGGGCTTCCTGCATGCTGTTCAGTCCTTGTTTCCATTTCGATATCAACATAAATATTACTATGGAAACCAGAAGAACTGGGATGCTCATCATAACAAGATTGATCATTAAACACATGGCGCTTTCTCTTAACTGAAGCCTTTTCCCAGTGTTCACAAACTTCCAAAACTTCACAATCAGAACAGTCACTCTCAGATGACTCAGTTTCAGACCCATCCAAACCATAACGATTTCTGCCAGTGGCCTTTGCAGAGCATGTTTCCCTACTTTTTTGCGTGTTAGATGCAAAATCTTTTTCATAGACTTGACTATCATCAACATCTATGTGTACAGAATTTTGCATACGGCTTGGGGCAGGAGGAGCTCGTTTACTTGAGGACGCATCGCTATCCAATTCCCCAACACCTTCAGCAATGAATCCATCATCATCACTTTCATCATCATCGTCCACACTTATAACACTCTGATGGGTATATGTTCTGTCTCTACTTGGCAAACTGGAGCCATGCGATTTTTGATGCACGAACTCATCAAAATCGATGATTACCACATCATCAACTTGATCACTGTCTGTGTCAATGATAACAATGTTTTCAAAATTTCCTTTCATCTGGCCAGTTTTAGGTGCTTTCCTCCCAGAACATGACTGGGGTTGAAAGTTCTCTCTGAACACTCCTTTTCCTATCATCTATGCTGCATAGCAGGAATTATATAGAAATAATAATTCAGTTCAGTCAACAAACAAAATAAAAGAGAAGCATATCAATATTTGTCCATCCAAAAATCTACTTGGAAGACAATACGGATATCATAGTAATATTCATCTATATACATTCCACTGACTAACATTTACTTTTTGCCGCAATAGTCCCACCAAAAAATAAAAATAAAAATAAAAAATAAATTTAAAAAGAAAATTGCCTCAACCATTATTTATGAGACAGATGACAATTTCCACATTCTGATGTTTCATGAAGCCCATCACACTAGGCAACCAGCATACTTCATTCAATAACCATTTCCCTTTAGATGCACACTATAATCACGTACACTCCACAACTGTTGAGCTTTCTATATCCGGTACAGATACTCGTATAATACTCCCTCTACTTTCCTCAAAGCATATTCTCACTCTTGCAATCTTTCCCTTTTCAAAATCATTGCATCCAAGATGGCAAGCCTTTGCCCTCGCCAAACAAGTAGGGAGAGCGAGCATGGAACTCGATTTGCAACAAACACAAGTTTATTTTTCCTTTTTACTATATAAATACATTATTTTATTTAATATATATTGCCACAACCTTATCGTAGACCCAGATCGATCCAACACAAGTTGCCCACTACCAAAGAAAGGCCAATATCAGGTTTTGATCGCCAAACACCAGACCCACAAAGGAGCAAAGGGTTCCTAGCACTTTGAAGCAAAACACAATCACGTGCCAAGTGATGCAAGGGACAAAACAGGAAAGGTAAACATGCATCGAATTAAGTAGACCAAACCCTAACACGCCCTAACCACACCCTAATTTAGCAACAACAGCAAGAAAAAGAAGAAGAAGAAGCAGCTGAACTGGAAATTGAACCATAAGTTGAATTGAATAAATCAAAGAAAAGCATCGAGGGTTTATGGCAAAATAGGAAGAAGAGAGCAAAAAAAAGAGAGGGGGGGTGAGGGAACCGTACCTCCCATACAAGAAGAGCGATCGATCAGTGAATGAGGGTCGAAACCAAAGCAGCAGAAGCGCAAAGAGGAAAGAACCACGGAAAGAGATAGAGAGACATTCAGAAACTGGAATCGAGATTAGGTGAAGAAAAGAAATACCCTAGAAATTGCAAGTTGGGTGAAGAAAAAGAAAAACGAGTGCGTTGAACGGTGAAGGCTAAGGTCGTCAAACGTGAAAAAACGGAAAGTCGTTTGGTGCTCTCCGTAACGCTCTTTCTCGATCTTTCGTTCTTCGCACACGCGCTGCTTTTTACCATCTTTCTTTTGTATTGCTAGCTTTGAACCGTGCTCCGCACGGGTTAATTGTATGTTGAAAATTATAAAAAAATTTTCTGTATATTAGGGAAAGATAAAAGATTAATCTTAATGATGTAAAATAATAGTATAGAGAATCCCAAAGATGAGAGATATAAGATATAATCAAATAATATATTTTATTTAATTAAATCTTAACTAAATTAAGATAAAGATATGGATATCATATTTAAATTTAAATAACATTTTATTAGTTATGGATATGCCTAGTTAAAACCTTACAAAAAAAAACCTATTGAAAAAAAAAATTAGTAAAGGAAAAATAATACAATATCCTCATAATGAGAACTCCCTTATAAAAAAACTTTATTAATGAAAATCCAATGAGACAAAAATTTGATTAAGGAAAAAAAATGCAATATTTCTTCCCCTCTTCAGAGCATCATTTAGGACCCGTTTGGTATGCCTGATAGTATAAGGCTTGATAGGATAAGAGTTGATAATATAAGGCCTGATTATATAAGGCTTGATAAAAATTGAATGCTATACAATATTTGATATGTCATTGTATAAGATATTGTATTATATAAAATATAATCATAAAAAGATATTATAATAAATATAATTTTTAAATAGTTATCATAATTATTTTAGCTATTTTTTATTATATATAAAAATAATTTTATATTAAAAATTATTTATTTATTTATTTTTAATTTTTTTATAAATATAAAAAATATGTGAGAGAGAGAGAGAGAGAGAGTGAAATGGAGATGGAGTTTTATATATCAAAATCTAAATAGGCTTAATATCACATTCCTATATTTGGTTGTGTTTCTTATTATATATAATTAAATTTATATTAAATATTATTATTTATATATTTTAATAATAAATTTTTATTCATATATTTTTATTTTAGTTTGAATAGTTATTTTATATTTTTTTTAAAAAATATTTATTTATTATTAAATAATATTATTTTTTTTTATTATTTAGTTAATAATTTTTTTTTAATAAAATATATTAAAAAATAAAAAAGTGAAAGAACCTTTATATATTAAAAGCTAATCAGGCCTAATACTACTTCCAGTAAAATAAGTTATCCATCATTATAACGTATAAGGGAGGTTTAATGAATGAGTTTATACAATACATTGACTGCACCAAACAACGGATAAGATCATAACGTATTGTATTATCTTATCCTATCATGCCTAATACAGCATGCCAAACACCCCCTTAAGGTCTTGAAATTGACGTATTCTGATCTTGTGTGCTAGTTTCTTAAAGGAAGAAGTAGATATTGACTCGGTAAATAAGTCTGCAAGATTATCACTTAAATAAATATGCTAGACATCAATTGCTCCTTGCTTTTGAAGATTATGTGTGAAGGAGAATTTTGAAGAAATGTGTTTTGTTCTATCTCCTTTGATATATCCTCTTTGTAATTGAGCTATGCATACCATATTATCCCCATATACAGTTGTTGGAGTTTCTTCCTTATAAGATAATCTACATGACACTTGAATATGTTGATTCATTGCTCTCACAACCAGAAACATTGACGATTTGCTTCATGTATTGCAATTATTTTAGCATGATTTGACAAAGTAGCAACTAGATTCTGTTTATAGGATCTCTATGATATGGTCATATCACTATACGTAAATAAATAACTTATTTGATATTTACCTTTATTTGGATCTAATAAATATCCTGCATCTGCATAGCTAACCAATTGTGACTTGGATTTATATGAATAAAATAATCTCATATCAATCTTTCTATGGAGGTATTGAAGGATATGCTTAATTCCATTCCAATGTCTTCTGGTTGGAGAGGAACTATATCTTGCTAATACACTTACAGGAAATGCTATTTCAAGTCGTGTATTATTGGTGAGATACATAAGTGCTCCTATAACACTAAGATATGGTACTTTAGGACCAAGAACTTCTACATTACCTTTTCGAGAATGAAATGAGTCCTTTTTCACATAGCACGATTTTACGACCATTATGGTACTTAATGGATGTGATTTATCCATATAAAATCTCTTAAGGATTTTCTCTATATAAGTTGATTGACAAACAAATATTTCATTTGTCAAATGCTCGATTTATAGGCCAAGAAAAAATTTTGTCCTTCAAGGACTTTTTTATCACAAACACTTCTTTTAGATTTTCAATGACTATAGGAATCTCTTCAAGAGTCTCAAAATGCCCATTTGTATCCTATAGGATTTACATCTTTTGAGTGTTCGAACTACAGGTCTAAAGATTTCACATTTTGCAAGTAAGTCTAATTCAACTCGCAGAGCTTCTTTCCATTTTGGCCTATTATTTTTATGTCGACATTTTTTTACTGCTCTTAATTTAAGATCCTTATTTTCATGCATAATATTTAACACTACATTAAATGCAAATATATTGTCGACAACCATTCATCTTCGGTTCCATCTTTCTCCTATAGAGACATAGTTTATTGAGATCTTATCATTTTCAATATCTTGACTACTTTTAGGTACTTGAACATCTTCTAGTATTTCAATTACATAAAAAATTTGGACTATAGGAGGAGTCCTTATTATGTCTTTGTCCTCTTCTATAGGGAGAATATTACCATTAGAATCATTTGTCTCCATAAAATCATTTGCCCCATTTCATTTTCATAGATTTTCATTTATGGAACCGATTAGTCTATTATACTTCTAGTGTGTGATTGTCCAACAAGGACATTAATTTGAATTGCGGCATTTTCAACTAGCATATAGGATTTAATTATCCTTTTTATATCAGGAAATGCATTTGGCAACTCATTTGCTATTCTTTGCAAATGTATAGTATTTTGAACTTCTATTTCACTTTGCCTTGTTTGAGGATCTAAATAGAGTAAACATGATGCATTCGTATTTACTTCCTTGCCCAGTTGACTACTTTCTCCCCCTAATATTGGAAACATTATCAAATTGACATTCTACAAACTAGGCCTTAAATGCATCTCTTATTTGTAGTTCAAGATACTTGACACTATAGAGAGAGTCATATCCAATATATATTCCCAATTTTCTTTTGGGTCCCATTTTGGTGCGATAAAGTGGGGCAAACATATATCGCACATCTAAAAATTCTTAAACGAAAATATTTGGCTGTTGGCTAAAAGCTAATTATAAGGGAAAGAATGATGGCAACTTCTTTGCCTTATATAAATAAGTGTTGCAGCATATAAAATAACATGCACTCAAGTAAAATTTAGGAGATTTATTCTCATAAGCATTGGTCTAGCAACCAATTAAAGGCATTTTATAAATGATTCTAGTAGCTCATCATGTGTATGAACATATCACAATCCAACTCGGACTGCGACTGGCGCATAAAGAACAAGTCCCCTAGCAAACCTTTTACCACAAAATTTTCACGAAAATTACACAAAGTCCTCGTTGTCTTTAAGATAAATCCTAAACACGGATCCTCTTCTTACATATTAAACAATCATACGCATCGATCGGGGATTCAGGCATTCTCAGAATGCATCCTCCAGCACACAACATAATTAATTATCAAGGCATGTTCAGTCATACATTTACACATATATACATATACATATCCTTTCAACAACCTTAATCCAAATATATAATTCCATCATTTAATAAATTCAACCAATGCAATACATATAACTACAGTACAAACAACATTATAATCTAGTAAAGGTCGGACCCTACCTGTAGTACTATACAACTACAATACTCTAAGAAATTCACAAAAACTTTAAATTACATAATGCCCAAGAAATAGGAATTCAATATCTAGAGACAGGAGGATCAAATCCTAATTGAACACTTGTATCTAAAAAGGAAAAAGAAGCAACAAGGTGCATTTACACAACTCATTCAGAGACAAAAAGTCCTTATTTCACACGAGACAATGTGCATAAAACAAATATCAAAAAAATATTTAATTTCCTAAACTCACAAAAAACTATCTATTCCAAGATGTTCCATCAGGAATCATACTTAGGTGACCTTTCCTTCACGTGATTCTCATATTTCATCACACACCACACTGTGTGTGGCTATATATTTTCTATTATGCACCACATTATGTGTGGCTGTGTAATAACTTATCCAAGGTGCACCAAGGTTAACTTATACTGTCATTAACATGCAGATCTTGGCATGGACTTTCCCAAGTCATTTCTTTTACCATCTCACATAACATTTAATATAGATTATTCCCATGAAAACTTTCCATTCAACCTCATGCATACTATTTATATACTTAGATATGAAAAATCCTATAACAAAACCATGATATTGAGTATATCAACTCTTTTCAATTCAATCTCATGCAAAATCCTCAATAAACCATTTTCATTACTTTTCAAACAAGAACAATTCTCATAATTTCATAAAAAACCGGTCATTGTCCCATGTGCAAGTTTTAGGAATAATATCATTAAGAAAATAAATTATCAACAAAAAATAGTTAATCAAGAAATAACTCATAAAGCCATAATAATTACTAGCATATCGACATAGATAAGATAATTATACTAGAAAATCAATTAGAGATATACTATCTACTCACAAACTTCTTCCGAGGGTAGAATTTCAACTCTACAGAGCTTCAGGGCTCATAAAGCGCTCATCAGATTATCTAGCACCACAAACACGATAAATTAACTAAATATTAATTACTGATACAAGGAATTAACACTAATTTCTTTCAAACCTCAAAAACCCTCAATTTTCTAACCTAGGGTTCATGAGGAGTTCCTGAACTATGCAAGAATTGAAATTCCTAAGAAGAGAAAAAAGAGAAGTGTTAAGAGTTACCTTTAGGAAGCAAATGGAAATGCAAATAGGGGCGAATTCTGCAATTTCTCCTCCTCCAAGCTCCAAGTTCATCAAGGGTAGGGGTAGAGAGAGTAACAGATTTGATGATGATTTGAGATAATTGTAAGTGTTTAATATATAGTTGGAGTAGATTTTGATGAAAAAAACTTAAAATGGAAGCAAAGGATGAGGGAGGGGAGGGTTTTAAAGAGAAGGGAGAGAGTTTTGGGGTTAGAGAGAGAAGGAAACGGTAAAAATGAAGAGAGAGAGAGAACGCATCTCGGGTAAATATAGCTCCATCGTAACCGATTACATAGGCTAGTAATCGATTACCACGAGCCCAGATTGATGTAATTGATTACCAGTCTGTGTAATTGAGTACAACAATGAACAATGTGATCCGTGGGTAAACAAAGACTCTTATAATCAATTACAGGCTCCAAGGTAATCGATTACAGGCCTTAAAACCTATTTTCCTCATTTTGGAGTCCCTTTCTAAGACTAAGGATATTGTACATACTTATTTAATTTAAAACATAAATATAAAAAAGGGAATAGCCCCTATTTGGATTCAATAAAAATATCAAATAAATCATAATTTAACTTTCAAGTTTTAGTATAATTTTCTGAAAACTTGCATTTTTATAAACTTTTTGGTTAAAAATGAAGAGGTTATCTATTCTCTAAAATTTATTAAAAATTGCTTTTCAACTCATTGATGCCCAAGAAACTATTACCATGACTTTTGATCTTATAAAAATATTTTAATCCTATAACTGTCCAACAAGGCCTAAGGTTCAGACTTAGAATTTTTCAAGATACGGTACTAACAGATAGTTGTAACCCACATTAAGGTATCATAAAACATAAGCAATTGGATATTCAACATTTATATCACTCGCCATACAATAAGTATTAAAAGCTTGAAAAGTAAATTCACCAACATAAACAAGACAAATTATTTTGATTGGATTATCTGAAAATTGTGCTCTTAGTCAAATTACTTGCACAAATAATCTCATAAACTCCAAGTTACAAGATGATAATAAGCACACAAGTGACCATCTCGTAGGTACATATATTAAAATCATAAAATATTTTAAAAGTCCACATGGTGGATGAACTAGCTTGCATATATCACCTTAAATTCCTTTTAGGAATTCAGGAGATTCAAATGCTATATTTGTTAGTGATGGTCTCATAATTAGTTTAACTTGAGAACACGCAGCATAAGAAAACTTATTAGATTAAAGAATCTTCTAGTTCTTCAATGAGTGCCAATATGGATTTTTAATAATTTTTCACATCATTATTGCTTCCAAATGTCCTAACCAATCATGCCAAATGATAAATTAAATCATTTGGGTTAGTAAACATCTGATTTACTATAACATGTATTCAATTATAATGATATTAGTTAGTAAACTTTTGATTGTACTAATATTAGTGTAATATAAATTGGAAGAAAATATAAGTAATTTCTTTACTACAACTTTCTTTCTCGGAGCACAAATTATAATATGGAGGTACTCATTACTTTTCTCACTCTTCATCTTAATATGATATTCATTACGGTGAATATCTTTAAAACTCGATAAATTTCTTCAAGAAACAACATTGTAGCTTTTCTAGAGCTTACGAATATATTAAAACCCAGTAAGTATCTTCAGGAAACAAATAGTAGTTCTTCCGGATCTTATAAATATATTAAAAATCAATAAGTTTCTTCAAGAAACAAAACAGTAACTCTTCCAGAAGTTACAAATATATTTAAGACTAAAAAAAAAGTTTATTCATGAAACAAAATAATAGCTCTTCTAGAGCCTTTAATCGGCTAAAATAATATTAAAATATATCTTACTTTTAAGAATAGTGTGCGTACTTGCACTATCCACAAGATAGATATTTATAATATTTATCTTAATTATTTTCTTTAAAGAAACATGATAATTATAATAAAGAAAAATAAATAAATATTGAGTGCACTTATACATGAGTATTCTGATAATATTGAATAATAACAAGATATACATACAATGGTGTCATCAACATTATCAATTTACATTAATTGACGTAAATTTAAATCTCAAGTTATATTCAAGCAAATCAATGACTTTTGTTCCTCCATATCTCACAAGCTTTGAAATTTTAAAATTTGGATTTAAAAACACTTATTGACAATAGAAGGTTATCAACAACTTAGATTTAAAAAAGGAAGTAGCAATTTGAAATTTGTAAAAATGTAAACTTGAATTTAAAAACATATTAATAGTTTGAAAATTCAAATATAATAACTCCAATTGATACTTGATAAAAATCAAGCAAAATATCTCCATGTACTACAGGTATGTGACCAATGTAATTTGATGCTATAGTGATAGCATTTATTTTCTTCTAATTCAATCATGATTTTAATTGAAATCATGACTTTTGCCACTACTAGGGTTATAATTTGTTATATTCACTTCAGGGAATGGAGCAAAGCCAACTGGATAGGTTTCCTTTTTTTTTTTTAGGTAACTCATTATTTCGTTTAGCCACAATAAGGCATGAAATTAATTCAAAATATTTTGTAAAGCCTTTTACTTGATGTTGCTATCGTAGGAGCATATTCGAGGCATAAAAATTTGAGACTGTCTTTTTCTAACATATCTCTATCAGTAATATCTCCCCCTCATAATTTAAATTAGGAGTTAATTCTATAACATTGCAGTGTTATATTTACTAATAGATTTAAAATCTCGCAACTCACAAATAAAATCCAATTCATATATCTGCTTCAGGTAGCTTTAAAGATCGACGAGATCTTTTAAAGTAAAATATTCAAATATTAATCCTTCATGAAAGTGACAATGAAGGAAAATGAATGCTTTTACACAATCTTTCTAGGATGCAATGTTTCCTTAATGGTATCTTCAAAGTCCATTGAATCAAGATAGATTTTTACGCTATTCTTCTAGGATGTGATATTTCATTGTTAAATGGTGTCTTCATAGCCTATCAAATCAAGATGAATTTTACACGATCCTATTGGAATACAACATTTCATTATTTAATGGTGCCTTCAAGGCCCATTGAATTAAGATGAATCTTATGCGATTCTACTGGGATGCAACATTCATTGTTTAATGGTGTCTTTAGAACCCATTGAGTTAATATGAATTTTAGCATCTATAATTTAAGATGAATATTTTTTCTCAGAATATTAAGGACCACAAATTAAAAAATTACAAAAAAAAAAAATTAACATGGTTAAAGTGTCTTACCTCAAGCCTTCACTTTTTTAAAGTATCTTACCTCAAACTTTCACATGGATGATAAAGTCTCATGTTGATAACATGTTGTAAAATAATAGAAAGAATAGAGAAAGAGAAGAAAGAGAGATAATTCTATTATTGATATTTTCAAAAGGGTGTCATACATAGAGCACCCAAAGGGCTATTTATAGCCAAAGGGCAAAAGATAAAAGATATGATCAAATAACAAATTCTATCTAACTAAATCTTAACCAAATTAGGATAAAGATATAGACATCCACATCCAAATTCAAATAATATTTCACAACACTTATTTCACTAATTGTTTATTTGTATAATCATTTTTCTATATAATCATAAGAATTAGTTTATGTTTGAATACTTTAACTGAAAAATAGTTTTAAAAAAAATCTGTCTTGTTTGAATTGTCTAAAAATAATCACTTTTATATGATCAATTACTAAAAAGGAGAGTTGGGTGAAAATTGATGACCTTGGTGAAGGTAGTGTAACGTCCAAAAAAAAAAAATTTATCGTTAATAACCGAGTTGTTTGATTTTTATTGAATAAGTGGGTTTAATCGGAATTCGATTAAGCAATCACTTAAAACCAATTAAATATGATTTAAAAGTGATTAGGCTTGATGGAATTAGATTAGGAACATAGGCAACCTTACAGAATTTTTCTAAAACCAGTTTGCCGATTTAAGAGAAATCGGTAAGATTTCGGTAATTTAAACTATCGGAACCAGATCAATAGGAATTATATTATGAGTACCCTAGGATGAATGGCTAGGATTTAGCCAAGACACCCCTACATATGGCGCCACTTTCAGCCAAAGATGGCAGCCACAAAATCAAGTTGAAACCCCAACACACATCCATCGATCATATGAATCCTTACTTCACAAGTTTGGGTGCTATTCCTTCTTTGCCCTTGTGAATTTCAACCAACATAAGGGGCTAACTCCCCTTCATTTCTCTTCCATTCACACTCATCTCTACTTCATCTTCAACCTCTCTTCAAGTCTCATCAAGAGTTTCATCAATCTAAGACACCAAACCACCAAGAATTCAAGTAGACAAGGTAAGAATCCAACTTCTCTTCTTGTTTTTCTTGATTTGGGGCTGTGTAGGGATCTTATCTTCCTCATGATATTAGTGTGATTTGGAGTTATGATAATGGTTTATGATTGAGTTTGTCACGTGTGATGTAATTAGAATTGAAATTGGTATAAAAGAACTTGAAGAAAGGACTCAAGAAGCTGGTAAGCTTTTTCCTCGGCGGTCCGTACAGCGGAGTATACGGCTCCACCTACAACCGTTCAAATTTCATGAATCTATTTTTATATAAAACTAAACATTCAGGGCTTTCCATACATATATAATATAAGGCTATTGGATTAGTATAGAGATAGTTATGAATTTTTGAAGTATGACCTAGAAATCAGGACCTTCATCTGGGTAGTGTGAGTTGAGAAGGGTGCACCTCAACCTAACAGCTCCAAATTGAGTGAATCCAGCGTTGTTTAAAAGCTAACATATGAGAGAACATCCCATAAAAATTTTAAAATCAGATTCATTGCCAACTATCCCTAGTACATCAATGAATTTACCTTAAGTTCAACTGGGCTGGAGCAGGGTAGTCTAGTAGGGTCAAGTTTCAGGGCTTATATCTCGAATTATATTCACTCAAATGATATGCAACTTATTTCATTTGAAAGCTCGCTCTGTTAGCTTTACATTGATATAAAATTTGCATAATTTTACCCATATTTCTATTTTTGGTGAATTTTCTCTTATAAGAGTGCAATTCTGGCTAGAAGTAGGGCAGTCTGGGATGAAACACAAATAACTTAAGGTTGAACTTGGAACTTAGCAGACAGAGAGCTAGGTCAGGTATACTTAAGGTTGAACTTGGAACTTTGCAGACAGAGAGCTAGGTCGGGTATACTTAATGTTGAATTCGGAACTTAGTGAATAGGAAACTAGATCGGATATAGTTAATGTCAGAAACTTGGAATTTAGGAAACACCCTCATAAAAGTCTTGGAAGACCAATGGCGAGTTAAGTTCAGAGATCGAACATAACCTCAAAAGTCGGAACTTATATAATCTCGGAACTCGGACCCAATTTAGTCTTACAAGTCGAATTCAGGAATATCAATAGAAGTTAAAAGCTTGCAAGATAGATTAAGTATTTTAAGACTTGTACCTATTGATATTGTTATATTCTTGAGATGATTATGATATTCTATATTGGGTTTGCTGTTTAATTAAACTTTCCTGGTTGTCTGGCACTATTCATGGGGAAGTGAACATGATCCATGATACTGCCGAAATTTCGATAAAGATTGTAATTATCATGAATGTACAAGTTATGCGCGCATTGATCAAAGTATAAGGTGATTAATGCTACCCTTATAAGAATGAGGAAGGATTTCCATATGACTTGGGCCAGCCCCTGAACAAAGTTAAGGGGAATAGATTAGTGGGGAGGTCGGTGAAAGTAAACCCGGCAACTCTGTATAGAAACGAGCTCGATCCTGAAAAATGGACTATTACCCAGGAGTTTTATGGCCAATATATTCCTAGGGAACCAAGTATGAAAAAATATGAATTAAGTTCAAGTGCATTATTTCTTATGTATACCCACAATTTCTGTTGTCATGCATTGAGTTAATTGTACCACTAGATGTCACATATATATATTATTATTCACTTTATGGCTGTCACTTAACTATGTCAAAAACCATAGGTCTGGTTGTTTATTTCTGTGTTTAATTTCCTTTATTTCCTTTATTTCCTTAAGTAAAACAAAGCTGTGCTTCGGGCTATGATTTCTATAACTAATTGAGTAGGACATCCTGATGATGCAACATTTTCTTTTAATTAACTAAAATCCGAAACAACTGAGAATGACGGCGATGACAGATAGATGTAAGACTTAGGACCCCTACTGAGAAATCTTTGTTTCTTATCCTACTATATATTTCCGCGTCATTCTCAGATTATGGAGAATGAGGCCATCGGCGTCCTGTTCATTGAGTGTCCTAAGCTCCACATCCACCTGGACCCATTTTTAGACTGTATATACATATCTGGTAGATGTCAGTTCCATTTTTATTTCTTCTTTCGTAGAGATTTTGCTGTTCCTCTTCCTCATCCACTCTTCAACCCTGCCGCACCTTACATTGCTATCCCGCTATACATGGCCCATCCCTTACCACCACCACCCGCAGCAGCGGCACCTACAGCAATGTAACATCCACCACGAGTTCCGACTTCACCTTCAAGTTTCCACGATTTCCGACTTCACCTTCAAGTTTCCACGATTTCCAACTTCATCTTCAAGTTCCAAATCAAATGGATTATTTCCAATTTCCGACTTCATCTTCAAGTTCGGATTATTTCTGATTTCCGACTTTATCTTCAAGTTTCAAATTAAATAGAGTGGTTTCAGTGTTCCAACCTCCGACTTCGAGTTTCAAATATATTGTACATAATTTTCGACTTCCGATTTCATGGTTCAAAATAAAAAGAACATGGTTTCCGACATCCTAGTTAATAGTTTAATAGAATGGTCACAAGTACCGACCTCCGGGTTGAATATAACGAATTCCGACCTTAGAGTTAAACTCAACAAGAATGGACACAAGTTCAAATCTTGGAGTTAATCTCCAAGTTCAATCAAAATTTACACGAGTTTCGATCTCCTACTTTATTCCCAAGCTTCAAGTACCATAATTTGCGATCTCCAAATTTATTTCCAGGTCTCAAATAAGATGGACACAAGTTCCGACATCCAACCTTAGCTCGAAGTTCAAATAAAATGGACCCGAGTTCCAATTTTACACAGAATATATACGAGTTCCGATTTTAGATGGAATGGAAGCGAGTTCCACTTTTAGGCGACATGGAGAACAATTTAGCCACAAAAAAGGGAGATATGGCTGAATTTTACCCACAAGCAATTTAGCCAATCAACACTCACAATTCTAACTACCCTCGTTATGTTTAAGTCAGATTTTCCTCCTCACTTCTTGCTGACTTGCGCCTCCCTCTCCCTCTTGTTCCAGCCTTCTTCTTCTCTTCCCCTCTCAACCTACTCCATCAAATGTCCAAGCTTTGTCAAAGTTCCATCAATCCAAACTCAAATTCAGCAAGATCACACCTAAAGAGATAGGATTCAATTTCTGTTCTTAATTTTCCTAAATTGTGGCTGTATGAAATTTCACTGTTCTTCATGTATTTGATGATATATTGGATGTATATGATGGATTATGGTTGGATTAATATGAAATCTTGAGTTGGAATTAAGGTTGGAAGAAGAAAACTAGGAGAAGTGGAGGATGGGGATGCTGTATAAGTGAGAAGCCCACGGCAGTCCATACGGCGGAGTGTATGGCTCCACCTATAGCCATTCAAATTCGATGGAACCTTTTTTATATGAAACTAGACATTCAGGGCTTTCCATACATATATCATATAAGGCCATTGGATTAGTATGGAGAGAGATATGAATTTTTGAAATTTGACCCAGGAATCAGGACTTTCATCCGGGTAGTGTGACTTGAGAAGGGTGTAACTCACCCTACACAACTCCAAATTGAGTAAAACCAATTTGTTAGAAAGCTTACACATAAGGAAACATTTCAAAATGAAATTCCGAGTTTGTTACCATCCCATTTATTCCCAGTGGTTCAAGGAATTTGCCTTATGTCCAAACTAGGCCAAAACAAGGTAGTTCAAGAAGGTTGAATTTCAGGACTTATAACTTGAGTTCTACTAAAGCAAATGAAATGAATAATCTTGCAAATGAAAGTTTGTCCTGTTACCTTTGATATGATACCAATTTTATATGATTTGAGCCAGTTTTCAATTTTTAATGGATTTTTACTTTTAAGAGTGTAATTCTGGCTAGCTACAGGGCAGGCTGGGTTAAAACGTAAACAACTTGAGTTATATTTATCAAAATTAGATGGGACGAAAGAGGTTATCAAATAGATACATAACACTTCAACATATTCAAAATTCAGGTCCAAATGAGTTAAGATGAATTTAAGACTTAATTTCTAAAAACGGGCAGAGTTGAAGAATATGAGCAAGATTCCCAAAGTTAAAGGATTTGGCACCTTAATTCACTTATGAGTTCAAGTAAAGCCTAACAGTTGCAATTCCATATTGGTGCTTGAAAGATTAATGCATTATATTTGATCTCTTACTGTGATTGACTATCTACTGAAATTGGCACTATTCATGGGGAAGCGGACTCGGTCCGTTATGCTACCAAATTTTCAGTAGAATAGTAAGGAAGCTATGAGCATTTATATGTTATGAATATTTATGATATGAATATGAAATTCTATATGCAAGGATACATGAAAGTAAATGATGAAACATATGTGTAAGTGCATTCAGCATGTCTATGCATGATTATGTATGAAGATGAAAGGATATGAACATATTAAACGTGAATCCCTTCACCTGGAGGCAGTTATGAGATCCCTCCTTATGAAGGCAGTTAAATAAGATAAGATGTGGGTCCCTTCATTTGGAAGCAGTTGCATATTGAATCCCTCCCTGTGAAGGCAGTATAAAACTATGAGATCCCTCTACCTTGGAGGCACGTGGTCAGATGAGATCCTTCTATATTGAAGGCTCATGGTCAGATGAGATCCCTTTATTCTTGAGGCACGTGACCAGAAGATATCCCTTCAATTTAGAGGCACGTGACCAAAATGAGATCCCTCCAAGACTAGAGGCACGTGAATCCCCTTGTAAGTTAGTCTGTGTGACGACGGTCACGAGTTGAGCTGACGAGCTCACTCCTAGATCAGACTACCCAAGGGCAGTAAAGATTAAAGATTAAAACATATGCACATGAGGCATGACATCGACCCAGCTAATGTGAGTATAGGGGATAGGGGCTTACATGAAGCATGGCATGACCTAGTTAGTGTAAGTATTGTAAATTTATGATGATGAATCCATATTCCTAAGAAATATGACATAGCGATCATGCTTTGATGGGGTATAACATGGCGATCATACTCTGGAATATGGCATGATGATCCCACACCCTAAGGAATGTGACATGGCGATCACATTTCGATGGAGTATGACATGGCGATCATACTCTGGGACGTGGCAGGAAGAACATATTCCTAAGGAGTGTGACATGGTGATCACATCTCGATGGAGTATAACATGGTGATCATACTCCGGAATATGTGTAACAAGTAAAGGAAGATAAAGAAAGAAAAGTAAATTTTATGTATCTGCATAAATTCAAGTACAAGTCAAGGCATGTGCCAATGTTATATCTCCAGTATATTGATGCTATCATATTTTAATATGTTGCAGTTATTATTCATAGTATAATTCATGAATTGACTTTGTATTGGCTTACTCAAATGACAAGTGTATGAATAAAATGAACCTTGCTTTGGACAATATGTTTTCAAACTATAAAATTGAACAGTTTGTATAATATGTTCACCTTTTTTGTAATAAACTGAAGCAACTAGAGATGACAACGATGACATGTATAATAGTTAAGGAATCCTACTGAGAATTTAAGATTCTCACTCTTATTTCCTTGTTATCTCCAGATAACTTGAAAGTTCCAAAGATAACTGAAGTTACTGTCAGAAGAGGCCCACTCAGGTAATAGTAACAAGTCTTGAGTATGGTACTATGACTTAAGCACAGTACTGTATTTCGGGAGGATGTTACAAGCAGCACTAGCAGTACTACCAGCCATGGATCCTTCAGCCTCACCACAGCAGCAGATCCCCTCTGTCTCGATGTCTGAGGAGGATTCATTTGAGGCAGTGAGTTCATCTTCCTCGTCCTCTGCCCCAAGCGTGGACTACACTCCCGCTGACGCCAGTATGGCGAATGGATTCCTTTCCTCGGAATCCATCTAGAGTGCCTGTGCAGCGCAGTAGTAGGATATGTATAGGATGGCTCTCTTTTGGCATTTTTGGGCTATAAGCAGTAGCTTAGTGGATGTTATATGTAGATAGTTGGTACATGAAATGTCCCATGGGGACCAGATAGGGTTCTGATTATAGTGACAAGCCAGTGTTATTTTGTTTTAGCAGCCCCATTATTATACTCTGTACCAGTTATGTACTTTTGAAAAACTTGGAAAAGCGACATCTATTGTACATATATATATGATACAGTTAGATAGTTCCGTTTATTATGCACATTTTCTTTATTTATTGATTTTTTTTTCTGATACAGAACTCACCGGCAAATTAAACAATTAACGTTCTAGGGATAACTATTATTGAATCAAAATGTAATGTAAGCAGGCAACCTCACGTAATAACTTATCAGGTAATATATTATGACTTAAGCATAGTATTTTATTTGGTAAGGTGTTACAGGTAGATTAGGAAATTTATGTGGGGTCAAGTACTATAGAAATAAATTTTAATCACTTAATGCTTAAAAATGAGCTTTCACTTTTCCCCCAACAGAATTTTGTGAAACAAATTATAATCCATTTCAGAAAAATTATTCAAACAACATGCTTATTTTGAAAATAGCTTTTTTTTAGGGAAAATAGCTTTTTTTGCTGTTTCCCAAACGTGATATTTATGATTTAATTTGTAGAGTTTTATTATTATCTTTTATGCTATTATCCAATCAAATGTTTGTGTTTATAAAACTTTTAAAACAGTGAATGGTTGAGTCAAATATTTTTATTAATATGGTCAAACATGAGTGAATATCTATGTAAAATATTTTACACTAACAATGAATATAAATTAAATCCTAATTTGTATGTATTGCTGGTATAAAAAATTTTACACAGATATTTAATTACGTATTATCTCATCAGTAAAAATATTTGACTCAACTACCTACTACATTAAAAGTCTTAAAAATAAAAACATCTAATTTGATGACAATGGAAAACTTTTTTACACTATCAGTACATCAAAATTAATATCAATATTTTATATATATGATTTTTCAGGTTTAATAATAAAATATATAAATGAAAATTTATTTTTTATTGAATAATGAAATTGTTATAATTGTTTTAATTTTTTAAAAGGTCATTGCAATTTTTGTGTCAGTTAAAAATTAATTCAACTACCAGCACATAATCGATTGGAATGATAGATACTTCTCTCCCTCAATCAATGGTCTTCAATTCGAGTTATAGATATAGAATAACAGGTGTTGGGTGGAAGAGCCACACCTCTTATGAAATCTCAAATACCTAAATAGAATTGCCTCGAAGGGAGGATACATGTGGGAAACTAAAATAAAAAAATTAATTCAACTAATAAGCTTTATTTTCATTTAAAATATTTATACATAATTTTTAAAAATATAAACATCATTAATAATTGATGCAGTTATATTTTTAAGTACTCCAAGTACAATATTTTAGTCTATTTTTATATTTTATTTTTTAAATTTGTTGTATAGTTTAAATATTGATCGTTTTAAATTAAGTCTATTAAATGTGTATAAATAGTAAAATCCAACATTTCGTCGGACATAATTTAGCACAAACAAACGCTTACGTACTTTACATTTGTATCCCTTTGTCTTCAATCATTATTTTGTAAATATCATCTCATTATGTTCCTTTTTGCAAATTCTTTTTTTCTGCACAAAACTGAAATAAAAGAATCGAGGATTGTATTATTATTCATACAGTAAAATTTAGCACTCCTACTCTACATAAATGAATAAGATTTATGAATATAAATTGCAGTTATTACTATTTATGATGAAAAATGAGTCATTCTTAGTTAGCAAATAGGAGAGGAAATGATGATCTCTTCTTTTCTTTATCATAATCACTGATTTCAACTTCACCATTGATTCAACTAATCATATCTGTAAAATATATTGTAAATAGAAAAAATAAATTATGTTGCTACATAATTATTTTTAAAATACCAACTTAAAATTTGGACAATATATAGGAATGTGTCTTTTAAGAAGATTCTGTGAAAGCTAACATTAATTATATTATCAAAAGAGATTAGTTGCACTCCAAACATAGATATTCTGTCTCCTTCAAATTCACAAACCTTATGTGGTATTTGATAAATTACTTATTAAGATTGCCAGTAATATAAACTACCACTTAGAAAGATTGATATCTTTTAAATTACTGGTAATATTAAATGCGGTGTTCGGTATGTATAGGTAATCTAAGTGGCAATTTACATTATCCTGTTTGATATATCAAAAAAATTATTAGGTAATATATGCATTAAATCAATATAATAATAATAATAAAATAGTTAATTATTATTATTATTATTATTAGTTATAATAATATTAATAATTAAATTAATTATTAATATAATTAATCATGATAATATTAATAATGATAATATTAATAATAATAATAATAATTACAATAATTAATTATTGATAATAATATTCATTTTTAATAATAATAAATTATTATTATTATTTATTGATAATAATAATAATATTATAAATTATTAATAATTAATATCATTTTTAATAATTAACAACAACAACAACAACATCAACAACAATAATAATAATAATGGAAAGATTACCACATTGGTGGTAATCCACATTACCACATTTTAAGGGAGCAATACATATTATCACATTGGTAGTAATCTACATTATCAAGAAAATTTGGATTCCCAGTAATGTTGCCCAGTCAAACAGGATAATGTTGTAGGTCCAGATAATTTAATCAAATATTATTAGTAATCCAAATGGATTACCCCATACCAAACGCCACCTTAGTGTGTAACAAGAAAGTAATTAGAATCTAATGCATTGTAGTGTGTAACAAGAAAGCAATTCTAAACTAATGTGTTGTGGACTTGAATTGACCAACATTAGGACCAATAGCAAAATTAGCAAACATGTAAACCTTTCCTTCATGCACAACAATTTTATATTTGTTGATCAATGGTTTCCTAGTTGTAGCTTGGATATGTGTATTTGATGGTAAGAAAATATAAAAAATCAAATAATTTGCAAAATAAAATAAAATATATAAATTGCCTCTTCATCTGCAAGCACCATATCAAGATTTTCAAATAATACATAGTGATTGTTAACATTTATTCTTTACCATATTTGCACAACTTTAGCTTTGATCCTAAGTGATTGCTTTGAAGGACAAATTTCTTTCTTAATGTTAAGTTGTGGAGCCATAAGTACAAATTTTCCCAAAATACTCTATTACCATTATAATATGACAAAAAGGGGGTGAAATGTATTTATACACTGAAAAGAGTGTACATGATGCTTGCTTCTAATAAAGAGGAAGCCAAAATGTTTTTAACTCTTAAAATAGCAATTATTTTTAATTAGTCATGTTAATTGTAAATTTAATTTGCTGTTACATAATTGATAGCATTGGCAAGCAATTAGTAGCATTGGCAAAGCGAGCTAGGGCGGGGCAGGGTAGGCTACTTTCGGAAAATGGGCATAGCCTCCTAGTCCACCTTATTTAATGGTGGATTGGCAAGTTAGTCTGCCAAAAAATTAAAAAAATATAAATAAAATTTTATTTTAATACTTAAATGAGTTAAATTACCTTCATATTCACATATTTAGTCACATATTTAGTAACAAGAAAAAGAATGACAAAAGCAGAATCAATAACAGAATCAATATAATAAAACTATTATTAAGCAACAATAAATCCTGAATCATCAAGTTAGAAGTCAGAGCACATCACATATAATTTTTATTTTTCAAATGTAAGCAAAAATCTAGATCACATCCTGCTGTTGGTTGATTTTTGCACTACGATTGCCAATTAACTTCTACATGACTAGCTCTTGCTCGCCGTTGCTTCCAGATCACATCTTGTTCCTTCTTCTTATTCATGATTCATGTTTTGCTTCGTCCTCAAATCTGGTCCTACTTCTTCTTCTCCTTCGCTGGTGCTACAGCTGCTGGAGTCTAAGAGAGAGATAAGACAAGAGAGTGAGCTAAGAGAAAGGTGTGACAGAGAGTGAGCTGAGAGAGATAAGAGAAAGACAAGATGTTTTCCCAAAATTGAAAGATGAAAAAAGCCCTAAGTGTAGTGCGTGTGTGTGTGTGTGTGTGTGGCTAATAGTAATAGAGAGTGGGCTTGGGTTAGTGGGTCAATTCACTTAAACCATTAAACGGTGAAATGATCCAGTCTTTAAAAAAAAAAAAATTTAGCCCGTGCATTCAAAGGGCCTCGCCTAAGCTTGCAGATCAGGCGGGCTCAATTTTTGGCGGATTCAATATATTAACCCAACCTGCCACTTTTGACGGGTTTGGTGGACCAATCCGATGGGTTGAACCTATTTTGCCATCTCTAATAATTAGGACTAATTATTATGATTTATTTTTGCATTCTCAACTTAAACAATAATTTTTCATGTAGCACAATTTATATGGAAATATCAATGTTCTTTATTTGGAAGTTTATAGTAGTAAGGGATGAGACACTCACCATCATTCTCTTTATGAGTTCATCTCTATCTCTATTTATATAGTAGTTTACAATTTAAATCACATATGGTTGTACTAATGTAACATTATATAGTTACCTCATGGAGTTAGACTTTAAGAGTGTGTTTAGGTTATGAAAATATTTCCAATTTTCATTTCCTGTTTTCATTTTTTGAAAATGTTTTGGTACGTATTTATAGTCGTGCCCCTACCCTTACCTGTTTTCATTTACTTTTGCTCCATCAAGAATTGGTTCACTTTAAAATGATCCAAACTTATACAAACTATGAAACCAGCACCCAATTCCAACCAAAAAGGCCATGAGCATTATCACAAAATTTCAAAATTTAAATAAATAAATGAATTTTACAGATATATTTATAAATACAATGAATATAGCATTAGGGTTATGAGAATCTATAAATTTTGAGCTAACCATGATATGCAGCTGGAGTTGTTGAATGTTCCTCCTAGGAGCATTGTTTGGAGTTGAAGAAGGCCTGTCCATAGCAATAATCTATAAAGAGATAATCAAAGCTTAGTAATGCATATTGAAGGACATGAGAAGAGGATAGTCACAGTGTTGTGAGGTGTGGTCTAAGTGGGAGGGGGAACGTGTGTTGGCCGCTGGTCACTTGTGCGGTAGCAATGGAGTAAGGTTTGTGTGTGTGCAGCTCCAGTGTAAGGAGGTAATTAGGCTGGGGATTATCATGTTTTTTTAGCAAAACATCAAAACTTGAATGCAATTAAAGAATAACTCTATTTTTTTCTTAAGATTGGCAGGAGTATTTCTAGTGATTGACTCGCTTTTTACAAATTGTTCTTCATTATTAATATTTTCTTCATTATTAAGAAAAAGGTAACTAGTCCACCTCTTAGAAAGAAAATAGCTTAAATCAAAATTTAGAGTCTGTTTTGGAAAATCGCTTATTTAGGGCCTGTTTGGGTAAATACCTTATTTAAACACTTGTATGAAAATAACTTTTGAAAAGTAACTTATAAATAAGTTATTTTGCATTTTGACAAAATAATATAACTGCTTGTGAGTATTTTGAAAAGTGCTTTTTGAGAAGCTGGATATTTTGCAAAGTAATAAGCTATATAGCCAAAATAGGACAAAAAGTTAAAGACAGGACAAAATATAACTTTTGACTTTCAAAATGTTGAAAAAAGTCATAAGCAATGTTATCTAAACGAGCCCTTAATAGCATGGCATTACATTTATACAAAACATCTACCTTGAGTGCACACAATGGGGCCATGTGTGAGGTGTCGTGTGGTGTGATGCAAGGTTAGGGTAGTAAAACAAATGGTAATTTCGTCCCTCCTCAATCCTTCTCATATAAATTCAAGGTAATTTCTCCAAAAACACATATAAGAAACAATAGTGTATTTTAGGTGTATCTTCAAACTACCTTGGTTAGATGCAGTTGGCTTCTTGGCTTCTCAAAACATTTTTACAAATAGTATGTAATGAACTCTGCATGCTACTAAGGCTAAGTCACTTAGCCATGCTATGGAAGAAGTAAGAGTTGCCAAAAATGGTGAAACAATGAGAATCTAAGACACACACAAAAAGAAAGAGATAGGGAATTAGATAAAGATGTCTTTTGAGTTGAGTGTGTGAATACTATGTATGATGTCGTGTTTTACTTGGGCAAGTGAGTAAGGTAATGAGAGAAAAACATCGTATGTGTGTGTGCGATTGGGAAACTCTTTCAAAGGCTTGGTTAACCAAACCTATTCCCTTGTGTTTGGAATTTAAATGGAAGAAGCTCACGAGCTTGTGGTTTTGTTAGACCCCATGATTAACTCAATCACTTTGAGGCTTTGCTTCGAAGTTAGCCTTAATAGTGAAGTGTGTCTTTGTCTCTTCAAAAATTGATTATGACAATGTCGTTAGAGTAAATTTTGGTTCAAGCGGTGTCCAAACTACCTTGTATTTTTGCATCCCACATGATAGATATTTCCATCTTACCATTTAGGGTCCTTATATTAAATGAAGTTTTGTAACTGAATCCCTGAAGTAATCTATCGTTACAAAGTTTGAGTCTATAAAATTGGATGATGACCTCTTAAATTATATAAAATTTTAAAAATTTTCACATCAAAAATGTGTTTTACTATTATTAAAATATTTTGCTTGACTTCTATAGTATAATATTTTTAACAATTGATTAAATAATTTAGTTAATTCTTTTAATTTGATAATAATTTTATATCCCATGCACCGCATAGGCAAACACACTAGTATACTAATTTTATATCTAATTAGCTCAACATCTTTTAAAAATTACATGAAGCATTTATACTTGCCTATCTTGATATGAGGTAGTGACATGTGGATTTCTTATGTTTTCGTATGTAATATGCATATGTCTCGTATTTGTTTATGAGATATCTTCTAAAGTAAGTAGTAGATTATGAGATGAAGGCTATGGTTTCACGGGAATTTGATGGAAAATAAATGGGAACAAGAAAAGAAGATGGTGGTTGAAAGGCTATGGTTCATTTGGATTTTGTTTTGCTTACTTACCCGATTTGGACACAAGTGCTATTGGAATGCTAATGCTAAAAAGTTTGATTTTAAGATTCATATAATTCTGAAAAAATTATCATTTATCCTAGTTTTTAACTAAATAAAAGCATAAGCAAGATATGAATGTTTTGTTGTTATATATGGTGTTTTTGTTTGGTCTAATTGGAAGACTAGCTGGATTTACAAGTGTGAGATGGTGTGGGTAATATCATTATATAATTTCCTTAGAAGGAGTTTATAAAAAAATATAATCTCAATGCTGCAAATAATAATTGGTTTAATAATTATAAAGTGTGGAAAATATGGCAAAGGAGCACCAATACCACAACACACTTAGACAAGCATCTTAACTTCAGAACTTCCATAGGCCTAAGTAGAATAGCAAAAGGAAACAACATTATATAAACTATTACAACACAAAAGGTCTAAGTAGAATAAAATGAAGTAGCCCCAAAAAAAAAAAAGTTAATGGGAGTCAAGTTGGAAGCTCTTGATGGTAGGTATGTCTCCATCAACAATTGGTTCAAACTCATTAGAAGCTCTTCTACACTAAGTCAAGTCAATAGGAATATTATCATTTTCAGCTTGAGAAAGCTGGACAGCATTACCACTACCAAATTGATACATCAAATTATTTATCATCCATGCCAAGAGTAATCCAATAATTATCATGCACTAAAGTTAAACAATAGCTCAATGTCAATATCAAGTATAATCTAAATGTCAATGACAAATAAAAAGCAAACCAAAAAGCCACTTGAAAACCAAAATTGAGAAAGAAGTAAGGGCTTTCGAGTAACTAAGAAGACTCACTCTATGAAATCTATATATGAAATTGAGAAATCTTGCTTTTAATGGTATCCAATTGAATTGCTAATGTTCACTCCAAAATAAAATAGCATTACCAAACATTAACTAGGCTCAAACAACATAAAACAAAATCAGAAAGGTACAAATTAAAGCTCAAGAAAATAGAAAGCTCAAAAAAGATTTAAAAAAAAGGCATATGAAATATGCAAATCAATATTGTAATAAATAGGACATTTCAAAACTATGATTTAGTACGTTATGAACCACACAAACAAGTACCAATCACTCAAATAAAAAGGGTAACAAAGACAAATAAAGAAAGGGTAAATAACAAATAGTATCCTTGAAGTTTGGAGAAAAAACACTCCACCCTATTTTGACTCCAAAATGATATTTCACCCCAAATTATAAATACTGCTATCAGTTTTTTTAACTTTGCTTTAACATTAATATGAACATTTAGAAAGAGCAACCAAGTATTAGCATGGAATACATATAAACATTTAATATAAAGACTCATGCATGACAAAACTAACATGAAAGCTTACTTGTAACTAATCTTAGGGTGCGTTTATTTCAGGTTTTTTTTTTTAAAAAATGATTATGAAACTTAAATTTTATATATAGTTGAAAAAGCTAAAAATTAATTTTTTTTAGAAGCTACTCTTTTCAACTTCTGCAAAAAAAATTGAAAATAGATTTTTTTAAGATTCTAATCATTTTTTAAAAATTATCCAAATATATGATAACTGATTTTTTTAATAAAAAATGATTTTTTTTGCTAAAAAAATACAACCAAATGCACTCTTAATTCATTTGATTTTAATTCATTTTATTTAATTTAAAAGTAAAAGCTTTCTATTAATAGAAACTTGGAACTTTTGGTGGGAAAAAAGTTTATAGGTGGATGACACATGGCATAAACATTCCTATGTAAGACTATAGATAAGACTCAGAAATATACCATAGATAGCAAAAACTTCCCTTCATAAGACTCAAAAATATAGTATAGATATGAAATAGGCAAATCAATAATGCAATAAAGAGGACATTATTATTAAAGGTTGTAAACCACAGAAGTACAATAAACCTACTCTAACTACTGACCAAAGGCACACATATTGTAGAGTTGGTCCATTATCTTGGGCCTTTTCTCTTTCCCCAACTACCAACAAAAAATGTTACCCAATGAGGAGATATTGATGGCATTATTATTAATTAATAATTTCTAGTAATTCATTTATTGCAACTAATAGACTATTGCTGATGTCCCCACAAATGCAGGGTAATAGTAGGGGTATCGGGAATGTTGTCTTGTAATTCTCTAATCCATTTGTCCTCTAACTGGAATGCTTATTATTATAAAACCAACTTTCATGGCTGGGAATTGCAAAGCTCCAAAAAAAGAACCATAGAACTCTTCTGAAATTTGATTCACTAGTACAACACTTCAAAGCACCATAAACAAGTAGTCATTAGGTTAGAACCCCCTGAACTACTACTAGTAAGGGGAAACAACCTACTACCACTAGGTGGAGTCAAAAATTGGAACTCAAAATGATGCGATAAATGAAAGACCACAAATTGGTCAAATCATCTGGAAAGATAACTTTTAATAAAGAAAAGTTGGTCACAACTAGCCTGTTCTTGTCCACAAAAACATGCATGTAACGAATGACTTCCAAAGTTTCTTCATCAAAATAAAGTTTATTTTCCCTCAGCAAAGTGCAGAATTTAATGAATCCTTACTTCAAGGAATTATATAGTTTAACCATGTTTCTACGAGCCGGTAAAAATTCCTTTTTCAATCAAAAAATAGATAATGAGATACATATTACATTCTAAAAAGCAAACAAAAGAATTTGAAAATACAAAGGGTAGAGAAATAGAATAGTGGATAATACGATATATATTGCATTCTAAAAGGCAAACAAAAAATTCAAAAATACTTGGAGTGGAGAAAAGTATTACCAGAAATAGAGTTCCAAAGAGAGACAATCCCTTTGAATTTAGCACTTGGGGGTAGCCTACTGATATCTTCTTTGGCTACATTCTCCAAGGTTTGAACGAAAATATTGATAGCCAAAATTTTAAATTGCTCCTCCTCCATTTCATTATCCATATACAGCAAACAATTAACAAAAAATTCTAGTATTTAACTTTCATACTAAATGAATACTAAAAATTCTAATTAATGATGGTTAAAAAGGAAAGAACACTATCAAACAAATGGATACATATGAACATAAAGTATGAAATTTAAGAAGGTTAGACACCATATAATGAAGTGGAAAGAAATTGAAAATCTTAACAACAAAAATTTTATTGCTTCTCCATTTCCTTATCCATTAACAACAAACAATCAACAAAAAGTTCTAACATTAATTTTCATACTAAATGAATACTAAAAATTCTAGTTAATGATTGTCACAAAGGAAAGGACACTACTAAACAAATGGATCCTCATACAAAGTATGAACATAAAACCAATAGCATGAAATTTAATAAGGCAAGATGTAATACCCTTCCTACCGCAACACTATGCTTAAGTCACATTACCACAAAGAAAAGTTGCTACGTAAGAGCTTAAGGTTTATTTAATTTCCATATTGAGTATGTATTCATATAGTGATAATATGAACCTATACATTGTTCATAATTGCTGGTTCGGTAAGCATGCTTAGTGAGTAGCCAACATGTCAATAAAGTAAATTAGTTTTGCTTGCGTAAGTCAGAGAATACATTTTTAAGCACATAATTTAAAAAATCGCAAAGGTACATGAAGATAACGTCATGATAAAGATGTAATATGTAACATTCTCCAAAGTATAGTACAATGCTTAAGTCATAATACCTCACATAGGAGTTGTTACTGTCACTTAATCGGATCTTGTCTGGTAGCAATCTTTGGCCACCTTCAATCTTACTAGTCAACTCTGCCTCAGAGGACCTTCTTTGGAACTTCTGAACTATCTGGAGATAACACAGAAATAAACATAGGAGTGAGAATTATAAATTCTTAGTAGGATTCACTAAGAAATTTCATATCGTGTTATCATTATTATCTCCAGTTGCTTCGGTTTATTAAAAAAAAAAAGTGAACATGTTATATGAACTATTCTGTTTTATAACTTGAAAACATATGGCCTGAAATAGAGTTAATTTTATTTATGCACTTGTTAAACAGAGTAAGGATTCAAGCATGAGTACAACAATATTTCATAATAATAATAATAATATTGATAACAAGAGCCTACTTGCAATGTTATAATGATGATAATAACGAACATTATTTGTGTGTATGCACTGTTCACTATAAAATCATGCATATACTTTTGTGTTTTCTTTGCTTTCTTTACTTGACATGCCTAAACGTTACATATCGCCGTCCCTAGGATGTCTGCATACATATGTCCTTGCCTTTAATCTTTGCTGCCCTTGGGTAGCCTGATCTAGGAGTGAGCTCAACTCATGACTGTCGTCACACAATACTAACCCGCAAGGGGACCCGTATGCTTTTAGGTCGGAGGGACTCAGTTGGCCAACTGCCTCCAACATAGACGGAGCCAAAAGTTTTAGCTGCCTTCACACGAAGGGATCCAATGTGCAATTGCCTCCAAGTGAATAGACCCATATCTTTATCTTTTAACTACCTTTACCTGGAGGGACCCAAATAACTACCTCCAAGTGAAGGGATCTCATATATTCTTCCTTCATTCATATGCAAATATGTATGCTCTCATAAGAATAATTCATGATCATATCACCATAACATATTTATAATTGTATAGCTGTTCATATCATAAATTTCTCGTAAAATAACCACTCATGATTTCATAGACTTTTGCCGAAAATTCGGCAGCACGGCGGATCAAGTTCGCTTCTCCGTGAATAGTGCCAATACTCAAACAACCAATTTTACAGAGAAATCATAACACTTCATTCACAATTTAATCATCAATTTCATAGGAACATTAGTTATAGTTAAAGCATAGTTACTGTCTTAGCACTTTCACCTAACTCGATCATAATTTCTATTTAACTCATTTAGACCTAAATTTTTGATATGTTGGAGTGTTGTGTGTCTATTTTCTAACCTCTTTGGTCCCATCTAATTTTGATTTATGTAGCTTAAGTTATTTAAGTTCTATCTCGGCCTACCCTGTGTAACACCCTCTCAAATATGGTACTATGCTTAAGTTATAATACCTCACCTAGGAGTTGTTACTGTCACTTAATCAGACTTTGTCTGGCTGCAACCTTCGGCCACCTTCAATCTTACTAGTCAACCCCGCCTCGAAGGACCTTCTTCGGAACTTCTAAACTATCTGGAGATAACACGGAAATAAACATAGGAGTGAGAATTATAAATTCTCAGTAGGATTCATTAAACTACCATATGTTGTGTCATCGTTATTATCTCTAGCTGCTTCGATTTATTATGAAAAATGTGAACATGTTAAATAGACTGTTCAGTTTTATAGTTTGAAAATATATTGTCCGAAACAGAGTTCATTTTATTCACGCACTTAAGTCACATTGGCAATATTTCACATTTAGAATAATAACCAAGCATAAATAGATAGAACAGTCTCAGCATCAATAAAACATGGGATATAATTATGCAAATACTCATACTTGAATTCATGCAAATGCACTAATGTTTTTCTTTAACTTTCTTTTCTTTCTTTTCTTGGCACACCTAGACATTACATATCGCTATCCCTAAGGTGCTTGCATATGTTTTAATCTTTAGTCTTTACTGTCCTTGGATAGTCTGATCTAGGAGTGAGCTCAACTCGTGACCGTCATCACATAGTACTGACCCGCAAGGGGACCCACATGTCTCTAGGTCGGAGGGACTCAGTTGGCCAACTGCCTCTAATATAGAGGGACCCAAAAGTTTTAGTTTCCTTCACAGGGAGGGACCCAATGTGCAACTGCCTCCGAGCGAAGAGATCCGCATCTTTATCTTTTAACTGCCTTTACCTGGAGGGACCCAAATAACTGTCTCCAAGTGAAGGGATCTAATCTTATCTTATTTAACTACCTTCACAAGGAGGGATCTCATAACTACCTCCAGGTGAAGGGATCCACATTTAATATATTCATATCCTTTCATTCTTATACATAATCATACATAGACATGCTGAATGCACTAATACATATGCGTTATCATTTATTTTCATATATCCTTGCATACATGATTTTCACATCATATTCATAACATATAAATGCTCATAACCTCGTTACAATTCTACCGAAAATTCGGTAGTATAATGGATCAGATCCATTTCCCCATGAATAGTGTCAGTTTTAGCAGACAGTCAATCACAGTAAGAGATCAAGTATAATGCATTAATCTTTCAAGCACCAACATGGAATTGCAACACTTAGACTTTAGTTGAACTCATATATGCATTAAGGTGCCAAATCCTTTAACTTTTGGAAATCCTGCTCATATTCTTTAACTTTACCCATTTTTAGAAATTAAGCCTGAAATTCCTTTTAACTTATTTAGACCTAAATTTCGGATATGTTGAAGTGTTATGTGTCTACTTTATAACCTCTTTAGTCCCATCTAATTTTGATAAATGTAACTCAAGTTATTTAAGTTTTATCTCGGCCTGCCCTGTAGCTGGCCAAAATTGCACACTT